>CAJZCY010000003.1:14272500-14822500 GCA_914969975.1 Anopheles atroparvus | reverse complement strand
GGTGGAAAACGCTCCGTAGGCCACGCGGAAGGGGGACAAATTGTGCGCGGACGTCTTAAGCAAAAGCTCAGCGGGAGATTGAGGCTGGACTGGATTCGGAGCAGTTGGCGAGTGGGGCCTCTGATCTAAATTACTCAATCGTATCCTTTATCGACTCGGAGGAGGCGGTGTTCCTTTTGGTAAATTATATTTGTGAATAGGAAATTAAAACTTGATTCTTAAACTAAATTAATATTTTATCTACTTTCGCATAAAGATGTATTTTCACTCTAATATGCAAAAAAAAAAATGAAGTCGCATTTCTTTTTCTTAATTTCTTCAACAACAACAAACAGAAAAGATAGAGTAAAAAGCATGAAAGTTTGATTGTTAAAGATCTGTTTATCATCACCAGCAAACATTGAACCGTAGAATAATCATCAAACGCAAACGGTAATATCTAACAAAGTACTGGACCCAACGTTGTCCAACCACGACTTCACTTTCTTAATGAAATGCACACAAGTAGTGGGGGTTCTGTTTTGTTGCTCTTTCGCAGATTGATAAACATATTTGCAGGGCCATTGCATTAAAAAGCAGCAGAGCGCAGCCGTCGCTTATGATGAATGTACTGTGCATCGGAACGGTCTCAGCAAGACGGACAGAAGTGGTTCGGGTGGAAAATAAATTTAAAAAAAAAAAAACCTGCAGCCGAGGGTGGACGGTGGATGATAAAACTTTGTCTCGGTTTTTTCTCCCCCCTCCCTTCCCTCAGAGTGAGGCTACGGTTTACTTCTTGCAGCCAGGTGCCAAGTGATACATGGTCGGTGCGACTGCTATAAATTACGACTGTCCGTCTGTCTGTGTCTCCTCTGCGAAAGGGGGAACGCTTGCCCGTCCCGGCGTTGAGTGCACTTGTCAGGGAAAGAAAACATTCCCACAACGTGGCCCTGCAGTTGGCGTTCCCCCGAGGAGGGTGTTTTCTCGCGTTCGGAAGCTGCGGGTGGACGCTGGTGTGTGGTGCAACGTTTGACACGGTTTCACATCATATCGCGTGGCTTGAGTTAATGATGCCCGGGAGGACCCACCAGAATCTACACGCGCAAGGAGGGGGAAGGAAAGAGGGAAGGTAAGCAAACAGTACCAACCTGATCCTCGGAGAAGCGCATTCCGTTCTCTTCCATGCACGCCCGCATGACGTGCTGCAGCTCGCGGTGTTGAATCAGCCCGTCGCCTGGCGTTGGTGGCATTTTCCCGGTTGCGCCGTTTTTCCAGTGATTCAAACGGAGAAAAGCAAAAGGAAAACATGTTAGAGGCGGTTCGCTCGCGGTGGAGAAGACGGATGATTTAGTTGAGGGCAGGTCCATGTGAGTCTCTAGTACGCAGTCTACGTCGTTCCGTCGTGTCCGAGCTGCAGATTGAGGGCCATCAATGTTTCGCAACGGTCTACCGTCGGGGTTCGTCGTCTATCCGTCGGCTACGGTTATGCAGTCGTGAGCCAGATAATGAGACACCGATAAGATGCTTATCGAGTCAATGTTGGTACATTTCATCCATGTTCCTGTCGTTCGTTAGGCGCAACGTGCCCTTCTTGCGTCCGTTCGTCCATCCGTGCGTCTTAGTTTGTCTCCTTTATGGCCCTTAATTTGAGCGGGATTAGGATTTAAGCGCTCAATGCGCTTGACAAATGTTTTGATTCAATCGTCCCAGCCGTGGGGAAGTTTAGTAATGTGTTGCCATGCCAAAGTGACAGCAAATTCCAGACACATTCCACCGCCTACTTGAAGACATCGTTTCGGTGGGCTGCAATTTATGAATGGAGTTCAATTGTTCGAAACATTCGTTGCATGGAAAGCATGGCCTGTTTCGACGCACGGAAGCTCGCGTGCGGTTTCTCGGGTCATAAAGAAATCGGATCAACCGGTTGATGGGTCCGACCCTGTCCGCGGACAGGGGTTTGCGTTTCGCGTGAACCACAAAATGTAAAACCGCAGGAAGCGTTCGTTTTCCCATGGTACGGTCAAGGGTAACGTCAGTTTATTTTATTTTTTCTTGATTTCGAAACCTTCTCTTAAAAGTTTTAGGCCCCTGGCGCTAACACGGGGTCCACAGTATAGGGCGTTCATATTTCATGCCATCTGCGGGCGAGTGCGTTTTGGTAGAGAAGAAGCCGAGGTCTGTTCGTTCCGTCGAGGTCGCGTCGACGCTTGTCTTTGGGTAGCAATTGATACCGAAACCAATCTTTGTTTCCTGTGGCCATCGGTTGAAACCGGTGCATATATAAGCCCCAAGAAACGAACAATACAAAAACAAAAACAAATCGTCCATAAATTGAGGGGTTTGAATGAATCGAAGCGGATTGTGCGCTCCTTTCGTTACCGTCCAAATCATACACTTTGAAGAGGAATTTAATTTTGTCCTCTGGCGATTGACCGGCGAACTGATGAATGGCATCGATGAATTCCTGTTGTGGTGGATGACAGAGAAGGGGAAGAAGAAGAAGTCAAACAGACGAATGTAGCCATCGGAAACCCGTTAATGGGAACGGATTCGATGCAAATTGTGTGCACCCTCTACCTGCAGGGAAATGGAGCCCGAGTTGTCCTTGTCGAAGATTTGAAACACTCGCTCGGTGAAAAATGGCTGCGGAAAGAGAAAAGCACTCATCAAAAGGGCCTGCAATGCCCTTCGGCGGTCCTGATTTCGGAGCCCGGACTACGCAGCGCATTACTACTCACGTTTTTGGAGGTAACAATTTTCTTAAACTCCTCCCGGCGGATCTCCTTCTCGTTGCCGACCGTCTTGATGAACAGTTGCTCCAGCCGCTCGAGGGACGATTTGTCGAAGCCGGTACGTGGGCTGGAAACGAACAGGCGCAAAGTAAATTAATATGCGGTAGTGTGCAAACGTGCCTCACTTTTGCGTACATTCGATTGAGCAACCGCGGTAGGGACACCGAATTGCGACATCTTTTACCCCTCACGGCGATCGGCAGGATTCATCCGGTTCGCTGTGACGGTAATTGTGGCTTTGTTCTGCTTGTTTTTGTGTCCAACGTGCCTGTCTCCCTGTCTTGAGGCTCACAATGACGATTGTGCTGTGGCGGACCAGGCGGGGGCCATTTTACACCCGGTAATTAGTGACGCCAAATTTGCTAAAGTGCCCTATTGGCGAATAGTGTCGTGCCCGAGTGGTGATGCACCGTTGGGAGTTGCTTCCTCGCGTGTCGTCCTCGGTCGAGCTGCCTCTCTTACGCCGAATATGGCAAACGGTTCCATCCCACCTGTGTGCCGCACTTGCGGAAAGGTTATGTGCGCCAATTTTGGTAATCCCAGTGTTTGCGTGCTCACCGAACCGCTGGCCACGAAAGCGGGGTGGGAAGGCGGGGGAACGGGGATAGGCCTTCGTGATGAACGACTTTTCGGACGGTGAGCTCCCTACTTAGGCCACCACCGTACGATCTGTTGTTCTCGTTTAATGGGCTGTCAATTACCCGGTTTATACCAGCCTCCCAAACCCGAGGCGGCCATTAACGGGGGCTCGGTTGGGTTTGCAATCGGCCAAACAGCGACCAGCAAACCCTATGCCCTTTCCGAGTGGGATAAAAGATCTCAATTAATTACCCTTCCACGGGGCGCTTTCGTTAATGCCAGTGCGGCCCAATTAATTAAACCTCGCGCTCGATAAGCCAACCAACCCATCCGGCGCCCTAATAATCGATGTGATGCCTTCCGAGGCCCTTTCGAGGGGTTCAAATTATGCTTCGTCACCGGTTGGCCCATCGAGCCTATTGTTTGTCTCGTTCAACGTATCCATTTATCAACGGACACACTTGGAGCCCGGGCAGCCTTATGCCAGCAACCGGCAAAGAGTTTTGGAACCGAATACTGGTTTCCCCAGCTTCAGGGCTCAAACAAGACACACGGTGTCGAAAATCGATCAGTGCGGTCGATATTCTGCCCAAAAGTGACCAGCGACACGTGGTGGCCAGAAACAACCTTAATAGGACCTGTGCTGCCTAATTTGCTTTCTTCGGCGAGCGCCAGGGTGGTTCGGGTGTTGACGTCGAATTTCCCAAAAAACATTGAGCATGTGGCCGAGGGCGCAGAGCTCAGACACCACAGCTCGGTATCTCCGCTGTTGGCTTCCACGTCACGCGACACACAAAGAGACAACATAGCAGGACGCATGTTGGGGAATTTTCGGCATGTTTTAACTCCACCTCAAGTGCGAGTTGGAGGATCCGCCGGTCCAAGGGACCGAAGGGGAGTAGCGTGTATGTACATACATTGTGTAAACATGAGTCGTTAATTTGCCGCTGCTAAGGCTCATGCAGTAGGTGATGTTGCAAGTGCACAACGGTGCAGACACTTGCCCGACACTTCAACGTGTCAAGAAGGTGTCAAACAGCGCCGTTGGAAAAGGGAACGGACAGCTCGGGTGCATACAAATATGCAGGCGAACGCACGAACGGCCGGGTGGACCTCCAGTGTCGAGAAGTCCTCGAGAAGTGGCACCTGAACACGGATCTGTCCGCCGTAAGAGTCTCCCGTTCCTTCGAGTGATCGAGTGATCTTCTTCGCAGCGTCCAGTAAGGTTAACTTTCTTCCCGTTTCAGGCATCTCTCGACAAATCTGGTCCCACCAATGGCCGAACATTTGCAAACCGTCCCTCGAGTTGACAAATCGCATTCCGCAGCTTTGCGAAAGGATGGGCGTGGAATGGAGGGGAAAATGAACCATCCGGACATTTATCACGTGCCAGTGTCTCGCGCTTGCGAACTCTCCCCCTGACACGCCATAAATCTTGATTAGCCATATTGGCTGCAGCAATGCTTCCCGCCGCCGGTGGTGCCTTTTTCGCGACTCATCGATCAGCGATCGCCACGATCAGGGCACGATCAAAGAAGGATTCCCAAGTTTGTCTCAAATAAATCATTCGGCCTGCTACTGCTGCGCCCTCCAGGTGCCGGTGTGGACTTCACTTCCCGCGCTCTCTCGCTGTTGGGCCATCGAGATTCAAGCGGCGATGAAACAGCTACGAGTTCAAGCACCACGTTGTCACGGAGAAGCGAACGCGAATTCACTCGATGGCGCAAATCTCCCACACAATCCAAGACCATCAGCCAGCGATCACAAACACGCGACCGACGAAGAATAAGAAAAAAAAAGTAACACGAAAATCCCATGCACGAAACTGATCGAAGATCAATGGGAAAAAGGGCTGTCGGGGTCAACTCGCGGTTGGGTTTTGTTCCGGACTCGTGACTCCCTAATCTGCTTATCTGTGGCGCGCGCGTGCGGTCGCAGGTCGTGCCAAGTAATGGAGAAATTATCTACTTCAGCGGCAGTGTGTCAAGCTGTGAAGCGGCTGCTTCTTTTCCCTGCCGACGAGAGGCTAGTTCCTTTAAACCAAATGGGGCGTATTGAGCTTGTACCACACAATCGGTCTTGTTTGGGGATCTTTTTTGTTCGTGTGTATATGTGTGGCTGCTTAGAAATCTAGCAAATAAACAGATGGTCTGTCTGTTTGAGCTCGGAGGCTCGTTTTCAACTTGCGGTTCGTCAAATTCGGTCACGATTTCTCGGCTGTCAGAGTGTTTGCTCGCGATCTTGAGATTTATACTGGAGGAAGGCTCGTGAAGAAGGCCACGAAGTTCAAAAGCACTTGAAGCCGTGTTGGCTCGTTGGGTACAATGATCCGATGTTCGACATTATTCGAAGGGAATCGTTTGCAAACACAAACTATTAAAAAAGCAAAACAAATGTGTTTCCCGCGACCTTTCTAGGGATTCCTCTCATTTTTGTTCTTACATTGATTGTTACAAACCAAAAGCTGCTAAGAAATGTTACATTTTAAACCTCAACTCCCAGCAGTAGTTTTCAAACCCTTACCACTGGCACTTTCAAATGTGGTAGCGCTTTCGCAAACAACGGGAAACCGATGAGCGATTAATTATTTATTATTATCACGCACCCCAGAAGCAATCGGCATCGGAATACTGGGTGCAAACAGCAATAAACGTTTAATGCGAATGAATCACGAAATCACAACACAGACTGCGCTCTTTGCGTTCGCATTTACAGAAATTACGACCTGACGGAACCCCATTATACGGGTTCCGCCGGGGCCGGGGTTGATGAATCATTTGCTTTGGCACCGCGATCTGCTCCCGGAATGGAGGCCCCCGGTGGAATCCGCTTGCGCCAAATCCCGGGTCTAATTCATCCGGGTTTGCTGCAACTGCGTTTGCAACTGCAACTGCATCGGTGGATCTGTTCGCGCTCGAGTGCGCGCGCGCGGGATCGTTTTCGCGGTTCATAAATTATGTGCTCTCCCGTTTTGTGCCCATTTCAGCAGCATTTCGCATCTCGCGAGGGGCTGCAGGCTTTCCATCCCAGGGTTCCATTTTTTCTAATATACTTGTTAACATTCACGCACCACCGTTTGCTGCCGATTCGATAAATCATGCAGCCGCGAGCGATATATCAACCCATCGCCAACCCGCAGCACAACCGTTTTCCTCGTGGGACGGTCGCAATAGAACCGCAATAGATGGAGCGCCCATGGAAGAATTGCCCATTTCCGTCGACCGGATCGAGATGCTGATTTGTGAACCCGTTGGCGGTGGCTTCTGGGGTCCGGCTCATCTGGTTTCCGTTTATTTTATTGCTGCTCTCGCGACATAATTTATGAACAGCCCCTAGAAACGGGCAGCATCCATTTCTTCATATAAGCCCAGCCACGACTTCGACGGAGTGCATGATTTACGATCGTCAATCGGCAAAGTGCGTTCATTTGCGTTGGCCTCCGGCGGTTTGCTGTTTCCATTTGAGCTTCCCTGGCGTGGCGTTTTGGGCACCATGCGGCCATTCGCTGAGGTGAACAGAGAACGGCGGAATGATTGCGTCGAAAGTACTTGAATGAGCGCTGCTGTGGGGCTCTGAAAGGTGCATAACTGAAGCAACAGGGAAACAAAAACCACCAGAAAGCCCACAGCGAGCCACACGCGACGGCACTGTTGCGCACAAGATAAAAATCACAGACTGAATACAACGTTTTGGTTGGACCTGAACTCGTTCCTACTTTACAGATGGCGAACAAAATTCCTCTGATCTTGTCGAGCCTGGCGCTATTTCCGCTGCTACTGTCATCGCACATCCAGTTGTGGTTCATCCAAAAACGGCTTACACAAACGATGTCCGCGCCGTTTCACGCGATCGCCGGTTGATTGATACTAACGGTCTCGTGTTTGACTACTACGTTTTGGACTATCTGGGGTTTTGTTCATTTTGACGGAATCTTGAACGGATACTCTTATTTACGGCATATTCTTGCTCCATTTTTGGATTAAAAAAATGATGATTGAGCATATGTCGGAAGAAAAGGTATATAATCCTGAGTAGCGTCATATCCTGATATACATTGATAAAGATTTTTCTGACGCTGGGAAAAATATTGCAAACATGAAAACTATGAAAATAATCCACAAAACAGATATCCTTTTCTCTTAATAACTTCCACAATCAGAGTTCAGAAGTGTTGAAGGTGAAATGTATCCCTGTTGGTGCTATTAGTGTTAAATTCGTCCAAGAGGAAGACGAGTGGTGTTACTTTTGCGTGTGCCATCGCACGTTATTGGATGTCCGCCCGACAGCTCGGCTGTACCGAGCGGGGAGGAAATTCTTCTGTACGTACGGCATAGCGGTCCACCAGAATGTCGGTACGGTACTTGCACCGATCCTCCGCGCCACCGGGTCGAAGGCATTTAATTTATGCAGTGTAATAGCCACGGCTACCACTTTTGGGCATCGGCAACGATCACGACTCTCTTCCTCAGCGGTTCTATCTCGCTCTCGCTTGTCGTGATCTTCCTTAGTCCCTCGGCACCGTCCACCCCTATCGCGGCCGGGTACGGTACACCACTTTTAACGGCGAACCGGCTCGAGCCGTGATTTGTGCCAACAGCACTTCAGCTACCGTAATTTCGCTGTCCATCAGATCTGAGCATCTAGCGATCGAGCGGTTGCGATCTTATCGCTTCCAATCGAACACGATCGAACGCAAGGGGACGCTTTTTCCTTCGTGGACGGGCTGCAGACAGCCTAACCTTGATTGACGTGGTGCGATCGGGCAAAATCAGAGCAGATCCGAAGCCATTAGTGACCGAAGCACTGGGGAGAGCCAGCCGGATGATGAACTTGCTATCGCTCACCTGTCATCCGGCCACCGGTGCTGGCAGGTGCCGAACATGGGCGGAACCATGACGAGCTGCTGGACTATAGCACAGACGCAGTTTGAGCCTGCGGTTCGATAGAGCGGTCAAGAGGTGGCAAGTTTGGCAAAAAAAAAGAAGAAACTAAACGCGGGGATGAGACCACTTCCCGAAGCACGGCGACTCCGATAAAGATCTACCGTTTTAGGTTGTTGAGCCTACGGCAGGCTTGAACCTGCTGGTGAAACCAAAACCAGCCCCGTAATGATGATCAACTCGATCCTCCGGAGGATGAAACGCAACCCAACTCGAGACCCATTCGGTGCACCGTCTATCGCACACCGTTTGTCCGGTCGTTTTTGTGAAGCCGTTTTTTTTTTTCTTCTGTGCGCTAAAGTGACCGCTGGCGGTTTCGCGAATGCTCGTTGCCGCTTTTGGGAAAAACTAATCACGGTGTCGTCGATTGCGATTGATCAACTTTTCAAACCGCGAATGTCGCGTCGGTCGGAAGTGTCTATGCCGACCAGCCGGCCGGGCGGATAATGGGATTTAATTATCACCGACCAGCGCCGAAGCTGGTCGACGCGGATGCGATGGAATGGATTTAATTAACTGCGCGAAATGCCTGCGCCAGAACGCAGCCGGGAAGCGTTCCTCCTCTGCCACTTACCGTGAGTTGGTGAGGTTCGAGATGAACTCCATAATTTGATTGGTCGATATCTGGTTGGTCGAATCGACGTCGATTAAGCGATAGAGCTTATCTAGAATCTGCAGGATGGAGGAAAAGACAACATAAAAGGACACGTTTGCGATAGGATAGGAGAAAGTAGAGGTAAATAACAGGTACGATAGAAAGCGTTACACGTGCTCGGTGCTTACCCCTTTGGCGTGCCATATTTGGCAGAACTTGTCGTAGGTCACCGTGCCATCGCCGCACAGCACGTACGCAACCGATTCGAGCTGCTCGGCGAAATCAATTTGCTTCTCGTCGCTGCAAATGGAAAAGGTGGATAAAGAAGAGTATGAGAATGATGCATGAGCAAAAAGTTCAAACGCAAAGGCAAAGAGTTTGCCTAATTGATTCATTTGCACCTAATTGAAATGCCTTGTCCTTAAGACGGTGGGAGCTAACGAAGTTAATCGAAGTGTTACCAGCTGGTTTCAGAGAAGAGAAATTTCAAATGACAGCAGTAGACTAATTGGGATGGGTTGAAAAAAAGTATATTTATTATACGAACTATATCTTAGGGATGGTAGGGATTCTTACAGTTGGGATGGTAGGATTCGTTCAACGTGATTGAAACATATTTTTATTTAATAAGTAAATTTTTACAAGTTTAGCCATGGGCAAGCGCAATAAGAGAAAAAGGTAGTCTCCTTTAAAATAAAGGAACACGCATGCAAATGGTTTTAAGAAATATTCTAGGAATCTTTGTATTTTACTGCGTTCAGTGCCATCGATGCGATGGCCGCCATCGCCTCCGTGCCCAGCTGAGGGATTTCTACAGTTTCCATATGGACCTCGGTCCCCACCTCTAAGCCGAAGCAAGCGTTGACGTCGATTGCATGGCAGTAGTCCAGCGCAGTGCCACCTACCGAACCCTGCAGTTCGGACAGCGAGCCGTACTGGTACGTCGTTCCCGCCTCATTCTTGATGGCTTCGGCTGCCGCAGCGGCGACCGCTCGAAGTTGATTCTCTTCCCTCGCCGGACGCTTCGTGAAACCCCACGGGTAGAGGATGGTCTGGCCGGGCGAGTGCAGATCGACGAACAGCACCAGCCACTGCCTCAGCCACAGCATCGCCTTCTTGATGATCTTCGACTCGACCTCGGAGAATGCCGTCGGGCCGCGGTATGTCTCCTCCGCCGGTTCTGTTTCGGCGATGTGGTACACTTTATGCCACTTGTAGCCAAAGTTACGGTTGAGGTCGACGCCCACCGTGCCTTGCCACTGCCGTGCCCGGTTCTTCCGCCAGAAGCGGTCCCTCTCCCAGGAGTACACGTATCCGTCTGGGTTCGCTACAGGAATTATAATAAAGCGGAATTGTAGCTTCGGATAGCTGACGGCGTTGTTGGTCAGCTCGTTGATGACGTGCAGGGCAGCGGCCGTCGAACCCCAATCACGGGCGTGCAGAGTCGCTACGATGAAAACCGTCTTCCACGAGTTGGTGAAGTTTATGATAATCGCCTTTATCTGGCGGCCTTCTGCCGTGGTTGCCACGTTCTCCACTACTACCGCACCGCCATATTTTCTGTCCAAGTCTTCCATCCAATTGATAATTTGGTCGTAGGATGGGAAATATTCGAGGATATCTGGTGCACGCCGAACCCTTCCCGTGGAACTGAAAAAAAACGCCCCAATTGCGCAGATTAAATTCAGTTTGATTGAACCTCACAAGCAATCCTCAACCGGTTGGGCAACACGCACCTGTTTGAAAAAAGGTTGTTCAGAGCTTCGTTCGCTGCATTTGGTATATTTCCCAGGATCGTAAAGTTGGCGGTACTGCTGACAGCCCCGATAAGTGCAAGCGTCACTAAACAGTACAGAAAGAACCGTTGACCCGTACCAGACGCCATGTTGACGCCAAATCAACTGGTTCTACCGAAGTAATCCCATAAAGTTAGCCAACAAGCTTTTATAGGGTAGTTTTTTGGTTCTATCAACTTGGAATTCGACGCGCTCTAAGTGGTTCTTTAACTGTTGTCATAATAATGAATTACCTCTACACAACAAACGTTTTGAATATACACAACAAACGTTCTACAGCAATCAAGCAAATTAATTGCAACCGAAGCATGTAGAAAAAATATTTTGATTACTTTTTTTTAAACAAAACATTATGGGTACGGTTAATAATTTTTCTAAGCTAATAGTAACCCAATGAAAGGGCTTACATTGTCGAATCTCCTTAAGAATTATTCGATAAACGCTCAGAACTCATTTCACTTAAGCTTAGGACTGAGTTGTTAAATTAAGGCTTCATTCTTCCCATTACGATCTACAAACAGGCCAATAACTGAGAGCAACGGTTTTTTTTATATAGAAAAAGTCACATTGAGTGACTGTTTAGTTGCTCTGCTGAAACGCAGGGTGTCCGTCAATAAACGGTGCTGTTATTTTGATTATATTTGTAATTATGAGGCTTTTTGCTATAGTAAAAGGGTGAAGAATCATCCATGAAAGAAAAAGAAAGCATTTGGTCTAAATGACTACGTAAATCATACTTTTATCGTTTTTGGCTTCCTTTCAGTTCAGACTCAGCAGCATCTTAAAGGGACGATTTGTACTCCATAGCCTTCAGTGACATCGCTTTGACGGCTGCCATCGTCTCTTGGCCCACCTGTAGGATTCGGTTGGTCTCCAATTCGATCTCGCCTCCCACCTTCATCCCGATGCAGGCGTTCACGTCGATCGCAAAGCAGTAGTCTATCGAAGATCCTACCACCACACCCTGCAGCTCGGACAGCGAGCCATACTTGTAGTGCGTTCCGGCATCATTCAGTATGCCCGCAGCACCCGCCGCGGCGATCGATTGAATTTTGTCCAAGTTGCTCGGCCGGCGCTTCGAGAAACCCCACGGGTAGGTGATGGTATGGCCAGGTGCGTGCAGATCGACGTATAACACTAGTACATCCTTGAGCGTACTCAACGCGGTTTTAATGAACTTTGACTCGACCTCGGAGAATGGCTCCGGGCCGCGGTACGTTTCCTCCAATGGCTCAGTGCCGATTTCGGAAACCACTTTGTACCATTTGTAGCCGAAGTTACGATTCAGATCGACACCATATTCGTGGTCAAACTGCGGTGATCGGTTCTTACGCCAGAGGCGATCCGAAACCCGGGAGTACTCATAACCGTCCGGGTTTGCTATCGGTATGATGATAAAGCGAAAGCGCAGCTCCGGATAGCTTGCAGAGTTGGTGGCCAGCTCTTTGATTATGTACAGGGCGGATATCGACGAGCCCCACTCCAAAGCATGCAGGTTTGCAACGATAAAGACCGTATTCCACGACTTGGCGTGGTTAATGATGATCGCGTTCATTTGGCGTCCTTCCGACGTCTTTGCCACGCTCTCCACCGCCACCGCGCCGGGAAACATTCTTTGTAAGCTCTTCATCCATTCAGTGACTTGGTTGTAGGTCGGGAATGAATCGAGGATATCAGCTGCACGACGAACCCTTCCCGAGGAACTGAAAAAACGCCCCAATTGCGCAGATCAAAATCAGTTTGAGGAAACCTGTTAGACAATTCTCAACTGTTAAGGCAAAACGCACCTGTTTGAAAAAAGGTTGTTCAGAGCTTCGTTTGCTTCACTTGTTATGTTACCAAGGATCGTAAAGTTGGCGGTACTGCTGACAGCCCCGATAAGTGCAAGCGTCACTAAAAAGGACAGAAAGAACCGTTGACCCGTACCAGACGCCATGTTGCCAGATCAACTGGTTCTACCGAAGTAATCCCATAATGTTAGCCAACAAGCTTTTATAGAGTACTTTGCATCAATAGATTGATTCCCTTGTAATTGCCTTTACTAAACCATGTTGTGTAAATATTTGACAGCAACCAATTTAATTAGTTTTAGGTGAACCGTTTAAGGTGAACCTGAACCAGTTCAGGCATGCTGTTGAATGTTGGACAAACTAATTGGATTAGGGTCTTTTCTTCAAACATAAAGCACAATAATATTTGCTATATACTATGGAATGTGTTATTCAAATACATCTTCCTCCTAGCCTATTTTCTATAACTGGTTTCGTATAATCATAATCATTTTCTATAACTGGTTTCGTAAAATCATAATGATTAACTCATCTTATGTTCCGTGCCAGTTATGCCGTTGTAGTTAAAAGTACAACATAATTTGATGTTTTAGAAATCTGCAGCAATCTGGCGTGAATGCGGCATTAGTTTTAACATTCCCGTCCTTTGACTCGATGAGCACCTTTCTTTTTAATGGCAACGTTTTATTTACAATATTATCCTAACATATTCGTATGTTCAACAACGTGACTTGTTAAATACTTAAACAAAAAGACATTAAACAATTTTCATTTGAATTTGAATTCTAAATATTGGTCTGAAGGGCTTTATTCCATTTGTTGTTGTTTTTTTAAGGTTCACCAGCCTTCAAGGCCATCGCTCTGATCCCCGCCATAGCTTCCTCGGCGAATGGTATGATTTGATTTTGATCTATTTCGAATCCGACTTGTTTTCCGGTCAGCTCGATTGCAATGCATGCCTGGATTCCCACGGAGTGGCAGTAGTCCATGCCTGATCCGGACACCTTGTAGATAAGCACGGCAGGAGTGCCAACCGCGTACTGTTCATTGCTCTCCCGTGCAATGCCTTCTTGGCCCGCCAGGGCAACAGCTCTAGCCTTCTCCACGTTATCCGCCGGTTCGTCCGTGTATGCCCAGGGGTAGAAGATGTACTGACCGTAGCTGTGCAAGTCCACGTACAGGATCGCGGCGTTGTTGTACAGAATCAGCTCTGCCAAGGCCTGCGTTTCCGGCTCTGAGGCCGGCCCTGGTCCACGATACGTTTCTTCCGCCGGATCAGCGTCAGCGTCCTTCATCAGCACATCCCACTGAAACTCGAAGTTGCGGTTCAGATCGACACCAAACTCGCCACTTGGCAGTGGTGCCCGATTCTTGCGCCAGAATCGATCCTGCGACCGGGTGTACTCGTACCCGTCCGGGTTCGGAACCGGCACGATAATCCATCGGAACCACACCAATTCGGGATATTTGTCCGCGTTGCGTACCAGCTCGTGGATGAGGTAGATGGCGGACGTCATGGTCACCCACTCGCGGGCATGGACGTTCGCCGTGATGAGGACTGTCTCCCGTTGATCTTTGTTAATCGTGATCGATTTGATGTCTCGCTGCTCCACCGACGCTCCGATCGTTTCCACCTGAACTCGATCGGGATAGGCCGCCTGGAGGGCATCTAGCCACTCGTTGGTTTCTTCGTACGACAGGAAAGAGTCTAGCACATTAAAGGTGTTCAAATCCGCATGCCGTTTACTGGAAATGCAGGGAAAACTTAACGTCTGTGCGATATCATTCAAATAACTTCTCATCACTTTACATACCTGAGATGCGAGCCTAGATTGGAAAGGGACACATTTGCAGACGAATTGTTATGCGGCATACAATGCACGGTCACCAAAAAGAAAACTGCCAACAGGAGAGAACTCGCTTGCATTGTGGGAGCCATCATGGGAATACCACCTTGCAACCACTTTTCCCTTACTTGTTGGCCCGGTTAATATTTTGTGAAGCTTTTATAGCATTCCTTTCATGGCGTCTACGATTAATTGTTTGGTTGTTTTATAAAATACAATTAGATTCTAGTTAGTGCGACACTAAACTTTACTAGGGTTGAGGTAATAGGTTGTTATTTGAATTTGAATTTTTCAATTAACGACTGGTGCTCCATTTTGTACGCTTTACACCACGATTGTTTAATGTGAGTTTTTTCAATTGCGAGCGTTTGTGTCCAATTGCAAGAGAAGGAGTTTGGAATGTGTGCGACCGCTTATAATTCGCTAACGGATGATTCAATACGCTCAAGGCAGGGTTTTAAGTTAGTAACGCCATTTTTTAAGTTGCAAAAATCCCATAATTTCCACCATTTTTACGAACTTCTTCTAAAAATCTCGTCTCGTTTGTCCTTCGCTTCGTTTCCAATCTCTATTGGACATCATACCAGAAGTGCATCAAAATACGTATATCTGGTACTTTTATTTCGCCTAGATGTTTCTTCCCTGGACATCATCGGTCCCGGTGTATAGGGAACGCTGCTCGTGGATAAGATGGGTTGAATAACGCAAGGACTTTGCGAAGCTCAAACATTTAAAAAGTTAACGATATTGCAGGGATCTTACACCGAAGATATGACAAAAACCAACAGGAAACCTCTCTTTGCAGGGAAAAGTCATGAAAATTATTCAGACCATTTCAGAAGAGCATGATCACATAAGAGCATCTATTGATTGGGCTTCAGTTGCATTACAAGGGAGAAACTTCTTGTTAAAGGATTTTATCGCAAAGAAGACATTAACATGCGCATTCTGCATAAATACAATGATGAGAAAACGGGTTTATTCAAGTTGAAATGTTTACGCTCAAGGATCACCAGCCTTCAAGGCCATCGCACTGACCGCCGCCATAGCTTCTAGACCGTATGGGATGATTTGGTTCGTCCCTATTTCGAATCCGCCTTCCTTTGTTAGCTCAATCGAAATGCAAGCCTGGATGCCCACGGAGTAGCAGTAGTCCATACTGGACCCGGACACCTTGTAGATAAGTTCGCCTGGTGTGCCAACCGCGTACTGCACGTTCCTCTCGCCTGCAATTCCTGCCTGGCCCGCCAGGGCAACAGCTATTGCTTTCTCCACGTTATCCGCCGGCTCGGTCGTGTATCCCCAGGGGTAGAAGATGTACTGGCCGTAGCTGTGCAAATCCACGTACAGGATCGCGTCGTTGTTGGCCAGGATCAGCTCTGCCAGCGCCCGCGTTTCCGGCTCCGAGGCCGGCCATGGCCCACGATACGTTTCTTCCGCCGGATCAGCGTCAGCGTCCTTCATCAGCACATCCCACTGAAACTCGAAGTTGCGGTTCAGATCGACACCAAACTCGCCACCTGGCAGTGGTGACCGATTCTTGCGCCAGAATCGATCCTCCAACCGGCAGTACTCGTACCCGTCCGGGTTCGGAACCGGCACGATTATCCATTTGAACCTTGCCAAGTAGGGATAGCTGTCCGCGTTGCGCACTAGCTCGTGGATGAGGTAGATAGCGGACGTCATGGCAACCCACTCGCGGGCATGAACATTTCCGATGATGAGAACTGTCTCCCGTTGATCTTTGTTAATCGTGATCGATTTGATGTCGCGGTGCTCCACCGACGATCCAATCTTTTTCACCTGGACTCGGTCAGGGTAGGCCGCATCAAGAGCATCGAGCCACGCGTTGGTTTCTTCGTACGACAGGAAAAAGTCCAGCACATTAAAGTTGTTGACATCCACCTGCCGTTTACTGGAAATAGGGGGAAAACTTAATGTCTGTGCGATATCATTCAAATAACTTCTCATCACTTTACATACATGAGATGTGAGCGTAGATTGGAGAGGGACACGTTTGCAGACGAATTGTTATGCGGCATACAATGCACGGTCACCAAAAAGGAAACTGCCAACAGGAGAAAACTCGCTTGCATTGTGGGAGCCATCATGGGAATATAACCTTGCAACCACTTTGCCTTACTTGTTGGCCCGGTTAATATTTCTTGAAGCTTTTATAGCATTCCTTTCATGGCGTCTACGATTGATTGTTTGGTTGTTTTTTAAAATACAATTAGAATCGTTAGTGCAACACTAAACTGTACTAGGCATTGGGTAATAGGTCATTCATTGAATTTGAATTTTCAATTAACGACTGTTGTTCTATTTTGCTCCATTGCTTTTGCTTAAGAATGTATGCATTTTCTAGAGTTTATGTTTCATAACAAAAATTCTTATTTTCATGACAGTTAATTTAACATAATAGAATAATGCAATGACCGTTGTATTTAAAGTTGTCACCATTGTGACCTCTCTTTGCAAGGCACAGTCAACAGGATTTTCCAGACCATTTCAGAAGATCAGAATCATATTAATTCATCGGTTGCAGTTCACGCGAAAAACACGGAGGAAAACCTTTCACCCTAAAGAAGACATTAACAAATTCATTCTGTTAACTGAAGGGCAGAAAATAACCGGTCCACATTCATTTCCGTTTGCCTCCGCTAATTGGTCCTTGGTCCCGTTTCGCTTAATTACCGGACCAGTGGTCTCGCGTTGGCGTGGAGAATGTGAAAAAGAGGAAAATATTATCGAACCTCCCGAGGAAACGCAATTTATACGCATACTAATTATGCGCGTTCCGCGTGGTGCATTCGGGGTACGGGCCAATATTGTTACCAATTTCATGCGGCTCCACACGCACCCAAACGTTTGACACCCACTCGAATATCGAAAAAGTCCGATCAGATAGGATCGGCCGCACGGCCTCAAAACGAGTGATTCCGAATGGGTCCGTTTTCGGCAAATGGTTCATAATTTTCGGTGTTAAGTCGTAAGCTTATGACACCTCCGCTGGGGGAAGCACCGGACTGGCTAATGTTCGGTTGGCCGGTTGGACGTGTTGGATTCCTGGGGAGCAACCACCTAAGAGGAAAGTTTCCGTGGACCCACAGACAGGCGGAAAAGAACTCAATTTGCGCAGGTTAAAACCTGACGTATTCGGAGCTGCTCTTTTTTTTTTGCCCTGTTTTACAAGATTAACACATTATTTCAGAGGTCTGGTAAGGCTGAGTTGTGGGATGCAATAATGCAATTCCGTTTTGACCGTCGAGTGCACAAATTGGTCACTGATTAAGAGTCGCTCTGCGCTTGCTGTAATACTTTGTTGTTTATTAATTTCAGTTTTTTGGAAAGTGAAATCGATTTGCACAACGCCTAAGTGCAGTGGTGGTCAATATAGTAAGGTTACCATGCATGTTGAATGCGTTGGACATCAACAAAAAATATTTCAAATTGAGTCATTTTGCTCCCGGGATGTATACGGGCGAACAAAATGGGGGGCAAGAATGTCTTTTTTTTACCTGATCCTTTTTTATTAACAATAAGTTTTCCATAACCTTGAACAGTGGTTGGTGATCTTGTAGCTCTGTGTTGTTTTCTATTTGCCTCTTAGCTTTTTTTGGAACATGAAAGAACCAATCTTATTAGCTTTGCTCAGATAAACTAATGGTGCATGAAACCTATTTTGTACAGTTTTTGCCACCTGCCAAAAGAAGCACAAAATCCACCAAATTGCCCTCAATCATGCGACCTGCAACACGCGTAACAAATTTTATGCCTCACCCTTTTGTTGCACCTTTGCGGCGTCCCAATTTTCCAACCCACACCCATAAGCAGCTGCATTGCCCATACTGGACTAGGCCACCCAACCCGCGATAACGCATTAACACCTCTGCGGAGTCCACAAGCAGCGCTCATTTGTTCGCTCTGCCATTGGCTAGCAATTTTCCACCAAGAAACACCAGCCATATCAGGCCCATTGAAGCGTGCCACGTGGGGGCGACCCAAAACTGAAACCGGGTAGGTCCGAAAGTCGGGGAAAAAGGATGAACGACCCTCCAAGCCGGCAGGTCCAACCCAGGGCGAAAGGCAAAAAAAATAGCGAACCGAGGCATTCCACCACGGGCGTGATGCCGCACCCGATGACCGTCTGGGTTGTACGAACTTATTAATTCAAATATAAAAGGTGTTAAATAGTAGTAATTGATTTAAAGAATCGAAAACAAGGAAAGAAAACTCCTGCAGAGAGCTCGTTAGTTTTCAACATATAAAGTAAAATCGCGAGACCTCCGGTTTCTGTTATTTTTTATGGTGCTCGGGAACGGTCGTGCTCAGCCCATGGTTTGGTCAGACCACTGGAAACAGGTGTCTCGGTTGATTGCATGCGTGTGGTGGCTGCAGAGGGCTTTTCGAAAGGGAACTGCATGGACGAAGGCACGAGAGGGCTACCTCGCGACTTGCCCCCGTGGACGCCGTGACGATTAGTTTTATTGCGCCAGCTCATAGGTTGGCGATAATTAACGGCCGTGCAGGAGGCACTCGTCTCTGCCCGGTTATAGTCACTGGACCGCTGACAAACGTGGTTGTGGTAGGTCCCGCGCTTCGGCCAACCCGATCGTATTGATTGGACCGACGTCAAACGTTATTATCATAATCGGCGCATGGCGAAGGGCCCGGCGAGCTGTACCATCCTTTGCAAGCCCACAGTGCAATCTGCATAGTTGAGCTGCACACGTCTGGTGTCGGAAGGAAGGTACGTGCCCTGCATGCCTCAACGCATCATTCGAGCACCAGACCAGAATTCCGGGGGCGCACACCAATCCACAAGGAGCCCGGGAGACCTGCGGTCGGGTCGTAATAAATGCATGCCTTAACTGGTCAACGAGAGTTGGATCTGTAGTTGAGCTGTAGAACCGGCACTGTGCAGTGAACATCCGCAAGAAACTGGCCCAGCCAAGCCGTTCACTAGGTGGCAAATGGGGAAGCACGTCCGATATGGTAGCAAAACTCGATCCCTGGGTGTGCCATCGTTACACTCGAACAGTCGACCATTCGGAAGCGGCAGGTGAACGATGGAATGGAATTTTACATTCATAAATTCTGCGTACCTGTGGTGTGCAGAGCTGATCAGCATCGAATTTTGGTGCTACCGGAGCAAAGCGATATCGCGCAGGAATGTTTCTGGCTGGAACATTCACATTCGTGCGAGGCTCGATTCCGGATTCTGCTGGTGCCGTAGAAACACGAGAGGTATGGGACATTCGTGCGAAGGTAGCATATTTTTCGATCCTTTTTTTGTGCCTTTCAAGATTTCTTTGATGGAGGTTTCTTTGCTCTCAACGATGAAACTGAACAAAACTCGCGATTCGCGATTTTCTAGAACTATGTTTAAAGAAGTTTCGTCTTAGATTAGCTCTTCGAATTAACATCCGAAATGTCGACGCCTGAACCCACTACATGAGTGAATTGTGGTTTAAAAACATAGCATGCTACAATATGGTATTGAAACTTTGGTTAAATATAGACACCTTCTATAGTATGCACTGCTGTTGCCATGGAGATAAAATTGAAAGGCAGGCGAAGGCTTTTTCCTGGGTCCCACTAATTTTTATCCGTCGCTGATGCCAAATGGTTCAGTCTTGTTCGTGTGCAATAATGTGACCATATTTCTTTTCCAGTGCTCTTCCTTCGAGAAGCCTGATGGCCAGCATCAAAGAACAACGCGAAGAAAAAGTCGAAATGTTCAAACTTGTACCAACGAGGGTGGCCGTGTTTTACCGGAAGACGGACGGTGATTGGATTGGTTACCCACGAAACATTGACACACCATATCGAGCACCCGGATCGGAGTGTTACCGGTTACGACAAGCGCGTCGCATTCCTTCCCGAGTGTGTGCGGTATCGAATTTCGGACAATTAACGCATCCATTAAGCTGGACCGGCAAAGGGGTTGTTCCAGGGTAAGTGCTTGCACGACGTAAATGCGATACTACGATCCAGCAGCGATCATGTATGTATGTTATCCTGTTTTTTGCTTAACCATTCACTTATTGCCTTATTTCTCTTTTTGTCTCCCGAGCTGGCAACACAATTACACATGCCTTGATTTTGTTTTGAGATGTTACTTTTTTCTTGGCACATTTTTGAGAAACAGCGAAACAACATTGTCGCATACCACGAAATAAGCACTCGAATGAAAATGCACGAATTTTAATCGTTCAGAGAGCCGTAGGGCGATGCTGTAAATGGAGTTTGTGCTTGGCACCCTTGGGCTCCACATGAGATGTGAGCATTTAGTTTAAGACTTTTTTCCCATCCCTGGTGGTTGTAATATTAATGAGGTGTTGAAATGAGTAAATTCACGTTGCATTATTTCCAAGAAATTCAGCCACCTTCGATCTTGCTAGTGGCTTCATTGCTTGACTCCACGCTGGAGAAATGAACCGAGACAGCACCGAAGATATTGATATTTCCTGATGAGGCATTGCGCACGGCATTTGAGACGTTATCTTCATAGATGTCTTGGATTTCCTACGCTAAAAATCATCCTTCAGAAGATCTTTTAATATTTCGAATGGATGCAATCTAAATGTTCTATCTGGTGTTGGTTAAATATAGTAGAAATCACAAAGAAAAGAAGTTCAATTTGAAATCTACCACCATCTGAAAGCTGACTATTAAAAACTGACTTTCTTTCTTGAACTGATGCCCTTTCAGGATGGAAAAATCTGTAAAAGCATGGGAATATTTCGGGATGTTTCGAGCGCCAATTCATCCAACTTGTCCCCTCGGGGTCAAGAGGGCTCTCATTGCCAACGGAAACATGGTTTGCAGACGTCTGACAATGCGGTGATCCTTTCCACGGCGAAACGCACGCATAAATAATCTGAATTTAGTGCTCCGGCGATCAAAGGTGGAAACCGCAGTAGAGCAACTTTTGTCTTTTGCCGATAGGATCCCGCCGCCTTGGTTATGCCTGACAGATGCTAAGTGACAAACCGATGAAACATTCACCGCTTGGTAGTCTGTCGTCGAGGGATCGAATAACCATCCTTTGTGACCGGGCTGCAAATCTTCCTCTCAGGCAGGAGCATGCGCTTGGGCGGTGCGTTGCGTGTTCCACTTGCCAATCCCGCGAAACATCAAAACGGTCAAAACGTACATACCGAAAACAAAATCACCCAACATGGGGCGCCTATAAATTTTACTGCCTCCGTTTGGGTTCGGTTCCCGGTGTCCCTTTTCGGAGAGGCCTTTTTTCTTCCACCCGTTTTCTCCTGCCCGGTCAGAATGGTTGAGTGAAACGCTCGAAGGTGGAGACATTTCCGTCCTGTGGCCACTTTCTTCATTTCGGCCAGCTCTTCGCTCTTCGGTCTAGTTAGCGCAACCCGTCCCGAGTCTTTCCCCTTCGGAAATGTATCAGTTTTCCTGCCCAGTGTTACTTTGGACGGTGTCAAGTGCCTCCAGGGAGAAAGAGGAGCCTTTTGACTTCGAAGTATCGCGTGGATGATGGAAGCGATTACTTTTCTGCGGAGTTCGTCGATGAAAGGTTCGTTTTACCGTTTTACCGCACCGTGAGTTGTGCGTCCGCAACTCGACAGTTTTAACGTGGTGGGAAAGCCTTCCGGACCTGTTCTGCCTTATTTGGTTCGAAAACCGTGAAGCTGTAAATGGGTTTTAATAATAATTTAATTCAGTTTAGGGATTTCTTCGACGCACGTTCCGCACGTTGGTATGTTGGTAGCCGGGATAGACAGGATGAAGAAGGTTTCCTCTAGTAAGAGATTGAAATTTGAGATTCTTCGGACCCCAAACGTATGCGTACCCCGGGAAGTATTCGTATCTTGTCGCACGTGCGGTCCAGCTCCGGGGATTGAGATTCGTTTTATTTTCGGTGGACGTCGGATTATGCCTGCGCTTCAGATTTTGGGTGCACATTAAAGCGCGAATCGTGATCAACTTTGGGCGCCCGAATTGACGGCGGCCGCAGTATCGGCCGGTAATATCTCAATGTATCGGTGTGCAACGTGCCCCGTGCCCATGTTCGGGCAGATACTTAAGCGACCGACATTAAAGTGTTTACCCTTGGGACGGACGGTTGAAAAGGCTAGTCCCGTAGACGGCGGGGGCCCCCGTGCCTGTCACGACCGTTTTAGCCAGCAGATTCAGATCCAGAGGAGAGTGCATTAATTAACGGCTATCTTCGGAGCCGTAAAGCATGAAGTTAAAGTATTGTCGTGCCCCGTAGCTGACGTGTTGGTATGAAAAGATGAAATATACGATGCGCCGTGCGGATCAGCGGGAGGTCCGATGTTTTTCGACGCTGCACCAGTTTATGATTACTTGCATAAACGTATCAGAAATCGCTGGAGGTAATTATTTATTGGTTTTAATGTGTCGCAGGGCTATTCTTGTAATGTTTGCTTCGGACTGGCCACAAAAATGGATGTATACGCTCATGTTCAATTATGTTACACGTTTTATGGTAATAGAGTTTCGAAGTATAGCGTCTTTCCAGGTACGGTTAAAAGCTTCATTAACGCAAACGATATCTTAACCTCCACCATACCAAACTTTGATTATATTATTTCCCTAATTAAGCATGCAACGCATTGCATGTAGTCTGATACAAAATTCTTTTAGCAAAGTACTGAAAGCTGTCGATATTACGAAAATGTTTGAAAATGAACACCAGCACAGTATGGGGTTATTGTAACGACTCTTCTTTGTCGGAAGGGAACTCCTTTTATCATTTACGCACAATCTGGGCTGAAAGCTTTCCGACATCGATTGGACAATCAATCAAAACAGGTACAAATCAAAATCGCTATTGATGCGGCCGCGATGCCTTGGCGCGTGTGCCTATGTGTGAGCCGAATTCTTGCGGGCCGTTTTTGTGGAGCGCACGCACCTAAATCCGGGGAGACTAAGCTATTCCAACAATTAAGCTCAATAGTCTGTGTGCAGACTTGCGAGCCCATTCATGTGACAGGCGGTGGCTAAATGAATTATCAACTGCTGTAGCGAGTCGTGCGCATTGTAGGGTGTCTTTGTGAATTTATTATTACTTCATCAACACCCGCGAGGCAGGAGCGCGAGCCCTACGTGGGGCGTCCACAGGCTGGCTAGGGTTTGCTCCTGTTGCCTTTCGGTCGCTCGTCCGAGCAGCGGGGGTAAAGCGGAATCGCTGACTAACGGATTGATTTAAGACCCGAGTGAAGATTTTTCGTTCAAACGGCGCATAGGGAACACCTCTTCCGTCGATGCCTTCGTCTGCGATCCTTGGTTAGCTAGCGAACGCTACATGTCCCCTGACAGCTATCGGATGCATGGTGCGGCTGACGGAGGCTCACCTGAAGCTAGCCGTTTCCATCATAAAGGTGTCCGCTGGACGTCTTGTCCGGAGGCAGTTACAAGACAGCCCTCAACGGACCGACGGTGTTAACGGTCGAATCGAGCGATCGTATGGACGGATCGGTTCGATGGATTGACGCTGGGCATTTTTTACTTTTCTTTTCTTTTCTTTCCCCACCTCAGCTTACGTAGAGGTGGGGTTCAGCTACAACCAAGTGGTATTTTTATGCTCCTGTAGAGACCTGCACCGGGGGCACTTGATTGTCGGAAACTTTTTCCGTTTCTTTTCTTCAAAACAACCTTTCGTGCTCTGCACAGCGTCATCGCGGGATTGCAAGAAGACCACCGGGAAACAGGATCTACAATGGGCCCGTCTGGACGAATCGGTCATTGGAGGACAAGCATGCGCTTCTGTGTGCGCCCGTTTATCGGCGATTGCGATCTGCTCCAGAATGGAAATCGTGCGATCGAAGCCGATCGATTTCGCTGCAGCAAGAGGGAAGGGCGGTGGAAAGGAAAGAAAATGCATTCGAGTCGCATCGGGTCTGTTGGTCTTTTGGCGGATGTCGAGTCGTTGTCGGTTCAGTAGCAGCCTGCACGAGTTGCATCCGCTCGATCTGATTTGATTTCGTGTTCGTGGCGTAATATCCGCATAATCAGCGCATGATCATGTGAACGCAGCTTGGGGCGAAGCGTAAAGATGTCCACGTTTTCCCGCTAATAGACGACGAAAACGTCTCCCCTCAGAAATCGAACCGATATTATTCAGAAAAAGATTATTTAGAGGAAAAAGATGACTTTTTCGTAAAACCATACTTCGAAACATGCAGATATAAAGCAGATGAAATCAAGCAAATTGGAGCTTTATTTTGAAGTTTAAACTAGTTGATACAATCTTTAACATTATTTTTCTGTGTTGATGTCGATAAGAACTAGATTAGATCATAAAATGTTAAAACTTTATTGTCGATTCAAGAGATTCAAGGTATGGCCATCAACTATGAAGGTCTTTGTCTTAATCTCAAAATCGTTTTCCAGCATCGCCCTTTGACAAATTACGGAATGTATTCGTTGTCTTGTTTTAAACGCAATGCACGGTAAATGTAGCACATTTATCAGACTTCAAACAGACAACGGTATCGGCTATAAATTGACCACTCAATAGAATGCAATTGTGGTAGATTTGTCAAAAGAAACATTCGGCTGGCAATAAAAAAAAAGAACATAGCATAAATTTATTGGTCCCACCCACTCTGAGGTAACTGTAACTGAGGATCTCTGGACAGAAGTTCCACTTTGTTTTTTTCACTTCCAACTGCATCAGATGTGAATTGTTTCAGCTGGTTGCATCGTCCCGTCCACGCGTCTTGCTTCACCTCAGTTCTTGACCGGGATTCGGCGACGTGCGCATTTTACACGGGTATTTTTCATGTTCCCTTGTTGGCGACCCTGCTGCTCATGGCTCGCCTCAAAACACACCCCGAGAGCCCTCGAAATAACACTAATCTGCGTGCGAAGGTGATAAATCTTCCCTTTGCCGTAAGGAGGGAGCAGCGCGCGATTAATCTCGTTTAAAACGTTTTCACCGCCGTTCGGTCGCCCCCGCAATTTTCGGACCGAGACGTATGGCTGATCGTCGGGTTGCGGATTTAAACGGAAAGAAGAAGAAAAAATAAGTATTAATCCGTTCAACGTGCAAGTATCCGAAAGGGAGGGTATGGTATCGATCGATCGAAGGGAACGTTAACGCGTGGCAGACGAAATATGGAGATTATTAATCCTCGAGATCAAATTAAACACGAACCTGAAAACATCATCATAAATCATAAAGCACAGACACACACACACACACATACCCAGTTGGGTTTGGGGAGTGCGCAATGTTGGTAAGGTTCTGCACTCGAAAAGGAGCCCAATGAAGTCGTTCGGGGGGAGTTGAGGGCTCGCACGAGCTTGCAGAAACCGTGATCCGTCCCACAGACTCACCAACAGTGCGTCAACTGACCACCGAAGGCATGCGGTTTCGATGCGTCACGTGTGACCATGGTGGCTTCGTGCGGACGGACGCGGGTTAAATGTCGTGTATTAATTTTAATATGACCTCACCGATAACAGTTCGTGCTGAGCCTGGGGTGATGGAACAGGGTGTGTCTTTGGGAAAAGCCTACCGTTAGCCACGAAATCCTGAGGAAACCGTACTTTATGCAGAAGGATCCACGGATGAAGGAGTTAATTTTTTCTCAATAAACACACACACACACTCCTACACCCTCAGGGCAGGGTGCGATCGAAGCTGACAAATTGAATTGCGTGCAGGTCGAAACATTCCCGATTTCTTCGGCATTTTCTCTCCTCCTGCAGCAGTTCTCGGTACGGCGTAAGAAAACACGATGTCCCACGACACGGAACGGGTATCAGTCTCACCTGCTTACTTTTGATCAGAATTACGCGGCGGACGGGGTTTGGCGAGGTGCCACCCTTGTTGGGTAGGCCGGGGATTCAATTTGGTGAAACTACTCGTGTTACTTGGATGTATATATTATCATACAATTTAATCTATACATCGGTCGATGCCGCCGGGCAAGTGTCTCGAATACGCTACGCACCGCGGACAAACGAACGCCAACCACACCCGAGAAAAGGAAAGAAACACGAACCAGAAACGGAAGATTTTGTCCGGCAGATAATTCATAACCGTTTTACTGGACCATTTATTTTGCTTTTCGAACTCCTCGCCCGAACGGTTTGTGCCTGTGGAGCGGGTACAGTGCAGGACCGACCTGACCAAGAGCATCGATTCCCTGGATTGGCTGGGAGAATTGATTTGTGGTCCCAAAAAAAAGCCCAATGTTAATTGAGTCAGTTCAGACGAACGCAGGGTCGAGATTGTGTTCCGAAGACCAAAAGGTCGGTAGGAAGTCCCCTCGGTATGTCCATATTTCATTGTGGGTTTCGATCGAATATGAATTGAAATGAGAGATAAATTCGGATAAGAAACCGCGATAGTCGCTGGCACGGGGTGGAAGAAAACATCGATGTCGTGTGTACTTACGTCAGACGGCCCTTGAGGTGCTCGATCCATTTGTCCTGGACTAGGAAGTTCTCGTTGTCCATATCGAACAGCCGGAATAGCGTCTGCAGAAACGTCTGTAATGAACAAGAGGAAAAAAAAATGAGGCATCGTAAATGGCAATGGCTGGGAAAAAGCGCGGATTGAGCGATCGACGGAAGATGAAGATGTTGGCAGACAGGTCGCCGTGTGCTGTCTTGACGGAAAGTGTCAGATCGTTCGCGAGTGAGCGTTAGACGCGAGGCGACCAGTCCAAACATAGGACCGCCTTATAACCGCCTTCCGCCCAAGAATACCGAATGTAGCTGCGAACAAGCACTTGTACGAACGGCACGGGACATTGGTGGGCTTTTTGTCGCCCCTGGCTTTGAGAGTGCTAGAATTCGGCCGCTTACGGATCGGGGCGACATTTCATTTAAGGGCTAAACTGAACGGACAACACCCCATCTCTCCCGGGCAGGACTGGCCGGTCGCTTGCAGGTGCCGGTGCAGGTGGCTCAATTACGCCTCGCTCTAGTTGGCCATCGTGACCGGTCCAGGCCATAAAGAAGGCTGCCGTGCTGTTCGTTTCCTTCGTGCGTGGCGGTGGCGTACAGCAAACTTCCATTAGCGACGCGGGCGAGAGTCGCTTGGATAGAGATCCTACACGGGGCGAGTAGCGCGCTAAGGATAGATCACCCCACAAACGGCGGTTAATTATCGACGATCTTCCCGTGGCATGAAGGCGGTTTTCACCATCGGCTGCCTGCCCTTGATCCCTAGAGGGTTAGAAAACCGTGCGCTGCAGCACCGTCACCTACCAGAAGGCTGCTTATCGGTGTCGGTGGCACAACCGCAGATGCTGCCGGGGACAAACGCTGTGGTGCAGCTGGTATGGGGATTGCAGCGGTAATTCAGCGACAACATTCGTCGGCCCATGTTAACAACTTTATTTAATTGCCATAGTCCGCTTAGAATCGGCCGGGAAAAAGATGGTCCCACCGAAGGCGGCCTGCCTCCTTGCAGGCAAGGTGGCTCGGAATGTGGCGGAAAATGGTTCGGTTTGGTGAGCGAGGGAGAGATAGAGAGAGTGTTAATTATTCTTCTGCTTAATTGCACTTATTTATCTTCCATCGACGGCTTTGGCGAATGGTGTGGTGGCTTGGCGTGGAAATGAAGTCATCGACCGTCCTCCGGTCCGGGGGGGGGGGGGGGGGGGGGGGTTTCGGTTCGGAAACGGAGGGGAGGGACACGGGGCGCAAATCCCATTGCAGCGTGAAATCCCAAACACGCGCCAGGAATCCGGAGCAAGGGATTAAAGTGGAGTTTGGAATGAGTTAATCAACCATGAAGCCCCGTAATGATTGTGGTGCTCCGTAAAAACGGGTTTCTGGCCGGACAGGGGAGAGTTAAATTGTGTGTGATGCGTTGTGTTGACTCGTTGATGCTGGTGACAACGCGATGGCAGGCATATGATGACAAGATTACCCGAGTCAGTTGAAAAAGTGTTCCTTGAGTATAATTCTGATGGGTTTGAAGATTATACTTTTCTCCGGCAACATTCTGGAAGGGTGCTCGTTGGGTTTTTCCTGGGATAAAAAATTTGACACCTTACTTTCTTTCTCTGCTGATCTTCTCATTAGAGAGATGGATACTTGACAGAGAGGAGTTAAAGCTTAGGCTCCGGCGAGATTCGAACTCACGATCTCCTGTTTACTAGACAGGCGCTTTAACCAACTAAGCCACGGCGCCGTTGTAAACGAAGGTGTGCAGTTTAAAATAAAAAAAATTAAACATCCACCTGTTACGATCTGCAGGATTCAATGTCAGACGCATAGCTAGACGAACGCATACTAAATATAGAACACACGGTTTCTCTGAGATTATCACGACAGTAGCATGTGGTGAATGTACTTTGTAGATGATGTCGTGTAAGCGTTTGTGTCGCGATCCGTTGATAGAGTTTGAGCTGTAAAGCAAACTAACAAAAGTGTTTTGTATGCAGCTCAGGCTGTTCAAACAAATGCTCCAATTGCTATCGTCGATTCGTGCAACGAGAGGGATTAATGCCGCGTGATAGCACAACTGTGTGAGTGTAGTAGTATGTGGCGTTTCTTATCTGTAACATATGGCTAGTCCCGCTAAAAGCTGTACGTTCTAAACCGCTTTGGTTTGAACAAGCCATACTGATAACACGTCCGATAAGCTCCAGCTCTGGAAATGTGTGTGCATGGCTGTTCCAGGACGCAACCTGCTTACTTCTTGTCAACGGGCCTCTTTAGCTCAGTGGTAGAGCGCTGGTCTCGTAAACCAGCGGTCGTGAGTTCAATCCTCACAGGAGGCAAAAAAAGTAAATCAACGTTTTTTTGTGAAAGTATCGTTTGTTTTAAAGAAATGTACTGTTTGAACAATCAAACGCTCACTTGAGCTTGAGCGCTGTTAGAGAGCTGCGATGAAGTTCGCATTTTGTTTGTCATTTCAAAACGTTCTTTTATTTCTTGGCAACAATTAGGCCAAATTTTTGTACAATTACCACACCAGCTGTCGCATTTTTTTACTAATATAACGAAGGTTTCACTGTTACCCATGCACAAAGTCTTTGTGTGTAAATTTTAACGATCGATTAAAAATGATCCAAAAAAGAATATAACCTATACGATCGCCTCGCATTAAACCGACGGTAGGTTTTAGCAGAGATTCATTAAACAACCCGCCAGCGAGCAGAGGGAGGCTTTAATGTATGCCTACACGCCATTAAACGATACGAATTCCGTGCTAATTAATTAACGACCAATCACTTTCGCCACGATTTTCCTTTTTCCTGCTCAACCGCTGATGTGTACAGACCGGGCGCCATTACGAGCGGGCGGCACTCTATATGGCATGTATTAAGAGCATCCAGTGAAATCAATCGAACTGCCGTGCGCGCCATGTTTAATTATTTTCCCGGGCCGTTCGGCTTCGCTTGACCGGAGGCAGCAGACCGCGCTCATTTGCAATTCCGCCGCCGCGAGTGAGCTTCGCGTCTCGGCCGTTCTTGTTTTAATCGTATAAATTTATTTTACATCTTGCCGCCGCTAATGTCAGCGTGGTGGCATTGGTGGTGGTAGTTTAACATCCACCAAGGTTTTGCCCTCTGACCCGGTGAGAGCACAAATTAATAGCCCGTTGTAGCTCTGCTGATTGGCTGCAGTGGAGGACGTAGGACAATTTGTCACCGCGGGAAACGATAATTTCCCGCAACTTAAGCAAGACGGAGCTGTTCGAATGAATTAGATTACCGTAGTCTTATGGCACTTTCCATCTACCGGCAACCCCTACGTCCTTTGCGAGCTCAACGACGGTGCACCGTTTCTTACATCGGATAATCGGGTAGAGCTTGTCACATAAACAACACTTTTCGATCGCTGGTGTTGGCCAGGTGAACCCGAAGGACACGGGAGGAAAACCCTTCCAAATGGACTTCCAACAGCCGGACACTTTTGCGACCCACGATCCACACCGGGTCCCGGCTCAATTACGATAAAATCAACGTAACGTCCACACGGGAGCCTCCGGTAGATAGACCCGGCCGGAGTCGAAGAGACAGACGGAATCGGCGAATCATCTATTAGCGAAATTGATGGCGACGGTTTTCAATTAACTTTACATTAGTGAGTGAGGCTTTGGGGCTTTTGTGGTGGGATGTGGTGCATTTGGCAGCGTGCTTTTTTTTTTGCGTGCCTGTCCTCGCGAGCTGCAAAGTCGTGCAACCTACGCTCGTCAAGAAAGTTTACAACCAACGTAGGACCACCGGATAAGCTCGCGCGGCCACGACACTGAATGGAGACAATTGATGGTGATAGGAATGTTTTGTAAGCCAGGTGGAAACGGAAGTGTGAAGAAGACGAACTAACTAGGTTGTTTTCTGCTATAAGCTGGAAGTCAACACATTATATTTCTTTCAGGTGCGAAGATCCCATGCTTGGAGTTGGAGACAGCAGCGGATGCGTAAACCTTGCCGTGCCCCATTCTTCAGTACGTACGCTGTTTAGCAGAACACGTTTTCTGCTCCAGTCACTTTAATGGGATTTTGTTCGTTGTCAATTTATTTCAATTATGGTGCTCTTATTCAAATCGCCCTATCGCCGTCGGTGCTATCTTACGGAGATACTTAAGATCCGCGGGCACCCCGTTTCTGGGGCGGGAGTTAAACTGGTTCGTTGCTCGGTTGAGGTGGTCGCGTCCGGAAGGTCTGCCGTGCTATCCAGGATACCGAAGACCCGCGAAGTTGCGAACCCGGTCGACATGCAAACAGATAAACACATAATGACGAGCGCGATAAAGGCAGCCTGCGACGATTTCTTGCGACAGAGCCTACAAGGGAGGCCCGCAAGGAGTCCATTGTCCGCAGGAACTTCGGCGCCCGCCGGTCATGCATATTCCTGGGCGTCTAATCAACTTAATTGAGGCCTCGTTTGATAAATCGACCACCGCGTGTGCAACAAAATGGCATAATTGCATCGCGCCAACGCAACCTAGCCATGCTTTTGACGCCACGATGCCTTGTTAAGGAGTGAAAGACCTTTTACAGTGCGAGAGCATCCCGTTTAATACCAGGAATAATTGCGGACTTTAGTTACAACCGGGTTGCAAAAACCAGTTGCTTGATCTTCAATGGTCTGTCTTTAGACAACGCAACCGGATTCCTGAAACCGGATTGAAGAATTTGACAGTCGAACGCCGAATGTGGTCGATCATCTCTGGAACCTTATCATGCAAAGCTGCTCCTGGTCGCTGGACATGGCCAGATGCCACTGCCTTCGATGGAATCTTTCATGAGTCTCGTCTCGCAAAACTTCACAGTTTGATTTCGTTTAACGAGCGGTGGCTTATCAGAACATAAACCCCGATATGCAACCGTGCTTCCGTCGGCTGCTCGATTCCCCACCGGGGACCGCATCGTCCTGTCCGACACAGCGCGCTCTCGGAGTTCATATGGACGGCTTCTGCAGCTAATAATGCGGGAGATTAAAATCGGAGTGTTTTTAATTGCAAAAACTCGTTGCACCAGTTCTTCTGTGCCATCTGTGCAACCAGTGCCAGTCAGGAGAGTGGACGTATTGGCCGGTTCGCTGTAACCCCGTGCACCTTCTTTCCCATAACACCGAACGATAGCTGGTTGGCACCTGCAAACTGCAGTGCAGAACTTGATCAGATCACAGTCCATCTAATGGACTATTCGGGACGGACCCTTCTCTTTCGCCGATGGTCGAGTATATTTTGCGGTACCGGTGCTCGCGAAGCACCGTGCAAAAGAGTATGGTCGATATGTTTCCCCCGGCCTGCGTTCGGAATTCATTGACGATCTGCTCATAGACGATCGCGGGCAGGTTATCGGAAATCTTACATCTTGCCAAACGGTTGGCGGGGCCGGCCCATCGCTCTCGCCAGATAATCGTCTTAAATAAGCGTTTTCACCTTCGAACAAACCTCCCCGGATCGCAATCGGCATGCGGATCGATAGGGCGGCCCTGCTTCGCTGCAAGGAGGACATAATTCAAATTTTCCACCCATTACTCGCACCCGCGGCAGTATCATGCCAACCCTCCGGGTAAGCGTGTCGATCGAACGCCGTGAGAAACGCTGGGGCTCGATCGGGACCGCCGTCTGGATCGCATATCTCCGATGACCGATCGGCACAGCTAAGCGTTGCAGGTCCCGCGAATATCGACTTTGCCGGCGCTTAATTACAGTGCAAATACAAATCGAAGCACTTTGCAATGCCAACAACCGATAAATGGATGCACCTCTTATCGCGCTCTATCTGCTGCACTCGGTCCCGGCTTCGGGCTTCATCAAGCATTGTGAGACGAAGAAACGCAGCTGGTTCGGCCTGGTTTTGCCACGCAGTGTGTCAAAGATAAAAAGCTCTCCGATAAGCGCGCGTAAGTGGAGGGCCTAGGACGAAGGAAATCGCTTCAAAGCGTTCCGATCTTCATTCGGACAACGTTTTGGATTGGCAAAACTGAGCATAAGGTTTTTACTGCAGAGATAATTGTTGATAATTGTTGGGGAAAAGTTTAAAAACATGGAACTAACACACCAAGAAGGGTTTATCTGACCGTTTTCGCGGCCAGATGTTTGATATGGATTGTCGGTACATTAAAGATATGTTTTGGCACCGAATGGCGGTAGGATATTAAGAAGCAGATCATTTCAATAAGTATGGTGCAATCTTCATCATTAAGTTACACTACTTTATTCACGAGATTTCACTTATAATCAATTTCAATCCATTCAGCAAAGTCACTGTATCATCATAGAAAATTGGCTATCCAAGCATTTTACTGGCTGCAGGCAAAATTATTTCACAATACGATGAAACCTACATCCAGAAGGTTCTTTCTGGTTTCTGGTAGTGCTTTAAACCACGAGGACGCGTCACGTGATGCGACAGGTGAACACTCTGGCAGGTACTCCATTTTCTTCACCACCTCCAGCGAGGTGGTCGAAGCACACGAGACGGATAGAGTACGCCTCGCCTGGGCGAAAGGATACCGCTGTGGTCCAGGCGGGACCACCTCCACGCCACAGCCACCAGTTTTCTCGGAGCGCTCAGCGGCCGCGTAAGTGAGGGGCTGCCGAAAATCCTTGAAGCTCGCCGCTGATGGGGTGGAGCTAAATGTTCGGTTTGACATTCAACGCCTGGTGCCGAATCAAGAGTGGGAGTTAGCACAGGCCTAAGCCGCTGGGCCGCAAGGGGTCGCTTGCAATCGTTTCCAGCTGTGGGTCACCCTGCGTGGATGTTGTTCCGACCGTTGGGAAGGAAAAAGGCTTGGAGGTAGTACGACGCGGAGCCCTAGACTGCAGCGTGGTGATCGCGTGAAATAAAAAATGGTGAACGTCAACTGCAGCACGCACGGGCAGCGGCAACTGGACCGGAGCGCGTTGTAAATGAGTCGCACAAGTCGCAACGGATTACATAAGCCGCGTGAGGACTCGGACACCTTTCTGGCACATATACACATACATCCCGACAAGTGTCGGTACAGCTCCACCTGGGAGAACGCAGCCAGCGAAAACGTTCGCGTTGATTGGCAAAGGTCGCAGGCGATGGTGGGAGATGTGCAGCACGCACGATCGGTAAGCTTCGGCCTGGAGAGGGAAGGCTTTTCTTTGGGCTGCAAGTGAGTTGTGTTGCGTGAGTGGAAGGTTAAGTGCAACGTTTGCAAACATTACACTAATTTTGAATGATATCGTTGCACTACTACTTGTGGCCAGACATCGTTATGCGCCCGATCGGAGCTGTTTGTTATCCTTTTTATCGCTCATTTATCCACATTATAGGCACGGGCTGTGTTCACCCCTTACTATCGCAGATTATTTGAAGGATATATTTAGTCTTATTTTGTCCTGAACCTGCTTGCTTAAAACAGCTTTAATCGAGAAGCTCATTAATCCTCAACCACCTGCCATCGCTTTTGGCACGTGACTCACAACAACGTCCAGCACAAATCGATGTCGTTACACCCCCATGAAGGGTGTACACCGCACCCGTTGTTCTAGACACATTGGCGACGATCACTCCTTCACGCAGTACACTCCATCTGGTGGAACATTAAATTGTACGACACGGAGAACCCGCAGCCTTCGGTAGCGCCTCCTACGTACGTGCGGGGTTTATGTGTGGGTTGGACCGAGCGCGTTAATCGCACCCCCCCTCGCCATCCCACGAATCAGCATCCCTGATCTTGACAGTTGGCGATCGTCCGTTTGTCGCGAATGTCGGTCAAGGCCGGTCTGTTTATGACGTTTGATTATTTATAGACCCGTGTCACCGTAGAACCCGAACTGGGCCAATCTAGGGCACTCTGATAACATCGCTGGGCAAATGTGTGTAGGCGAATGGTGCACAAGAAGTTTAATAAAACATGTTTTTTCTTTAATTCATAAAGCTTAACGATCAGCCCGCATTTGAACTAATATTGTCAATGTTTTACCTGCAAAGGGCTTAATTTCATCACACTGTTTATTTATCACATTGATTTTGTCTACAGTATTGTTTTATATGCATTTTGAATGATACTTTCTTTTACAGTTTAGTTATTTAAATTCAACTTTCAGTACCATATTATCAAAATTCCTTTACGACCGTTTCTCCATCTTTCTGCCCGTTCACAACCACACGCCGTTTCGCGAAAGTGATTTAGATTTGCATATCCGTCGAGAGCGAAAAGATAGCCTTCGGCAGACCGGGGCATGCTAACGCCAAAGAACAAACCGGGCCGGCCGGCGTGCGGAAGTTGCGACAAAAGGTTGCCCGCATTTCGACAACACATTCGGCAATCGCATTCGTTCGCGAGTATTCCGAGAGTCGAGTTTTATTTTTTTTAAGGCCGATATGTTTACTCGGTGTCATGGTTTTATGCGTGGCCGAAATGTGTTTTTCTTGTACGGCGGCCTGCGGGGTACTTCCGCCACCATCAGCCCCCGTGGTGCTGCGGTACATATGGCAAACTGGCTGCCTTCGCTTCGCTTTCCGTTGGCAACGCGGCTTCGGTGCCGTCGATGGCGGATCACGATGGTTGTAATTATGCTTAATCCCCTTCCCGGACGCAACTGGATCAATTCTTGCCGCGCGCGCCCGCGGGATCGATTTTGCGTATAGAGCCGGGCGAGTATTGAGCACACCGCCGACATTTAAAGATCATTTGCCGAAAGGCTCATGTTGTTTCGGGAGGAAGCAAGCAAGCCGAGCCGCGATCGTGTGTTGCCCAAAACATATATGCCATGCAACCGTCACACGCTGGAACTGGTTCAAAATGATGCCTTTTTATGGAAGTAGGTGAAGAAGTGTAAATGGCGTGCCAATCGAATCGAGGTACCCAGCATACTTATGTGAGTGGAGCGAAGTGAAGAATAAATTAAGAAAAGCACTCGGCGAACCAGATCTGCCACTCAGAAGAACAGCCACAAACTTGCCGTAACTGGTCTTGATTGCAAAAACTTCAACTCCCATTACTAGAACCGACCTTAAATCATAAAATTATGCAGATCAATTGTTGAAAAGTACAACTTGAGAGCTGGGCTTAGGTTGAAATTTAATTTTTGAAGTGGATTTGCGACTGTCGCTTTCGTCGCCTCTACTTCCTTTTTCGGCTTGATACGGCCGCAGGACTGAGGAAGGAGTTATTTATCTGATCGACAGTTTGCGTTTGATGGATTAAATCGCACCATCCGAAGGCGGGATCGTCGATCGAACTGGCAGACGAAATGAAAATATCAATTTAGCGACCAAAAACGGAAGGCCTTCATTATGCGCCGGGTGATCGGAGGTTAATGTTATGCTTCCAAATGCAGCACCGCCGTCGGAGCCACCCAATCGTAAAAGGACAAAATTGATTTCCCCGAAAACTAGCAGAGAAAAACAAACCGAAAACAAATGAAACAAACCGGAATACCACGCGATGTATAATTATAGCGCCGTCGCGGCCGTTGCCGTAGTTATGCTTAAAATAATAGCCCTTTGCCCACGGGGGAGGAGGTTTTACACTAACCTCCTCCTTTGCCCCTGTCCAAGACGAGGCGAGTAGGAAGCTCGTGGTCGATCCTAGTCACGATTAATCACCTGATGTTTCGTGCGTGCGTGGATTACGGCCAAAGTTAGACCTAGACCAGCAAAGTCTGGGTCGGCCGAAACGCGGTGGTAACATTTTGTTTATTTTGTGCACCTTTGAGGTCGTTTGGGTTCAGTTTGGCATGCTTCAATCTTTCCCGTGTCGAGGACCCAAATTTTTGGAGCTTTTTCCGAAACCGTTGCGGCAGTTTAGATCGCGAGGTTTTCCACCAGGCTCGGAACTTCTCGATGTCCAGCACGTTTACGCTGGGCTCTTTCATTAATCAGTAAACTGTCGAAATCGAAGCTAATTTATCTTTAACCACCCCGAAAAGGCTTATATTTCAATTTTGCCGTAAACATTCACGCTTGTGCGCAGCGCGATTTCTCCATTAGCCCCTTTTTGGGAAGCAGGGCTGCGCAGTGCTTTGGGGAGGCTGTGTGTTTATGTGCTCGCCCCTGACCTAGGATCGAGACTTGTGCATCAACAGATAATCTCTTTTTAATACCACACTACTTGACCTGACATGGGAAAAGATTTGGCAGGCCCCAACTGGCACAGAGGCCAGCGCACCGTCGGTGGAGGTCCGTCTTCCACTAATGGAGCCAGTTCAACCAGTTAAAGTCAGGCTAGTGTAAATAGTACAGTTAGCGAGTTGAAACTCCATGAACAGCCACGTTCGATTGCGTGGATAAGTGGAGGAACCCAGTCTTATAGAGACCTCATCGAAACTAATAATCGTCCCCTCGGGGTGCGTCAACAGGTGAGATGATCCGTCGACGGTCAAGCTGCATGGAATGGGCTTGCCACAGGATGAAGCTTTGGAGAACATAATTAGACGTCATGCGATGCCTGACGGCCAATCGGACCAAAATCGAATAGGTTTTCGACGAGGAGGTAAGCACGGACATATTTTTCCAGGGGAATAAGATATAAGAGTATAAGAGGGTTTCATAACGGTATACAAATACGGGAAACAAAACTACCTAGCAAATAAACTAATTACAATTAGCCTCTTAATAATAACTAAAGCGATCCTTCCGCATCGCAAGAATTTGTTTTCTTCCATGAAATTGATCAATAAGCTCTGATTGGCTAAGCTCTTGATGTTTCCTTACATCTGCCCGGTTTCTCACGACTAAGCAGCACTCGTCCCATAGTAGCAATGATGATTGATAGCGGAAACTGGATGAATAACTACCAGCCTGGCAGTTGCGGCCTTGTTTACCGACTTGCCCGTCGGGCTATTAGTTTTCCTCCCTGTGGAACTCGTTTCGCAGCGGCATGCGGCAGGGGCTGCGAAGCACTTCCTCGAACGTTCAGCAAATAGATCAGAGTGCCAGTTGCAGCAGCCAGTCGAAATGGGATTATTAATAAAAAGAAAATGCACCATTCTGCCGCTAGCTGCATCAATTCCGCCCGAACCGGATCAGCTGATGCCCGGTAGTTGCCAGCCGACCGGTAATCTGCAATTAATTGTTTCATTACAAGGATCGAATGAAATAAAACGCTAATTAGTCACCGTTTGCGGCGTTTTGTGAGGGCCTTTTTTCATCATATTTTATCGCGGATCGTGCCAGAAGCAGGGCCATACTCAACTCTTCCTTCTGCGGAAATGAATCTCATGTTGTGAAAAGAAAAGAAGAGAAAACACACGTCGTCCTCACTGGAAGATGGAGATAATTTAAATATGAGATAAACAGGATTGCTTCCCGTTTTGCATCCATAAACTAAAGAGCTGCATGCAATGGCCGCAACATTGTAGAAATGTCAAACGAAACCGCAGCTGGACAATAAATCTTTTATCGTGCCTACGGAGCATTGAAGTAAGGGCGGTGGAAAAGATGGAAACGGATTGCGGCCACCGGAGGAGTCCATTGAAGACCCACGGCCCTTTGCTTGAGTGAATTATCACTTTACAGCCAACGGTAGAGACAATCTTGGGCGAACATGTTGTCGTACACGAGTCGCAAAATAAGAGGTAAACGGAGTCGTTTGTAGACAATGTGCACATGTTCTTTTGCCAAAAATTTGGTATCCAAGGGTAAGCCGTAGAGTTTCCTAGTAGAGTGTTTAAGTAGCATTTACTTTACTTAATGCAGTCATATGCAACATAATGGCGTTGCCATTTCGAACTCCATTCAGTCATTCTATTTATGGTTAATGAATTGATGATGGTACGACAATATTTGCGCTTGCATATTAACATTTTTAGCGCGCTGCAATAAACGGCACGACGCAGAGAAGGGATTGGGGACTGACATATTAACAACCTCGCGATAAATCGCTATGTCTTGTGTACGGCAACACCTTTGCTTGCGGGTTCTCTTGTTTCGAATGCCAACCGCTCCGTAACAATGAGAAGTTCGGAAAAGCAAAAAAAAAAAAGTTCGAAATTTGATCGGGCAATAAATTTGCGAGCCACCCTTGCTTCGCGCCCTCCTTCGACTGTTTTCTCGGTCCCTGGCAGGAGTAAACGTCCCGAAAGAAATTAGCACATCAATCGCGGGCGTGCCGAAAAGGCATTTTTCTTTGCGGTGTTTGGGTTCCCTTTTGGAGCCTTTCCTTAAGCGATTACGTCCGCCGCGCTGGTCGGTGGAGGAAAATGTGGAAATCCTTCGGGACGACGCCTCTGGTGGTTGCAGCCCGGCGAAGCGTAACGATCAAGTGCTAATTTTCGCACCTTTTTCAGTGCACTTTTGCCCGAGCGAGTGATAAATTGCGGGCGTCTCCCAGAGGAGAAGCGATGCGGCATTGTGTGTAGCCTCCGGTAGGTGTAGACTCGTTCGACCACGAAGAGTACGTGGCGGATACGTCCCGGGAAACAAAAGTTTCTCCCGACTGAACGATCGCAACGGCCCGATAAGCAACGAACCCTTACAAAAGGACGCCGCTGCAGCCGTACGGACGTGGGAGCAGGTCCCCGGTTCGCTGACGGTGGTCAACGCCACTGAGTAATTGGTGGGACAGAACCACCTGACCTGTCGCACACCTGGGCCGGTGGGACGAAAGGCAACGGAAGGGAAAACTGGAATAATTTTCCCGCTTCGACGCGACAAGTGAATTTGTATGTATGCAACAGGACGACAAGGGTGATCAGCATGCAATGGCGGTAAAATGCAGCGTTCGTGGGAAAGAGATCATGCGCAGGAAACGATTCCGATCGCGTGATAATGGCCCATGTTGTTGAACGTCATGTTCGATGAGCTTGATATTGGACGATCGCATAAAATGAAGGTTAGCCTTCGTTCGCATCGGTGAAAATCGCTGTACTGACAACACTGATGTCTAGACCTTTTTTTAAGAAAGTGTGGTACACAAGAATAATAGATCATAAGTTACGGATGACATGTTGAAAAATGATTGATGATATTACAGTGATTTCAATATTCGCTTTTAATCCTCTTAAAACACCACAAGCACTCAAGAAGCAGACACACGGTGGAAGCATTAAACGAAAAAAAAAATACAGGCCATGGTTTAACATTCCAGCCAGGCTCAATTAACACATCAATCGGGTTTATCGAATCTTGTGTTCCGAAAGCCATATTGATGATTTAAATGTGTTTATTTTTCGGCCCCCGTCGGCTGAACCGGTTCGACCGTCTGATCGTTCGGAAGATTCCTTTCCTTTCGGCTGCAGCAGAAGGCGTCCCCCAGGGTGCGCACAGTCTTATTTTGTTTCACTTCTCCGAAATGCTATCGCTTGCCTCCATCACTTTAATTAACTTGTAAGTGCTGTCGAACGATTCAGGCGCAAGTTTTGCGAAATGCAAATGCAACGCAGGTTTTTTTTTCAACAAAATTTCAGGTAGCATGACATTACAAACAAAGATGGAATCCTCGAGGATGGCGTTTCAGTCAAATGATTTGCAGTTTGCATACTGTTAGTGGGTCTCGTTGAAATACTCAGACAGATTTGTGGTGATTTTTTAAAAAGCATCTCAATTCAATAGGATGACGAAGATTGATAAACATGAACCCAATTAGATTTAACGTTAAGCCTCGCATAACTTTACTTTGTGATGGACGGGTTTTCGCGAACAATAAGATATGCAAATGCCCTATGCATCGCTATAACTGACTGCTATTTATTTTCAATTCTCTATAAAAAGAAAGATTCATTACGCGGCTATCACTGTTTAAACGATGGTGGGATGCATTACTCTGGCTACCGTTCGTCACGAAACACAGATTTGTTAAAAAAAATTGCAGCAGCAGCAGTAAGCAGCAAGTCAATTTAATTTAGGCGCAGACGAGAAATCGTCGAACTCGATTCGATGGTTCCGAGAAAATCGTCTGCATTGATGTACATGCAATAGTCCAGAATTTTACCGAATAAACCAATTTTCGTGCTCTGAAATGATTGCGTCTTTTTCGTCGTACGCTCGACACGAACGCAAAAAGGAAGCCCAATCCTGAGCTGAAGATGTGAAAACAATACGAGCCCGAAGGAAGCCCGAGTTGAAATCCAATAATCATTAAATCATGAGTGCGCGACCCGTAAAATCGGCTGTTTTACTTTGCCGATGACGTTGGCTTCGCTTGATGCGGATAAATTGCTTGTATCTACCCCAGTTCCTTGAGCACTCCTGAGTTTGCTCCTTGGTAGTGGCTTAAACGCGCGCATATGTCCGAAATGTATTACTTTTGAGGCTGTTTTTTCGTGGGTTTCCGTCGATCCCATTCTAGCCAAATCTTGCAATGTCGAGCGTCACGCAAATGCAGCCCGAGAAGCACGCCCATCCGCGCAAACAAAGCCGTAATAAATAAATTGGCTTGATTATATCTGGCCGGTGGGTCGAAGGCTCTGGGCTGAGGTTTTTCTTTTGGTGAATTTTCATCGGTTGCTATAGCCTTTCTTTCCCCACACCAATCCAATCCTCGTCGCAGATTGCATTCGGCAAGGCTTCCGAAGATAATTTCTTACTCCTAAAGAAATATTTGCGGTCGGACGGATTCCATTAAGGGTTGCTTCGAAAAGGGGAAGGACTTCACGTGTGACCTCCGTAAGCGGTTCAGTTTGACAACGATCCCCAGAATGCATGGGAACGACAAAAAAAGAGGCTCGGTGGGCTGCGAAAAGGATACAGTTTTCATCATTGCTGATTGGATTGGAGGGAAACGATAGGGCGACATGATAATGCCACGGAAGGGATTGTACGATGGAGTTCTCTCTCGCCCAATCGAAGTTATTTATTTGGCTTTGTTTCACAAGTTGATTCAGCAGCGTTGTGAAAGATTTAATCGGATGACTTTTCGACATGGGCAGGTAATCGAATAAATTGGTTTTTAGGTAAATCCCTGCCAATGGACAGCGTAGAGCTTGCGAAAAGTATTGAAAAATCTGATTGTAGCAGTAAAAACCGATCTTCAGACGTTAAATTATTCATTGAAATTAACGACGCAGATTGGCAATTTGAATAGAAATTTATTCCTTAGTCGCTGCTCAAATTGACAACTTGTGGATGAACTCCGAGTGGAAGAGGGCGGGCCTCACAGTTGGTCCATTAAATTAAAATCATGCTCCAAAATCCCTGCCTTCCTTTTTCGCAGAACATGATTTAAATATTTGATTCCGGTCGTAGATAATTTCGCGAAGGTTTGCGAGGGCTTGTTTCCACCTTTCGCCAATTACCAACGTGTGCTGGTTGTTTATTCCTTATTGTTGCTCCCATTGACCCTTCATCCAATTCGTTTGCTTTCGACAGCAGTTCACTTCAGTGCCAGTTGGCATGAGAATGCTGACAAACGCGCGCCGCTCGAATGCACTTTGCATCGAGCTTAAGGTTGGAGCAACGTCTCTATTGGGCTATCCTAGCCCAGGGGACCTTGCCTTGAAACTTAACGGAGTGCATAGAAATCAATTTTGTTCGCACACGAACCACTTCGACGATCGCAAGCACTGTTAACAAAATCACTAACAGAACCACGCGAGGAGACTCCAGAGATTGGCCCGTGATCGATCGGTTCACCAACATGCAAATTGTTCCTGCGTAATGACACGGTCAACAATGCACTTTGCATGAGGTGTGTTCATGCAAAATGCTTCAAGAAGGCTTCACAATGTCCGCCTAGTTGGTCAACCTGGCTGGTGCACCAAAAAAATTAGACGATGATCTGGAGGCTTCTCAATCGATCGGTTCCAGTGGCGAACAATTCGTCCGGCCTCGTGATCGCGTTTGCTACCCTGTGAGAGAGTTTGCTCTGCCCGTTCCCGCGTGCTGCAGCTGGAGTGGAGGCACGTGTTAGGTGGCTGACGAGAGGCGGGCAAGAGACGGAAAGGGCCTTCGAAATTGGCTTATGCGAGCAGGCGCGCACCGGCGCTACCTTAAAAGGAAGCGTTGATTGAACCTCTTAATCTTCGGCGACGAAAACCCGAAACGAAACGCCAGCTCACCCCGAACTTAAGAGGGAAAGGGGTGGAGGTGGGTGTGTAGGAAAATGGTTTGCTTGGTGGGGAAGTAGCGATGGAACGGAAGGAGTTGAGCAAAGGCGCGCACGAGTGAAAGACGACTGGGACTAATTTTCTGCCTCATTTAAGCACGTAACGCGTCGGTTCGGGGGCTACGGGAATGAGAAGAAGTTGCAAAATTGACAAGGTGAGTGTGTGTGCAAAAGAAGCAGAAGAAACGAGATTAAGAGCAGTCGAGCAGTTCGCTAAATGACGCGTTTAGGGAAAAGCGTTAAGTAATAAGTGAGACGGTTGTTGTGCGGTAGCGAAGCGAAGGGGAACGGTGAAAGGAAAAGGAAGTGGCGGGCGAAGGTTGAACCGGTGGCACGGTTAGCAACAACCTGCCGGCCAAAACTGGGGATCGTGGATGGCGAAATCGAAAAGAAAAAGACGTTCTGTCAATCCGATCGAGCGATATCTTGAGAGATCAAAATTAACCCCGCGTCAGGTGAAGATCGTCATCGTATTTATTTGTCGATAAATTCTACCGGAGCATTACATAAAAATATCCATTCTCTATGGTCGAACCTGACGTCATAAATTTGTCTCACGATGGACACGGCCGTATCTATTCGCTGACCATGAAGTCTACAGATTTCCACGTGTGTCTGAAGGGCCTTCGTATCCTGGCGACCACCAAGGCGATCCGGAGCAGCAATACGCTGTCGAAGTCGTTGTATCGCCATGCTTCGTCCCTTTTAATGGGCTCCTTTTTTTTCCTCCTTCAACAACAACACTTTCATGCTACAGAGAGTTGCTGCTTGTTGTTCGCGTTTTATCGCCACAGCCCCGAGCCGAAACGAGCCGCCAATGGTTCCCCGCGACGTTGTCGGACAAGGTGAAACATTTAATGTATGTGGGTCTGATTTTTCAGTTGTCCAGTTGGCCCACCCACAAATTTTCACCTTCCCAGCTTCGAACCGAAGAAGAAGAGAGAGCGGGGGATGGAAAAGAGCGGGGATAAAAAGGGAGCGCCGTGCGCCATTCTTCAGGTGGCAATTACGTCGCCGGTGGTCCGATCGATTCCGCCGGCGACGGTTCGATGGCGTTGTACGAATGGCGCAAAAATGCCCCATTTAGGCAGCAGGCGCACAAAAAGCCATCAACACCGCGAACTGTAGTGATGGTTTTCCTTTTGGGTGAGGGCTTTTTAGTTTCGTTCTTTTTTTTCTTAGTTCTCAAAGAAGCATTTTAGGTTGCTTTTGCCACCAAGCACGGAACTCCTTCCTACCTTCCTACCTTATTCCTTAGAGTTTTGTTGTAGTTGGAAGGACATTATCATAGCACAGATGGTCCGAAAAAAGAGAACGTGCGGATACCGATCGAGCAACATCTGCTGGACAAACGCTGCAACATCCAGCAACGCTGCCAATTAAAAAGCGTGTGATTTCGAGAGTGCGAAGGGAACTTGTCTGAATGTCTAGATAAGGCCAAGCAAGAACTTCATTCTGATCTTAAAAAAAAAAAAGAAAAGAAGGAGGAAAAATATTGCGTGACTCAGAAGTGACTTCTTAAGATTGCGTTCCTTTCTTTCCCCTTATCGTAAGATATCTGCCATCAAGCGAACCTCGGCAGAGCAACATGTGGCTTCGCGCAAAACATATGCTCAGACATACTTTCATGGACCGGACAACGTGCTGAATGTGCGCCGAATCTGGAAGCCTTCTTATCAGTGAAACAAGGCACATAAGTGGCCCCTTTTGGGTTCACTCCGGTCGTGCCTGGCGCTCGGATCCACGCCGTATCGTCAGTTCGATCGGACGAGACGACGGCGACACTGCAGGAACGATGGAAGGCTGCACGAGAGATCGAGCGTGGAAGATTGTGTTGCCCATTTGCTCCTTAATTAACGCAAATTAACGCGTCTTTCGTAGCACGGCACTCGTGAGTGTTTCCATCTTTACTTTCATTCTTACTCATGTACCTGTCTCGTAGAGAAATTTTGTATAAGTTCAACCTACTAATGTAGGACGTCAGGGCACACAACATGTCTTTTTATTTACACGGGGGACAATCAACTTGTCCAGTAAGAATGTTTAATGTTAAGCCTTGCCAAAATACTACGATAAACTGAGAGTTGAGAACGGGTCTTATTGCCAACGCCATAACAGAGGAAAAAAATCACGCTCGATGACGTGAAGCACTAGCATGAAGCTTTTATCTTATGAATGTTTCCACCGCTTCAGTTTAAGATTTGTGAGCTCCAAATTGATCGGCACGGCTGATTTCGCACAGAAAAATAAAACTCATGCACGTACGCGCATTTATTTCCTGCATAAATTTCTCTTCCATCAGATCGCTCGTTCACATCCACAAATCACGCGTCATTCACACACACACACACGCGTATGCACAAGCACATGGTCAGGCACACCGTTCAAGATCGCCGATCATCGTCGTCGTTGTCGTCGCTATCGGGTCGCGGATGCCGGGCATGTCAGTTTACCATTTCATTAGCTTGACGGTTACGGGTTGACACTAATTAGGCGCGATCGGATCGTTGCGATGTAGCGATCGCGGCGCGCTTTCCCGTCCATCCCGACCCGTTCCGTCGACTGGCCGGGCCGGATGAATCGTTCGAGCCGGCTGCGCCATCCGGTACCGGCCGGACATCGCACGAATGCCGCGGCCGAGTTCCTTTCGAATGCCATTCGGTCCGCGCTTTAATGACGAAGGCGCAGTCCATCCCACGACAAGGCGGGCAGGCATTAGACGGAGTGAAGGAAGCAGAAATGGGAGAAGGCCTACCCGGGCATGCATTATGTATCGGGCAGAGGGCTGATCGAGCCCGCCGTTTTCGCCGTTCGACAGCCGAACAGACAGCGCACTTCAAAACACTCGCAAACAAATTGCAACCATTCGCGAGACGGCCAACAGGACGGGGCGGAATCGCGGGCCGTTCTCCATATTTTGCGCGGTGCCCAGAGACATAGACATAGCTTGCAGGCCACCTTCCATCCACCACCAGGTGGCATGTTTTGTGTGCGCTAATCGCACGTGACGCCCGGTCGCATCGCAGCGTAACCGTACGTACCACACCCTGGTAATGCGCTTGGCTCCTTATGCGCTGTTATGATTCTGTCACCCGCACGGGTTGCTGCTGCTGCCGGGCGGAATTCCCTTCGGGGGTCGTAACGATTTTGACATTTAACGACATCGCGCACGCCACAATCGGGAGGCGGCATCCCGAAGGCGGCTTCACGGTGTCGACGATTTCTCGTTGCTGACATTCAGTGAGCGCTCAGTGTGATGCAAGCTACAGCACAATGAACAATGAATGAACATTAATAATCCGCTAATAGAGCTGGCTCCGAGGTGAAACAATTCGCACGCCCTCGCATTTGCATTGCATGCGTGGGCTTCGGAGCGCGATGGACTTAACATTGAAGGTTTGAGCACCTAACGATGCATGCAATGACGCGGGATGGTGACGGCGGGTACGTTTGGAGTTATGATGATACTAAAAATTGTTTGATCAGAAACAATAAAGAGAGAATAAATGGAACACACGCAGCCGGTTTTTACGTACTCATCACATTGATGGGGACTGACCGTACCAGATGAGCATAAAGTCATCGTTGCGTCCTCAGTAAAATGCCTTTGAAATGCGATAAATCCGGATTGAACCGGGAGGATGAAAACCTGCGACGCACAGGTTAAGAGTCGCAGAGACCAGAGCACCTATGAACAACTTCTTTGAATCGAAAGAAACCCGGCCTGGCGGCAGGTGACAGTAAAGCCTACCTTTTACTGTCGCATTAGACAGGTCCACCGCAGCCAGGATCGACTTTTCGATCGGCTTAAATTGTGTGATTGAGTTTGACGAATTAAAACAACAACAACAGCAGTCTCTGTTTGTCAGCGTCTTTGTCGACTCTCCGTTGACTCTCCTGACAGCCTTTCAAAGCGTCCCGTTTGTGCTGTGCTCACTCGTACGAAACTGGTCGATGACATGAAGCACCTGACAACAGCCTTCCAACGCTGGAGGAAACAAAAAACTGGGGCGCTGATGCCATTCCCTCTGATTGTTTAGTTGAAATGAACAACGCACGACAAGGGTGGGAAGCCGTGGATCGATCTTGAAATTTCATCAACATTACCTCCGGGATCCCGTTTGGTGGCTGCTTGCGCCCGAGCTGGGAAGGGTGGGAAGAAAGTGCTGCCGCGAATAGACGGTCGGAAATAGGAGATCGAAAAATTAAACCATGAGCTGAGCGTGTTGACCTGACATGATCGATAACTAGTTGTCGGAGTTCTCATGAATGTGCCTCGGCGCAAGCTGGGTTCTCTAGCCGGACGCGCCCGGCAGGAGGTCCGTCGATGGGGTACGTTCCGTTGAAGAAGGGGCACCCAGTTCCGCATTTTGATTGCGTCAAGTGTGCCGGGTGTATTAGTTTCGCCCTGCCCCGCTTAATCGGATCGTAAATCAAAACAACTATTCTTTGATTTTTGCTAAACTTGTTCTCAAGACCATTGAAAAATTCAACGACATCGAGCGCACCGGCAAGTGTTGTGAAAGCAATCCCGTTAGGCACTAAGAATGAGGAGAGCCCAATCAGCCTAATTCGAAATACAACACCTTACATAACAGTGAAGCGCCAATAGGCATGAATCAAATCTTTCCTGCCGCACTACCGGTGAAAAGAACAGTCGAGTCGTGCGATGGCAAAAGTGACGAACCTTAAACATTTGCCACTATCACCATTGACGATCCGCCGAGATTCATCTTCTCGTTTGCTGCTGCGGTTGGTGATGAACTAATTAGTATTTTACGATCGGTGGTAGCAGCAGTCCGGCACACCATTCGTTCGGTTGCGACTTTGCAGTCTCCGAATTCGCGGTTTCATTAGCTGAATCTGGTAGAACCACCGAGGCGATTGGGAGGAAATCGCAAACGTGACGAAAGAAAGACACTGACCGGCTAGACGACCGGTTGGGCAAAGCAAACAATTCGTAGCTCCCGCATGATGGAACCACGGCCAGTGCAAACAACAGCGCAGGTCTCCGTTTGCTTAGAGTGAAACTTTCGAGGCTGACATTTGCACGGCGAAACCGGACGTTCGGCTTGATCGCGCGACAGCAACTTGTCCGCTGAGCCTGGTTCGATGCAGAGTTCTGAAGTGGTACTTCGAATGAATCGGAATGTTGTTTCCAAATCCAGAGGTTTAAAAAAAAAGTCCACAACCATGGACCACCGCATATGCCAAAACATATGTCTAAGGCAAATCTTAATAAATAGGGGCTAAAGGCTCATTTGATTCGATGGTTGTAGCTACTGCAGAACGTCTGTTTGGATCGCACATCTGCTTTTCGATCCAGTTACAAGTGAAGATAGATGAGTTGAGAATTGCTGGTCGTTAGCACCCATCATCGATAGGTTTTAAGCTGATTAAAATCCCTTCACTGTTGATTAAAGATCACAATTTATTCATACATTAATCCTCGAGCACCGGGCTACAACAAGTCAGAGACAACCCTCATCGTTTGTGATTCATGTTTAAACTTTTTGCAAATATTTAGACACGCTTTATGTTTATCCTAGAGAAGCCATGTATCACAACTTAAAACCTGTTATGATTGAGCTGGCCGAAGAGAACAAACTCCAATCCAGCAGATCGAGTGCTCAGTACGAACCAGCATATTTCGGCAGCAAGGCAGCAACGCCAATAAAAAAAAAAAAATTTCTACTCAACCAAACATGCGATCTCTACACAAACCTTGACGCAAAGAAGCGAAAAGAGAAGCGGCTGATGGGAAGTGACCGTAGTTTCCCGTGACAAGAGGAAGATGACTGAAACCAGGAGCTCCCTTGCGTCCCATTATGCGAGGGCCTATGGAAACTAATAAATTCAATAAGTTTATCTTGCACTCCACATCTCTGTGTTTTCCGCGCGGCGCATAGGCACACACACACACGCTGTCGAGGTTGTCTTCAAACGGTGTTGGGTTTCCGCCCCTGGGGCCATCCTCCGTGTCCCGCAGCTTCCCGGGAGATCCACTTCGCAGCGATCAAGGGAATCCAATTGTTGGTGAACAGTGAAGCAAAGGAAATACAAACGGTGTGACGGGGGGAAGGCGTTGGGGGGGGGGGGCGTTGTTGTAGAAGAAACACGTTAACATTAGCACGGGGAGGAAAAACCCGACTCGCGTTATTATTCGGCGCTGAATGGTCCAACGTTCGAGTGTTCAAGATTCAACCACTTTCCTTGTGGTAAGCTGATGCGAACAACCATCACCTTCGATAGGTCGCGGATATTATCGATTGGCGATTTTTATCGATTATTAGTCGCAGCTTATTAACTCTCGAATAAATTACACCTCGGAATGAGTCTATTGGAATCGGCGTGAGAGTGGCAGCGAAGAGCTCGTTACTTTTGCGATGGAAGCAGTGCACGGCAGGTGTGAACGGCGAGACGCGGCGTGTGCTTCAGTATAGTGAGGGGTGGACCACAGAAGTGCCACACTCGAAAGCAGCTCGAAGCCATAAGGTTCACACTGTGGCTCCAGGAAAAAAATATACAGAATTTATACGAGCTCAAGAAGGTTACATTTGTTTTTTTTTCTCGATCAGTCGATCGATTGATCGTTCGATCGATTGCTCTCCAAAGGAATACTTCGGTGCATAGTTTACGCACGGATTCGACGAGTTTATGTCACCTTCACCAGACCTCGTCCTGTCGCAATCACACGAAGCACCTGCAACGCTCGGTGGACTACGGGCCTCCGCTGCGAAATGTCGATACGAATTACGAGAAAGCGCAGAAAAATTTGCATTTCGGGCTCGTAAATTAGACGTGAAAATTGCCTCGATGGCGGCCATTGTCGTCGATATGTTGAGGCGAAATCGTCGTCGCCGACGCTAAGGCCGATCAGGCGCAGCGAAACTCGGAGGGCTCTGTGGGCTCGAAAAACGCCTATGTAAAGACAAGGCGCAAAGACAAAAATACAACTTATTTCTTTTCTCTGTTGCCTTTTACCAGATACAACAATTCAAAGGTATAATATTTCTTCTTCTGAACCAGTGTTTGTTCAAAACTTATTTTGCTCCAACATATAGCGGAGAAAAGAAGTTCCACCCATCGATGGGAAGAATTGCCCTGAGGGACGATATTTCAAAATCAATTAATTCAATACGATCAAGTTAATCCAGCATGTCCTAAATGTTTTGTTTGCCCCATGCTACCCCTTTATCCTCGATTTATCCCACGATCGGAAGCTGCTAGCCTTCGAAAAGTGTTATGGGGTGGGAAAAAAATTAATTAAATTTGTATCAGATGTAAAGAAGTCTGAAGGCATCGCTCCGTTAGATCGAGGCCAGTTAACACATCGAAAGACAAATAGATGGGGCTGGCGCACAAGTGGAGGTCCGACAGGTTGACGCAGATGTGGAGCACAAAGAAATAAACTTGGCTGAAAAATGTTGTTGCGCTGCAGGGCAGAGAAGCTAGAGAAAGTAGTAACATATCTCGACAAGTTGATCTCGTCGCCATCAACTAGCGAAAACGGGGACATATTATGGATTCCCTGAACATTGCCATAAATTACTTTTGGTACGATTTAGATCAAGATTGTCATCAAAATTAAATTTGACAAAAGCTTATGCAACGTTTTTTTCTGGTTGAGAAGGTTCATGCAACATCCAAGTGAATTAAACGAACGAACGAAAAAGGTTCATGCAACACTCACAGCTGTTCGCGTTGGGGCACTCTTATGAATCGGGTTCGTCGCCTATGTTTTTATGTTACGATGCAAGTCTTTTGAACGCGATGACAAACGAACCGTATTTATCAGCCACGAGAGCTAGAATGCTGAAATCAATACAATGCAAGCAGTGAAGAAAAAATTCTTCTTCGCCGAAGCATGGTAGCCTGGCGTAAAAATTATATTAATGTCACGCGAAAGCTGTAAATTACGCTTTTCACGATGATCTCCAGTTCCTTTCATCGACACCGGGCGTTAACAGCGGCGTATCGTAAAGCTGACTTATAGGCACTCTTCTGCACAATATCTTTTATTGTCGCTGGACAAAAAACAATCAACAACAAAAAAAGAACATCCCGAACCGGTATGACTTTGCACGAACAAGGAAAATGATTCGATCGGCTTCCAATAAATGAATATCTTCGGCCGTAAAAATAACTCCTCGAAGTTAACTGCGCTGGTACCGATTCGAGTTTTGGCTATCTTCATAAGTCTTGTGCCATTTTATTAAATGGCCAGAAATCGACGAGAAGCCATCGTTCAGTGCCATCGTTCAGCGGAGAGGTGCACTCCATTAGGAGAGCCAACGGTCGCTCAACATTTTCTGGCAGAACATAAGTGGCTGCGCGGCGACCGCGTCGTCCCGTACGGCTCGGCCGATGAGCTGAGGTCAAACCGGTCGCACTGCAGCGAGGAAGATCGTAAAACGTTTCATCCGTTATTGTCACATCATCCGCCGAGCCGAAAATCTTTCTTGATCTTTTCGCTTCCCTCTCCGAAAGGTGTTTGAGGGTTTTATCCTTCATAAAACTTGGCAAGGTTTGCTGAGAGGTCAGCACAACAACGGGGTGCAGATTTGGCGGTGTTGTTTCGGGGCCATTTTCACTGAACGGTCACATTTCAAACCCACTTACGGGACCCAGATTGGATTCGAAGAATAAACTTCAAGGATTATGACTTCCAAGATAACTTGCGGTTCAGAATAAACAGCACATGTGCTACATTTTCGAACTACTTTGAGCCTTTACTTAATAAGAGAGATATATGTTTATAATTCGTGTGTTCTCAGTCACTGGAGTCCATTTCAACAGCGGGCTTAGCATCAAATACGATTTTCTGCTAATTCTTGGCCTGAACATAGCATAACAGAATCCAACCACAAATTGAACTTACTGATGCTGAACGTCACATCTAGAGCTTCATCGCAGCTGAATAAACTAAACGAACGAAGCTAGGTTCGCGGTGAAATCGAAACCTTTCCGCACGCAGAAAAGAAGCACCGGGGCAGCGACAGGTTGTTGCCTGCGTTGAAATATTGTTAACGTCCTGTAAAACATCACAAAGATTGCGTCCGGTCGGGTTCCGTGCGCGACGCGTGTACATTTCATCGCTCGGCAATAACTTACGCCACCGACTCAAGCCGACCATTTCTCATTTGGGCTCTCGAGAAATCTGTCGTGCTGCTTTCCTCCGCCTCCGAAGAAAACGTTATTTAATCTTCTCGGAGCCCGCTGCTTCAACGGCGTGTCGTCGACTCTCTTCCCATTCATGCGTTCGCCCGCGTCCACCCGGGCTTGAGCCACGAAGCCCCGAAGACAGGAGAAGCACGATCAAGTGTCGGCAGTTTTGTAGCAGCAAAAAGCGGAAGATCACCTAGTGAACGAAGGGAAAAAGGGGACGAAAGGAAGAAGAAGAAGAACGATACGAACGCCATCCACCGCGCAGAAGGGGCCATGGACCGGAGCGCCAAAATATGTACTTCACGCATTCAAAATTCGAGTGTTGATGAACACAACACTGGCGCGCGTTGGAGCCTTGGGAAGGGATCGCGCGGTGGCTGGAGAAGGTTGCCTACGCTGTTCTCCCTTTTTCGCCCCGGTTCCACCGTCTGATACATTTCTTAATTTGTTGAAATGTAATATATTTTAATGGTCCGATCCATTGAACCGTTTTATTATTTATGATGTTGTTTATGCTCAATTAGACCATATATAAAAATATGGAGAAAACGACGCTCGAGCGCAGGCCCTGCAGTCGGCTCGTGGAGCGAAGGTTGTCTTCGTCTCTCGTCTAGCCAACCCACCGGCGCAAGGTGATGCTTGGCCGTACTTGAAATCGAGTTTTGCCCTGGCCAAAGCGTCCCCTTTTCGTGGCGTGCTCCCTCTCACGTCTGGACCAGGCTGGCGGTAAGGGCAAAGGGAGAGCATCCTGAGAGCATTGGCAGAATGGGATCCTCCGCCGATACCTGCCTCCGTTAAGTTCTCCCGACCCCCTTGTGCCAGATGAAAACGACGCACATGGATTATTACTGCCATGGGGAAGCAATTTTGGAGCAACGTTTGGTTTGGGGAGGGTTGGCGTCCCGGTGCGTAAAGTGGAGCGTCGATGTCGATGACGGCTTGTGCTTTTTTTGCTTTCTCCCCTCCGACGAAACAAGGAACGGGTCGTTTCGCACGGGAATGATTTATTGATTTTCTGCCACAAGTCTGGCTCAAACCCGCCGGGAAACGCCGGGCGGAGACTCGTCCGGGAGAAGGTTGTTTAATAAGCTCCAGGTGAGACCTCTCCTCGCGAAGAATGGAGGAAGGTGGTAAGAACTAGATCAGTTGTTAGATATGGCTATCAGCGTTCAACTTGGCGCGTTTCGGTTTTGCCCACGAGCGACTCTGCGTGGAGCATGAATTTATTGCCAACGGGACCAGCCGGGGACTTAAAGGCCTCCGCCGGATCGCGATCTCGGCTGCCCCCGCCGAGTCATCGCGGAGCGTCGTAAAAGGAAACAGTACACCCCGGCAAAGCGGGGCCATTTTTATGTGCCATCGAGTTTGTTTGTTTTGCTCGAACGGGGTCTCCCGCTAATAGGCTCGTCGTTTTCTTCGTCCGCTGCAAATGGTTTTCCCCGGGTCATAAATCACTTTTCTAAGCTCTCGATGCTCGCCGGCTGGGGGCCCCGAACGGGGGACGTTATCCTTGTTCCAGTTTCCGTCCGGTTTATGGTAGCTTATTAAAATATTTAAACTGAACACTGGCTTCACTCTTTGCTGGCGGGCTTATTTCGACGGATCAGCGCCTTCTTCTGGCTCTTCGTGATGGATATAGAAAACCACCACACACCATAACCACACAGAATGACATGAAGATCAACACGTTCAGCATCACTCCTGCGGGATTCCGCGATGGCCACGAATGTACCACAAAAACTTTAATTGAAAAAAAAAAAAAACCGGCACCCCGTATTTGCAATACCTGTATCTGTCACTGTCCGTTCGCCGCGTGGACAATGATTGACAAATTGATTTGTCCTTTCTGGAATCCAAATTTGGGCAATTGCTTCATTTCCAGAAACGTATCAAAATGCCGCGAAACTGGGCACGCAGGACTGGGCGCGCGAGGATGCAATGGTATAATCAGCCAGGGCCGTTTTTTTTTTTTTTTTTTGAGGGCCAACCTGATGCCAACTGAGACACAATAAAAATGACAAAATTTTCATGTGAAATGAGCTTCGTTCCCTCACCTGCAGGGCTCAGTTTTGCTCGGGTAACGGAAAAACGGATGTCGGGTAACGGAAGGGCAAAAGAAAGGCAAAAGGATAACCTTGTTGCAGGCGTCAATTTGTCATCGGGTGGCAGCATTTTTGTCAAGCCCGGCGAAGGGAGCAGAAAATTTAATTCTGTTTTTGTTTTTAGTTTATCGAGGCAACCACAATACCAAGACAAAAAAAAACTTGACTTTGCGTCATCGTGGCATCCAATTTTTACCCCCTTCTGGAGCGATCCTGCTTGTCCAAAAACTTTGCTTCCTCTCGGAGAGAGAAGGCTTCTCGACTGCATACGGGATAGTTTTGGTTTTTTTTTTTATTCACTCCATTTCCCTCCGGCTGTCTGAAAAGTAGCGGCGCGATGAAAATGGAACCGCGAACGGGAAGATTAATGACGACCCAAGACGCCAAGCCTCTGGGGTGGTGTGCGGCGATGGTGGGCCCTTCGGGCGCCGCCGGAATTCTTGCAAACCGTGCGGTCCGAGGCGAACAAATGAGCACAAAAGGAGGATCACTCTTTCGCTGGACGCAGCAGCCAGTTCAACGCGCGGGTTTTTGCGATGCAGCCGAACGACGGGATGAAAACGCCCTTTAATGTGGTCATTTATTGCTCCGTTCTGGCTGCGTTTGTGGCCAGCGCGCACGAAGACGAACATTGTCAACGGCGGCGAAATGATTTGTTTCCCTGCGCATGACAGAGGTTGCGCATGTGCAATGTGTAATGTGTTTGTTCCTTTTGAAGGAATGGAATGCAGCCGGGTGCAATGTTAATGGGTTGCAAATGTTTTTACTTTGTTGTGATCGCGAACACGATTGTGTTTTGACAGAAATGGAAATTGGTACCCGAATGGAAGTCGGGCCATTGTGCATAATGCTTAATCTTAATTTCACAAGAAAAAAAAAAGAAATTCTCCATTCCATCTGCGGCCAATGTTTTTGCGTTAATCATTCGCCACGTTGAATGAGTCATTCGATTTGTACTTATTTTTAATTTGCAAGTCGTTTTGCGGCCGAGAAGAAACACAAATAAATAAAACACCATACTCCTGCTCATAAATTAAATTCTTGCAGCGACGTTCAGTGCGTATAATAATAATGCAGCCCGCTCAAAGCTAAACGATCATGTAATTTGCATGATAGAAAGAAATCTTTCTTTCGTTACGCAACGAATCCCGGAAGATGCACATTGCGAGCTAAACAACCACCTAACGGTGAATAAGTGGCTAATATATAAAAACCAAATCGTTAAGCTCCACGAGAGTACAAACAGATGGCTGCACATTTCACATCGGTTTCCTTGGAGCTGCAGCTGGCTTTGCAGCACAAAGTGAAGCGCATCAGTTTACTCAACTGATGTTCAAACGCATGAAGCACATATACTTCGTGGGTCACGACACTCGCAAATTTTTTCATTTTATTTTACGTATGCGAAAGAATCGAACGATGCCAGTGCGTGCACGCGTCTCCGGAGAAGGTCAGCAATGAAAGCACGTCGACCGCGATGCGCACTGTCTGCAACCAGCACGCATCATCACAAAATGTACCGCGTGTTGGCCCGCGAACGCCAGCGGAAACACAGTTGATAGGAAAATCCGCCTGCCAGCTCCGTTGCATGCGATTGGATGAAAATTTTCCACAGCTCCCTGGCATTGGCGAAGGGCTTCCGAGCGAGCACAATATCGTAATGATCATATTGTGTGTTACGAAGAGGGAGCACTAAGACGAAAGCAAAAACAAAAACAATTCCAACATATCCACTCATCCAATAGCACAAAAATTCCACAGACATGGGTTCGCAACCCCGCTGCATGGCAGAACCATTGAGAGAATCATTTTGATAATGAAAATATTCATCACTCCGCACGAACAACAACAAGGTTCGTCCTCAATTCCATCACCTTTCTGTTGCAGCGAGTTACTTCACTCTTCCTTTCTTTCTCACACACTGCATTTGCACCGTTGTTGTCGATACGTTGATTAACGTGTTGTCGAAGGGATGATTTTTCATCACCATCGCGCGCGTTTGTGTGTAAGGATGTGGAAGAGGTCGTAAAACGACAAATGCAGCAAGACGACACTGAAAGCCACCGTTCCGATGCGTCTTCACCATCATCTTCGGACACTGCACTTGCACTTTTACAACGGTTTTTCCATCTTCGATCCTCCAGCCGCTGCTGCGCGACGGAGCACACCACCAAACTAAATCATTGTTCAAAACGAATACACCGCAAGCTCCTGCAAAAACTTGTCATGTCATCAGGGGGTCATCTTCGGTGTAAAAAGAAGATGAAACTCTTGGGATCGTCACATCGCCTCATAAATATAAATATACACACACTCATACACACGTACACTGTTACTCAGTGACATGCGCGAATACTGGCACAACATCCGGACACGAATACTCCGCTTGCCATACGATTCAAAGACGAACGATGCGATAAGATTACGTAAACGAAAGAAGACGACAAGCGACGAGCCTGCTGCGATGCACAAGAAATGGAACACCGTCGGTGGCACCTCCTCAACTCACCTGCTCTCTGAAGATGCGCTTGAAGCCATCGATCGAGTGCTTGTCTTCGCCGAGGATCGCGCTGAGTTCGGAGATCATCAGCCAACGCCGCTTGTCCCGGCGAACCTCGAGCTCCATGGCGCTAACGGAGGGCTTCCTCGGCTCACCGGTGGGCGGTGGCGACGCGGGCCCATTCCCATTCAGCCCATTGACAAGCCCGGCCGCGATCGGATCGAACGGTTTGGATTCTTCCGACCTTTTAACCGTTTCCGCCGGCTGAATGGTGCCGCTGCTGCCACCGCCGCCGCTACTGACCGCCGTAGCGGTACTTGCGCCGCTGGCGGACGAGTTGGTTTCACTTTCGTTCGAGTGTAGCGAGCTGCGGCGCGCGTTCGGAAAAACGGTCCCGCCGTCCGACGGCGCGCGCGCGGAGCTGTGCAGATTCTCCAGATAGCTGTTGTTCTGGCGCAGGACAAACACGAACGGATTTTCCTCCTGCGAACGAGCACTTTCACTTTCGACGGGGGTGACACTTTTTCCTCCGGTACCCTCCACCACCGACTGAGGCAGCTCGTCGGAAAAGGACACTTTTTTCGGCTGCTTGTGCCCGGGCTGCGGCGACGGAGAACGAGAGCCGCCGGCCGCCGCCGCTGCCGTCGCCGTCGGGTCACTTTCGCTTTCGTTGGCGGTTACCGGCGGGGACGAGGGCCGGTCTGGCGCGTGAGGAAGGTGCCCTTCCATCGCAGCTTACTGCTCCACTTTGTTTTCGCGTGGATATTTTGTCAGAACACTTGGTTGGAGTTTAAAATTATTCGAGGAAGAAATGATAAAATAATGAAAATTTAGCACACGAGACACAAACTCGTTTTCCTCCGTGGCGTTAAGAGTGGGAAGATAAACTAAACAAAATTTAAAAAAAATCCCCGACGATAACAAGCGCCAGCAATACGAACGTAAGACGAAAGACTTCGACGGGTTTCGTGTGCGAGCAAGCGACGAACCTGAACTGAAACAAAACCTAAAGGAACACAACGAACCCTGGTTTTGCACTTGTATCCTTCCTCACAGAGGTGGATGGTAGGTGTAAAAAATATATATTTATATCTTGCACGTACACTTACGCACAGGCACACGTACAACAACGCCCCGCAATACACGAAAATTGAGCGAGGAAAAAAGAAATCACACAAAACGGGGCACGCGCGGGAACGTCACCAGAATGCCCTGGCACAGGGGGGGAAGGGGGAAGGGAAGGTTCGCGTAGTCTCCCGTTCGGGACGCGGTGCTGATGGGATGCTGGAGCGGTGTGTGCCTTTTCGGATAGCGCGGACACTTGCGCGGACAAAAGCGCAACGAACGAAGCGAACGCACGCCGGATCGAGCAGAAACTGAACTGTGACACCGAGCGGCACTCAGGCGCGGACGCGGTCGAGATCGAGCCACACGAACGTCTTTGCCAGCCTCTGCAGATGCCGAACGCGCGGGCACCGCGCTGCATCGCGTGAATCGCGCCAGTTCGCCTTTTGGTCTCTTTTTCGCTTCTTCACCTGCTCGCGGGTCGCGACGATGGCAAAATGAACACGCAGAAGCAGCTCGCGAAGCAGCGAAACGCATGATGAGTTCTTGCTAGCTTTTGTGGTTGGACCGCAAGCCGGGCGTAGATACGTTGCCGTTCGGATTTCGGTTTGAATTCATCCGAATGCGATCATGACGGCGCAGAGCTCTGGGAAACGTTTGATTTTCTTGGCTCCACAGGTCGGCGACTGGCGAAGTTGAGACCAAAGCTAGTTCATGACTCTGAACATGAGTTTGCATGCAAACAACGTTAAAAATAATAATTTTTAATCTGATTCACGTTAGAAATTGTAATACATGTGTAAAATATTTCAATTTAAAAAAAAACATATGCTCATTCTTCTCCAACGAACAGTCGTTTGGACAAAATTTGGTTCGGTTTTTAAAAAGTATTTTCTGTTATTCACTTTCCAAATCGTATGATCCTGCTGAAACCCGGATTAGAGTCACGCAAGTGATAATTATAAATTGGATCCAATTATCCCTCAACTGGCCGCGCGAAAACCTGACCGCAGTTGGGGCGATCCGGCCACACGAATCTTCACAGCGGCGTCCTGCTTCAACCCCGTTATTAAATCTCCTTTTTTGTGGCCAGAGTTTGCGGCGTAGGCCGTATTTACTTTCCGTCTTTTCAGCCAGCTTCATTCATGGAAACCTCACCCGCGGAACCTCAAATAAGCTGCGGAATGACGCTGCGGTTGTCTCGATGTGCTGTGCCGAACGATTTTCGACGCTTTTTGTCCAGTCAAACCGCAGCTTTTGCACTGCACAAATTGATCGGCTTTGGCGTTCGATGGCTTTCGATGGCTTCATTATCGAGTGAACTTGACCGACCGGTCGCACATCGGAGGTGGAGCACAGACAAACCAGCCCCAGCTCACAAGAAGCCCTTCGAGGAGAACGGTGGATGGATTTTCCGTTTTTCTTAAAATTGGTGCCGCTTTATCAGAGCTCACATCCGTCTCTCGACGTTGGGGTTCAAGTTTAGTCACAGCTGCTTCACATCATGGGAACGGATGCAACGGATTTTTTAAAGTCGTTAAATGGTGGTTCAAAGTCAACCGTCAAAGTCAATATCCAAATCTTCCAAGTTCTTGAAACTCTGCACCAAAAATAGTGGAAAAAAACTCATAGCTTCGAATTGCCAAAAAAATATTGGAAATTTGAAACCATTTAAAAGTTGGAACCAACTAAAAACGTGTTTGGTTGTTGGATGCGTTATCGTAAACAATACTTGTTTTCTCTGCAGAAGAAAGTTGGGAAAAATATCACGTAAAATGAAATTAATGTTTTTTCTTGCTTAAACATATCTGTCGCATTAACATTTCTTGACAGACAACAACAAATCTCTCATGTGGATTGATATGTGAGGATCACTCAGCGCTAAGTTGATGTAATGTTATTTTTTACAGCACATCTGGAGCGCCCTTCGCCACCATAGTTCCCCTTTCGGTCATGCAATGAAACCCATTGAACCGAGATTGTGTTTTTTTTTTGTCACATTTGCCAAAAGGGAACATCGCTTAGTGTCTCCGCCAAGGGCTTTTCAATTTTTCATCGCACTCAATAAAAAAAAATGAAAGGAGTCTACGGTGTAATACCAAATGACAACCAGCCTGCGGCAGAGAGCCTTCCGGACTTGCACGAAGGTTCCAAAAGGGATGCTGTGCGCCGGCGAGGCGTAATTTCGGTTCTGTTCCGCTTCGAAATATTAAGATAAATTGGTGTTGTTTTTCATTCCGACAATGGATGGATACCTTTATTTTTGCTTCGTCTATCGGCTCTCATTGGAGGGTTTCTCGGCGACGTCATTACCACGGGATGGCGGGTCAGCATGCACTGCGAAGGTTGTATTCTTCATATTGCCGTGCATGATTTGAGTCGGTAAAATAAATCTTAATCGTGGGAAGACACGGCATCCACTCCGGTTGAGTAGGAAGCGACGGGATCTTAAATTCGGCCCGGTAAGAAACAGACATATTAACCGTTATTGCACGTTTTCAATCATTCCATCTTTTTATTGATTGTGAACGCAGCTTTTACGGCGATCGCATATAAATGATTGTCCTTTGTAGAGCATAAGAAGTGACCATCAGGCCTTGTATTTTCTTCTCTCCGCTATTTCACGGCTCAAAATCAACTCATTGTGAGCAAGTTCTCAATATCCCTATAGCATGCACAAAAGCAATAAGAGCAAGAAAAGTTCCCCTCCGTCATAAATCCACCTCAGCTTCATCGGACCACCACCATGCGGGGGGTGATGTTTGCTCCCATTTCGTCGGGGTCATTACTGGCGCGTTTTGCTCAGCGCCGGCGTAACGTCTTTTCAATTAAAGCGAGTAAATCAAGCAGAGATAGCAATCGGCTTGGAGCGAAAAATAAAAAACCGAAAACTGGCTGTCCTCCCGTCGATGCGGAATACGTTCCAGAAAACACGACGTCTTCGACAGCTGCGAACGATGCGGTCAGTATGGTGCACGGAAGCATGCAGCGTCGGTTAAAGAGCCTTCAAATCCACCTAGCGAGAGGCGGAAATCTTGCAGACCCTATTGAGTGGGCCTGTTGTTCTAGACGGTTCTACAGGAACTGTAGAGGGTGGAAAATAAATCAAGCTCAAGTCAATATGGCTTGGACTGTTTTTCTTTCTTTTTTCCTGTTAATTAACATTTTCAGCATCGGAGCATGTGAAGAAAAGAAAAAGATTGTAAAAAAGAGTGTATCAGCTATTTTTTCCTGTCGAACATTGAAATAATCGTGATAACAACACCACCGCGAAAGGATTATTGAATTCATCAAGAAAATAATTGTCCCGCTCCGTGCCTGCACATTACGTTTTATGTTTTAAAGCGTACACAATATGGCCCAGACTGACGCTCTCGTTCACCCGGAGCAAAAAGACGAGCACGATGCAGAGAGAAAAAAAGGACGAGCATGAAGTGACTCGAGGCACTTTTTCGGCAGCTTTCGGTCCAATCATTGGGCGCCGCTCGGAGTCCGTAAAGTTCGCGCGCCTCCAACGACGTGTAGTTTATTTTGGGCCAAATTTACATCATTATATCAATCACTTCAATTACGCTGAAGGCGGTGGCGCGTCGCGACAGTAGTGCGGGACATCGCGATACCGCTTGGCGTGACATTACTGGCCATTCCTTTTTTGCTGCTTTCCGCTTAAGCGGGATGTACCGTGGCCGGTTGTGCCTTACCGCAAAACAACCGTCCCGTGTTTCCATTATGGCGACATTAATGATTTTCCCCTGGGGATTTTTTCGGTACTTTATGTGCTTTTAGGAGTGAGAAATCGCAAGGATACCGTACCCTGCCACGACCTATGAGAAAAACGAATCGATCGGATGATAAATATCTTGTTCAACATGCACATATTGTGCTAGGGAGGTCTTCGTTTTGCGCTGCCGTAATTATTATTTTTCACGAACAAGAAATTGTACAAGTTCATTTCGAACGTTAACCGTTGCAAGCGCTTTGAATGCATCCGGCATAGATATTGTCCGTAGCGCGCGCAGCCTTTAACAAGTTAATTAATCTTCCGCATCTGCATCAGTTGATGAGCGGTTTGCATAAAACCCCCTCGGCCCGTGCGTCAATTCAACCGGAATGCTAATCTTAACTCAAGAAAAGAAGAATCAAAAACGAATCATCCGACAGCCTTGCTGTGGGGAAACCCTCGCCGAAACAAGGGCTAATCTGAGCCAGTGAATCTCCCACCCAAAAATCAGACGCGCCAAACCGTCTTCCGGCTCTAAAGAAACGGAGCGAGCATAGGCAGAAACGGCAGAAAAAATCCAACATCCAAAAGTGTGTCAGTCCAATTGCGTGGTGAGTGTGTGGATTTTTCGTCGGATGAGGGAAATTAGTACCACTTTGTTTCGTTAACGATGATTAGTTCATTCATTACGCCCGTTCGGCAAACGGTTCGGTGTGATTGGTCTGGCCTGGCGAACGAAACAGCAAGGTTGGCTCGGCATCAAACAATTTATCAATCGCAGGGTGCGAACAGAAAACGTGAATCATCATCATTCGCAGCCGCAGAAGAAGCAACAGCAACATCATTACGATCATAGCTGTGCAGCATATGTAATGAGAAAAGACTCACAGAATCCGACTGGCGAAGGAACCCGGTATGGTATGTCTTTCTGGTTGTGGCTGGTTCAAACGTTTTTGGAAGGATAAAATCTTCACAGCGGGAAACAATCCCGAGGCCCCCTCCCTTTTCTTCGTTCAGTCCATCAACTTGCACAGTAAGAAACATATCGGGCGTGATCTATGGATGGAAAAGAAGTGTTAAATGTTTGAAAAAATGCCCTACGCATATGAAACTGCATGAACTTGAACTACGCTCCAGGCAGCCCCTTTCCTCACAACAATGGAAGACAGTTAACCCGGCCGGTGTAAGGCGGGCAACAAAGAACCACTGTACACTAGTGTTCATTATGTATCAATAATTTTTCGCTGCAGCTCAACACCCCAAACTTTGTTGGAACACATTTTCTATACCGAAATAAACAGTTTAATTTTAAGCCTTTCCAAAATAGGTCACAGGATGGTCGAGATGTTTACAGGTTGCGTCTTCCTATCGTCGACTTACACAGGAAACACATCTGATGTTCCTACTCTCAAAGAAATCCACCAGTTCGAATGATTGAGCGGAAATCCACTGCAATATAATCCGCCCAACGACCTGTGGCATCGTCCACTCGATGACGCACCTGGACGCTCCAAATATGTGAGCTTTTGGCTCAACCTTTCCATCCAAAAAGAATGGTATTCGTTGCACCGACGGCCCAGCCCGACGTTGGTTCTCTTCTTAGGCGGTCAGAGTTACGATTACAATGAATTTTTATGGTTCTATAAACTTCACGGTTTATAATGATCGTTTTATGTTGATCTTGTTTGCTTCGTTTTCCGTCCCCGCGTCGAGTGGTACATTTGGTACGCCCTCTTACCGCACGACTTCCATGGGAAGCGCGGTTGGCGATGAGAATATAAACCAACTTTTGCCTTATACATGATGCAAAAGGTCTGATCTTTTTTTTTGAAAGGGGGATCATCCGTTCCCTAAGGATACTTGCAATGTCGAACATGGTCCTTTTTTAAACTTTTGTCTGCTCTGAAAATAATACTATGTAACCTGTGGTATGATTGTATAGAACCGTTGTTTAACAACATACGGAGAATTCGACACAGCCCTTTCAGACCTGGAACATCACCCATGCCAAAGGTCGCGCAACGAAGTCGTAAAGAAAGTACGCCTGTGTGTGCAAGCAAAAGATAATGCAACGTTTCGTTGGACTCCTCGTTGCAGCATAATTGAACGATAATTTCTTCGCCTGCGATCGTGCGGGAATCCTTGCAAGGACGAGTCGCAACAGCACAGAAGGCCGAGGCGTAACCCTCGCTTTGTTTTACGAGCCCGGGGTGGACACAAACAACAGGGCTGCTGCGGTTTGTAATTCTGCGGTGCACTATATACTCGAACTTGCAACGTAAGCATAATATTTTGCGCATAAAAGGCGTACATTATGGAGCAGTTTTCGACCGTCAATGTACACCCGATCGACGTGCAAACATAACAGCGAGACGACGATTGTAGCGAAACTCGGGGCGTCCATCGAGACGATTGAGGTTGATTGCGACATTATTTTACGATAAGCTGTTTTTAAATTGCACTGGACAGAAGTAGAGCTAATTATTTTCATCGAAACGGGGTACTTTGGAGCAACGCGTTTAAAAATATACCATAAAAAAAGAAGAAAAACCCCATTTAGACACCACCGTGCAACCGATGTACTCGTACTGAATAAGAAGGACTAGATGATTTACGATTTGTTGATTATAGGATCAAAGTTATGTAACCAAATGAAACAAATCAGAAATGCTTCAAAAACAAAACCGCCAATGATAATTTTAAATACTAATTATTTCCGGGGGACTAAATGTGATTAAAATAATTATATAAATCATTGCCAATTCATTCGTTTTCATCAGTCGACTGATATTGCCCGTCGGACCTCAGGGACAAATGAATGATCAAAACATCGTAGAGTTTGTTGGAAGCCATCAAAAATTCCCTCCTCCCGCGGTTGTCCCCTGATCTTTCCCACTGGTGAGGCACTCGAGTCTTATAAAATAAAATAAAATTATACACACACGGGCACACATGATCTATTGATCCTTCTTGATCCCTCCCGGGAGACGCAGACGCGAGAGATTGTTTGCACAAAAAAAAAAAAAAATATTTCGCTGCCGTTGCGTACGAAAGACAAAACCAAATATGATTGATGGTTTCGCTGAAAATGTAATAATTAGATATGCCCGATGGGATTTGGCCCTCACCAGGCTTTCCTTCTCCTTTTGCCTGTGCTCCACTCCCCATTGATCTGGTTCAGCCGCTAATGTTGCGTATGGCACGACCTCCTGTCCCGCTTTACAGTGCGCGATCCGGGGTCTGATCTAATAAATGAAATCAACAACTCCGAAGCCTCCCCGGGCCTCACAAGATGCCGTTTGCCGTTCGCTGAAGAAAAAAAAAAACCCCACCCAGCTTCGAAGGTGGTCAGCTGGAAGCGATGGTGATGAGAGGGGAGCCCCGCGGTTGGGGAATGTGTGGTAGATTTGATCTTGTTGTTTATCCGGCCAAAATAAATGGCTATCCAAACAAGCCGTGCCATTTTTGTGGCCACATTTGTTCGGCCAGTTGGACTGTGGGTTGGGAAGAACCGTAACAACAAAAAAGTACAGATATAATGCTGTTGAACTTCACAAATCCACACCCGAGCTTGGTCAGTGGCTGAGACGTCGGTTCCCGCCGGTTTTCTTTCGTCAAATCGACCCGGAACGGTGGAGGCCGAGTAGTGTTGATTTGTTTTAATTATTTTTCCGCCCTCAAAGCCTTCCCCGAGATCGTGGCGGATGTCGGCAGCCGAGTTTTCTGATTTCGGTGTTATTTTTATTTTCATCTTACACATCAGCAAGCTTCTTTTTTTTTTTGCTGTCATCATCATTGCACACATTTTGCCATTGACGTCAGCAGTAGCCATCGAACCGTCGTCTGAAGAGCGACGTGAACTTTTCGCTGGCGCTACGGTCGGAGATCACCTGGCATTCCTTTCCCAAGTACCCTTGCACTATTTTCCTCCCCTTAGTAATGGCGAAGGGGGAACATGGCTTTCCCACCAACATAACTGAACGCTGCTTGTTGAAAAATGTTTCGACGTACGCCGTACCATTTTTGGAAGTTTGATCCCATTTCTACGGCGCTGGTTCAAACGCTGCTCAAACGGCTCGACAGCTGACACTGCTCTCGTGCTCTTGTCAAGGAAAGGGCTATGGGTTCTACCTAAAGCAATCAAAATAAAGCTGTGTGCGTACCCGTCCATAAAACTGTTATTATACTGAGCAATTCATTTTAAACAATCATGAAGCAGCTCATAAAAAGAAACTTCATGCAACCCGACTTTTGCAAAATGTTATGTTCCACTAGAATTAAATTTCGTAGCAAAAATAATTCTGTGATTTATGTTTTCCAAAAAAAGGATGCACAAGATTTATTCTTATCATTTCTCAAACAGGAAAAGCGTTCGTTGCGCCCCTACTAATTAGAGCTTCGTTTATCTCAATTACCTGCAAGGGTAAGCCTCACTGTTCTGCCTGTAGCGCATTTTTACGACTGAAAAGGAATACTTTCGTCATGCGGAACTCCTTACTACTATCACACGTACAGAATAAGGTGAACTATACGTACCATCAAGTACTGTAGATTATCGAACGGCCATAAACGGCCTGCGCCCCATTTTTCACCGATCGTTCAGACGCATTGGCTTAAGGCTTTTTCCTGTTCCTGCACTCGAACGATCCGAAGGAATTTATCAAGCTGAAAACCAAAGACCCTACCCAGAAGCCGCAACGTTGTGCCATGGTTAAGTATAACGTGCCTGCTTTACAGCTCGAATCTAAAGCCTTTGCCTCTGCCATCATTGAACGTACGGTGTTTTTTTTTTTATTTGCTCGAGGCAAAGGCCTGCAAGATAAACTCGCATTACTTCACGATTCGGCAATTAAAATAAAACATTTTAACCTCACATCCACACATCCCGCATCGTCGACTGCCGCGGGCAGCATCTTCCGAAATCACCGCGACGCTTGGTGCCACAAGTGAAAATTTCATTAAAGTCTCGTTAACTCGCGATCCGTAACTGCGAACGCCCGCGAGCGGTGTCGTATTTCCTCTGTCGAGCCGAGCATCCCAGCTGAATGTACCGGAGATCAAATGCTAAAGGTAGGTGTCACCACATCTGCGCGTTTCGTTAATACGAAAGTCGCCCGCCCAGGGTCCGATGTGTTTTGGTGGATAAGATGGAAAATGGCAGGAGCGAAACGATTAACTTCTGCCTCGGAGAGCCAAGTAACTGTTGCCCGGGTAGATTTATGCAACGTGACGCGAATGACAGCATGAAATGGCACATAAATCACCGAGAGTCATTGCAGGCCGAAGCATATCCAGCGAAGTGACGCTCGTTGTTCATAGTGCCCAAAGTGGAAAGTTTGCGCACGGCGCATTCTTTTGAAGTTTTTTTTTTTTTACATAAATGCAAACAAAAACACTACTTCAAGCACTAGCACATTTTTCAAGCAAAGATAGAACAACTAACGCTTTATGAGTTTGGTCTACTCAATATCTGGTTGCATTTCTAAATTCCAAACCCAACTGCAAATGTTTGAACGCGATTCATCATTTTCATCATCAACGTAAATCCTAAACTGCGAAAAACCTTGTATTCACCAGGCAATTAATCAAGATCATCGCTTGTGCGCTTCACCTTGTCCACACCAGAGCCAACTGTGTGCGAAACGTGTCGGTAAAGTCTGGTGCTACTCCTTTTACTGCACCGTAGAGGTTTTCCCTAAACACTTACGACTTACAATCGCGTCTTAGCAGATGATGGATCGAGTCATGATCGAGTCAAGAAGGGATGGATCATTCCACACAGCAAACAACTGGGTTCGAAAACAGAGGCTAGGTGGCTGAATGGGTAGGAAGAAATTAATTGAAAAGCAGTAGCCTATCTATGCTCGTGATGTAAATGAGGTGAGCAAAAACCTGATTCTATTTACAATGTTTCTGCTAGTTTGAAAGAGAGACACATTGCAATCTGCATCATCGGTAACATAATTGCGCGTTACATAGTAGGAAAGGACTAGTTTGGAAATGCACTTTACCTAAACTGAATCATCAGCTTAACTGATCGGGTTATGATAATAATCTATGGAAGAAAATAATTCTACCCTGTGTATGCTATAATTTATCACCTCTTGTCCAAATGTTTACCTAGCCAAGTGATCGAGCGACAAATGAAATCCTCTTTCCCGTCGATCCACCTTGTTACGGCCGGTGACTTTTCAATTGAATCGTTGGTGAACTTTCAAACCGCGTAAGGATTTGTTGCTGCCGGTCTTCTAACGAAATGTATCGATAAATCAATCTCGGTCCGTCATTTCACACAAAACGCCCCCAACGTAGCGCGCTTTCCGGGGACTTGAAGCGCGGAGATTGATCGTTTGCCGGGACCCCTGAGCAGCGACTCTGTTAATCTGCAAAACAAACTGGAGTCGGTGCGAGCAAACTACGGGAGGACCTCGGAGTTAACCGACGGCGGCCACTGCCTCCACCGTATTGCCGATGCGTTCCACGATAGCTGTAACTGCCGTTTAATGTAAGGTCTCGTGAACCGTGCCTTCCATCGAGATGCCTGTTTGACTGGTGCTTTGACGAGCAGAAGAGAGAGAGATTAGCATCAGCAGCACCATCAACGCGGATGAATATTGATGCAGTTGCTGCGCGGAAGGATCCGGCATCGCAAACATGCCTGGTGTGTCTTGCTGACTGATTACTGTGAGTCTGCTTGAGTCGTCTAGCAAGATTCGTGCAGCCTTCCGTAATACGATGACAAATCGATTCGCATCTGTCTTGCGGTAAGAAGGGTCCTCGAGGTAAGGAATTTCGAAGCTTCCAACAGGCCTGCTCTTGCCACAGAAGGTGGACAGAAACATTCCAAATTGCTACGTAATTGAAATCAGATCTTCAACTGCGAACGTTTAGTGGTGAACGGTGAGCCGCTAAGGGAATGATTAGCGCTGAATGCTCGGATGTTACCATCCATCATACCGTCATATTTGCCGATGTCACTGTGATCGTCACCGAGAAGGTGATCTACGGAGCCATTGCCCTAAGGACTACGCTAGAGAATAGGATGGTTTGGGTGAAGGCAATAACATAATTTGACAACTGGTATGATGATGATGCTTACCGGAAACTGCTGGACGTTGATCAATTTCTGCACAGTCCGAGCGAGTCCAGGAGATGGGCTGCACTTCGAAAAATTGGCTTCCGTCAAGTTCAATCGAGAGTCCTACACACATTCAATCAGACCTTTCTGGAGTGTTGAATGTTCCCACTTTTCCAGGCTTGCTATGTTGTCATAGCATACTATTCCTTTTAAACAAGTGCAAGATGTTCTACGTCCAATGCGCCAAGCATCCACCAGGTTTATAGCTCCGACCTTTTGCTCTCCAGTGAAACCCACCGCTAGCCAGAAAAACCTAGCCTGCAAAGGCAGCCCGATTCCGTCGATTAATCTTTGCCGACCAACAATTCAATTAACATATTAATTACATCGCCGCTAAGTGCCAGACGCTGTACCGACTGGGAAGGGTTTCCTCTCCTCGAGGAACGTTCACCGTTTGTTTTCCCCCGTGTCCCCGATTGAGGAATCCGTCCAGAGAGGTGTTGGGTGTTCTGCTGTCTACCTTACAGGAGCTACCTGGCTGCCACTGGCATGGTTCTGGGCACATTAGGCTTGCTCGTTCCCGGCTACTGTTGGATTTGCGTAGTTGAGAGATGAATAAAAAAAAGATCTTCGATCGCAAGTCGATTTCCAAGGCCTCGCCGAAGCCGGTAGACATTCCCTGCACTCGATGTTGCGCCAAAGTCCCGTACTCCCCTCTGCGGGATCGGTTCCCACCGGTTCGACGATCGGACGACGACAAGCACGACACTCACGAGACATGTCATGTCCCGAACGGCGTAGCGCAATAAATTATCCTTCACGAGGGACTCCATCCTCGCCCAGAACTCCCCTTACTAAGATCCAGCGAAACTAGGAACGACATGCGGCGACGATGATTATCTTCCGGCCGGACGCATTTCCTTGCCCTGCCATCTTCGAGTCCTGGCCGAACGCGTTCGCATACGCGTGAACCCGCTGGTCTGCTTACGGGTTTCGATGTTGTGCGAGTTTATGGCACATTTTCCAACCCCAAAGCAAACGCACGAGGCCGCGGTTCGATTTCCCATCGACGCCGCAGCATTCAATGCCTCCGCCTTGGCCGGAATCGATCGGATGGAGTACGATTGCGACAACTGCGGGAACGAAGGTAATTAAAAGCAAAGGTCCAAAGCAAAGTACTGCGTCTTGTACGGTCGGATCGTTTCGTTTTGCATGCCCATTACTGGCCGGATTAGGAAGATGTATGTTATTGGAAACGGCGCGGGAGAAATGCAACCGAAGCCGATCGACAGGGCACAATCTCGCGCTAATGAAGATGTGAGTCTTCCGGGGGCCAGCGGGGTATTTAGGACAGATAAATTCGATCGATTTAATTGAGCCGTCCGGCGATAGGGGAGAAATAAATTTCCCGACATTAGTACCATGTCGTAGGGAGATTTAGATTATGCTGCAGTCGTTCGTTGGACAAGTGCATTTTCTTGTTGTTGTCGGAAAAAGTACACCACACTCCGGCCAACTTTCTTAATTAAAACCCGGGTGACAAATTATATCTCCTAATGGATACAAACGGAATATCACAACATGATGCTGTTTCACTAAATGGATTATCTGTGTGCACCGCCGGAAGTAGGTTATTTTCAATTTAATCTCATGTGCGGAAACCCATGTGATTGGATTTAAACTATTTATCATCTTCATAAAAGCGGTTTTATGGTCTTCAGAAATGCTCTGGATTATTCGATGGCAATTTGGCAGCAAAAAAAAAAACCCCCCAAACGCGACAGGAAATAAAACCGTGATGAAGTTATTAGGTCGTTCGGGTGATTTGCTTTCGGAACGACGAACGCGAAGGAAACGCACCCAATCTTAAGCTGACATCCGGTTGATCAACCGTACCGCCCGGCGCTTTGTTCCATGCCAACCCGGACGCCGCGATCGTGCCCGGAGACACATCCTTAACTTCGGCTCTGATACGGTCATAATCGGTCATCCGGCGAGGAATTATGATAACTGCACGAGTCATAATAATATATTGCTTTTGTCACAACCGCGAAACTGGGGGTTGGATTATTCATTCTTCATTCGAGTCGACGAAAAAAAGGTCGGTGAAAACCGGCGTGACCGAATGAGATCATACACTGAAACAAAGAGGTAAAGGCGATTAGCAAAGGTTCACTGGAACCATCAATTCGTGTTGACACAAGCAGGATTTTGTGCACGGAAAAAGACGGATTTCTTGTCTTGTTCTATAAAAACTAAAAAGTATCAAATTACAACTCATCAATGTATGGCTGGGGTTTCAACTAGCCACCTCAAACAGCATGAAACATATGGCCGGCTTCAGTCAGATCGAGAGTGCACATCTGATTGATATTTAACGATTAGTTTCCAATACTTCCTAATTATGTCTTTCCTTTCTGCTTTCGACAGCACACGATTAACACACGCCACGCCAAAATCGCGTAGGGCGTAGATGATAAAGGCACGGCCATCAGCCACATGCTTGTTATGGCCAGTTGAGGAGTGGCCGTGTGCACTTTTTTCGCCTTGCCAGCAAGCCATGTTTAGTTTTTATCGCTTAAAAACATTTACCCCTAGTCCAATTTGCTTCTTCCCCTTTTTCCTTGGCACGTGATTTAGCATTTTTGCAGCAGCAATGGTTTGGCGTGGCAAAACCTCGAAAGAAAAAAAAAATCAAAATCGCCCAGCCCGAAAACCGCCAGGGTCAGCAGCATCAAAAATGTGGTTCACAAAATTTTAAACATGCGCTCGGCAACAAAACGGTGCGGCTCAGCGGGAATCGGAAGAGGGTTCGCGGGATGGAATTCCATACTTGAGCAGGAAAGAAACCGCAAAATCAATCGCGTGCTGCAAAGTGAGATGTTTGGCAATTTTTCGTTTCGTTTGTTGGTGGTTGCTCCATTTTCCTCCCCCGTCGCCTTGTTTTAGGCTCAGCATCCAGCCGACCTGCCACGATACTATCAATATTTCTGGAATTCAGACCACCGAAAACGACGGCCCTCTCGGGTCCGTTTCTAGCGGCCCTTGCTTGGGTCTGGCGTGACTTTCGTGCTAGCAGTTAGGAAAGAAGGGAAGGAAAAAGCTCGAGCTCGAAGCAAATCGATCGCTATTAAGTGAATTTTAATCGCAATCAAAACAACCCCCGATCAAACCGATAAGTAACATTCCGACGGCAGGGGAGAAAACTGTTCCACGTTAACGTTCCGGGGGCGGTCTCGTTCATGCGATGTGGTGGGACGCCCGAGGATAGTGGAAGGTGCGCATTTTTCACCCCCAAAAGCGTACAGGTCGGCGGACACCGGGTGGAGGTAGCTACGCTGAATAGCAAAGTAGCTGGCAAATTATCTCCTCCCCTGGCGCAAACGTGCCACAATTAGAGCCTCGGTTAACGAGTCCTGGTCGAGGGTCAGGTAATTGCACCGCTAAAATGGGAGCAGATTCTTCCGAGGCAGCACGACGGCGGCAACACGGAAGAGGAGCGGACAGCCTTGTCAAAACCGCCGCCGGCCAATTACGTCGATCTGTGGGACATTTTGTTTTATTCACTCTTGTCGGCTGATCGGCTGCGGTAAAGTGTCGCACGATTTTTGTTGACCGACGGCGCAATTCGGGCACGATCGAACGATCAAAAGACAATATCGTAATTATGGAGAAAATTGTCCTTGTCCGCCCTTGTCCCTTGATCCTTTGCAAGCCGAAAGAAAATACTCCCAAACCCCACCACTCTTCGTTCAATGGTTTTTTTTTTCAGCTTTACCCGTTCAATTACTTATCAATTTATGTTGGGTCGGTATTTTGGGTTTGGCATTTTTTGCGATCCATTTTTGCCTGACGACATTCGCACCGCAATGGAATTTTAAATTTTGTACATTTTTACACCGGGAATGCTTAACTCTACACTTGGGTTATCTGGTGGGGAGAAAAAAATCTCCTGTTACGAAAATCCGCGCAACGGACTGCGGCCATTGTTCTTGTGGATATTTGTGATCCCCGACGGTCCATTTTATGGGATGCGTGTGGAATGTTCCCCTGGGATATTTATAGCACACTTTACCAGCTCGGAAATGGCGAGTTTAGCGAGAAACAATTCGACAATCAATTACAGTGCAGTTTGATCCGGTCGTCGAGAAGCTTTATTCGTCGAATTGTGGCTTTCAATTTGCATAATTTGTTTGCATCGCGATTGTGCTCGTTCGATGCATTCCTTTGCAAAAATGTGAATCAAAAGACGTTAAAATTGTCTGTGATAACTTACCCACTACCCCACTCAACCCGGGGGAAGAAATTCAAATCAGATACAATAGTTTATTAAAGAGAAATAAAGTATTTCAGCACAAGAAATCTTAGCCTCAGCACAAGCTGGTTGGTGAATTGATTGTTTATAAATATATTAGAAGTTTAATAATATTTAAACAAAAATTCCATGCTAAGTCACTGAAGAACCCTGCGGTGAAAGTCAAAGTGAATCAGAATAATGCTTAATGCTTATTCCTTCCAACATTGTACTGATTTAAAAGTACAGTATAATAACAAGTTCCAGCTTCTCGTTCCCGCTCGGAAACGGCAAATAGCTTTTATCTAGAATTCTCACGCGGGCTTAAATCGAATGTATGATGAACAACTACCGTGGTGTGCTAAGATGCCTGGGGGAACTTGGAAGCAAGCGTGTGGTTTTGATCCGGTTTTAATTCACTTCGCCGGTGGTCGCAGCGGAAAGCAACGAAGCCGATAATGCCACCGGTGGCTTCCCGTCCATTTATCATTAGAAGCGGAGGGGCTTCCAGCTATCACAGGGCGTATGATTCGCTGCGAACCACCTATCGTGGTTGATTATCGAGCCCATGGAGGAGAGAAAACACAGCCAAGATTCCTTCGAGGGGTACTGTCCTGATACAGAGTTGTGGAATCGAACATTGCTAAACCACCTGCGAACGAGGCTGAGAAATTGGTATCATGTCAACGTGAGTATCAGTTTTCCCTGTAAGCGGAACTTTGCAAAGCAATGGACACCGCTCAATTTTTTTTCGCAGGTTTTAAGCGTTTGCATACAGATAAAGCTACATAGTTTTTTCTTAAACAAAAAATAGGCCAGATTTGCAAAATTATGACTTTCATCATTTGTATACGCCATGCACTCTTCTCTTTTTCTATAAGTATCAGTTACAGAAGAAAAAAATAGTTAATGAACAAAAATATTCGTTTGGCCGATTTTTTTGCTAGTTCAACTTGATCAGAGACCAGCGAAGGACGCTGTGTTGACCTTCCACTCCAGGACGCGCGACGGGAGGAGGCATAAATTAAAATGATAAATTGATACCGCGAAACTAACTCCCAACATTCCAGGGTTGCGTTTGTGCGACCAGCCGTTGTCGCGTTGAACATGCAATTAGCTTTTGCCAACATTATGCACCGCGAATGCAACTAAAACAACCACCGACACCGACCTGCGGTGCGGCCAGGCCAGTCGATACTCTGCATCTCGATAGCGCGCGCCGCTCCGAGCGAACCCATTCACTTGACTGCACGCTGTTCGCGCACAGAAACTTGTCTATTACAACGCGTTTTCCCTGCACTGACTCTGGCGTTCGCTGGGGGCTAGCGGGGATGAAGGAACAGAGCAGAGAAAACGGAACGACGGCGGCTTTCCCGCTGAGGTCACATTATTTCTAGGAACACATTTATTTATTTTCCTTTCCCGCGCTCCCTTTGCGATCGAGATTGCTTTATCAAACTCGGATGGAGCGTGAAAGCGTTCGGTTTTCTAGGGCTTTCGTGCATTTTTGCCGGTCACTAGCACGCGTGTAAAATTCGAAAAAAAATTACAACATTGTGTAACTATTTGCAATCAGTTACAATTGCATATACCAAATATCCATTCACACTATAATAAAGAATAATAGTTGTAAATATTGGGTTAGAAATGTTTCAAATAAATCCTGCTATTTATTCATCATTCCTAGGCTTGCAACTTTTCATGACCTTATCACTTTCTGTTTGGATAGGCTTGATCACAAGTTTACCGAGCGATCCCTGTCACATTAGTTTGTCCACGAGACCGCATGACCATGGCTTAGTTTAGTGTCAATAATTTGCTGCTGCATACTTTATGAAAATATATAAATATGAAAAAGTCAACGATGCATCAATGAATAAATAAGTGCATCAGAGATCTGCGGTCTACACATCTTCGGTTTTAACTTAAGGCAGGACCTTCTTAGCTTAAGGTTTAGCTGTTTGAATTTTTCCACTCTTTCAGACAGAGCATAAATTTAATCTTAAACCTCCCGTCCATAATCCGTTCAATGTGGACGTTTGCACGAAGTGCCGGAAAAAGCATCTCACAAAAAAAACGATTCATAAATTGTTCTTCGAATGCCGCACTACTATCAGGGCGAACAAAATGGTCACTTTGCAAATGGTTGTTTATTTTATCTGTTTAATCTGTCCGCCACCGGCCCAACCCGACGTGTCATGGTTTCGCTTCTTTCTTTCTTTTCACCTCCGAACAGCGCCGATGCGTTCCAACGCGCCACCGTCGTCGTTCAATCAATTATCGAATTACCGTAATGTCAAAATATTGCAGCTCGAGCAACAACCACCATAAAACGGCATTAATCCGCCGCTAAAAAAAGGAAGACGATGAACACGATGTTTCTGCATAAATACCGCCGCCATTATTAACCGTGCGCAAGGGATGAAATGATTACGGAAAAGATGGAAACAATCGGGAACGGTTTGCTGGTTAAGATTATTTGACTCGGAAATGTACAGAGGTTGCCTTGATCAAAAAGCCTTTGCTTCAAACTTTATCGTGACATGCGTACTTTATGTAGTAGGCTTTCTCACCATGAAATCAAATATGAAGCATCGGACGCATACTTTATTTAGATTCAGTTGATTTTCTTTACTGAGAACGAAGAAAGCGAAAATAAGGCCAATATGGCCCCATCTAACTGGATCCACTGCAGTCTCTGCTACAACCTGATGCTGAAGAAGGAGCACAAGTTCTACCACCTCTCTTGCCGTCACATCCTTTGCCGCCCCTGCATGGCCAAGACGAACCGTGGAACGGTGTGCCCGGTGTGCCAGGGTTCCCTCAGACGCTTCGTTGAGCTGAACAACCAGATGGAGCGCAAGGACAAGATGTGGTATGATCCGTCCGCGACGAAAATCTTCGAGTTCGCCTGCCAGACGCTGATGTTTCAGCAGAAGCATCGGGAGCACCTCATCCAGCGGATAGTGCAGGCGCGCAAGTCCCTCCCGCGCCTCAACGAGCTGGAGGAGCAGCTGCGCAGGCACGTCGTGGAAACGCAACGTCGGTACGAAAAGCTGCGTTCGTTCCGAAGAAGCCTCCAGGAAAACCTTCGCCGGTCACTGCTACCCACCGCCAGCGGCACAATCCAGTCGAGCGGCAGGAGCACGAGGACGCCCGCCTTTTCGATGCAGCCGAGCGGGCAGCTTAGAGTTCCCATGAGGAGGATGTCCACCGAAAGTGCCTTCAGCTTGATGCAGTACTCAATGCAACCACAGAGAAATGGAACGTTCAATGGATCGTTTGCGATGCAACAACCCGGATCAGGGAAAATTTGCAACCGTCGGCTATCGAACGATTCTGGCATCGGCGCGATAACGCCGAATAATGCCAGTTTCATCGGAAGTGCGAAGAGGGTGCGCTTCAACACGAGTGCCAATATGTTTAACCGATCAACATTCAACACAAACATGTGATATTAAACGGAAAAGCCAGAAAATGAATGTAAGTAGGAATAGTAAAACACATTATCGTACCATAATAAACTATTCAGTTTAATCGCCGTCAAGACGAAAGATTTCAATGCAAGATCACCAGGGGAACCTACGTCTATGTTCCTGCCGCACAGTTTTCATTAATCCTAACACTTGAAAACATCTCTCAACGCTACAAATAAGATTAATTCCGTTATTAACCAGATGTCACACACCGAGTTAAGATCTAAAATTGAGTATTCATTGTGAAATAATAGCCAATAATAGCCGCATATGAACGTGCCGTTAGAGAGGCGAAACATGTGTTGCCGATCAATAATCGGCAATCCATTGCTACCGGAATGCACTCCTCGTCTCGGGCTGCAAAGAGTACGGATAAGTACGGTCTATTGATTATGCGGCGATCGGTCGGATTGAACTCGGGATGCAAGCGAACATGATGCGGTCATTAAAAGCGTCGTCCAATAACGATAAACTTTGGAAAAAGCGATAACCATAAATATCGGAAATAAAACAGCGTCCCCGCCTGGACCTACGTACGGTACTTGCACACTGCTTTGGGATGAAATGGGAAGGAACGTCTGCGTTATGCACTGACTCCCCGCGAGCCTGAAGCAGCTCGTAAAACCATTAACTTTTTCTTCTACTGTAGGCAGGCAGATACCCTGTGCGGGTTGTAAAGATTGGCTTGCGTTCAAACGCTTCAGACTCACCGGGTTAAACTATTGAGAGAATGATAATCCGGGTGCAGGATTTATTTCATCTAATCAAGTTGCCACCGAGCTAGAGCAGAGATTAAGACATTCGATCAACCTGCGAATGGGAGTTGCGGTTCAAATTTACGATCCCGGCATGACTCCATGGCATGCAACATTATTCTAACGGGTTCGAGTGTAAAAACTAGTGGTGGAAACGACTGCATCACAAGGCATTTATGTTCCTGACCAACGGATCAATTCGAACACCCATCCAATGGTCATAAATGCAACATTTGTTTCTTCAAAACGAACGCAAAGGGGGGATTCAAATATGGCCATAAAATTATGCACAAGATAATGAAAAAAAGTATCATAAACCACTGCACGAAGCCCATAAGTTGAAAAAGACTTCACTACTCCATCGTTCGGCGCTTGGTAGCGAGTTTGTCCATAATGTAGGTACATGTATATGCTATCCCTGCGTACCGCAAGTTACGACGGAGCACTTGCAGCCCTGGTAAAATATTCAGCCAACCATTTGGGAAATTCAAACGTCTTTTTTTCCTTTTTCAATGTCATAAATGCATTAAGAATCGGTCGGGGCAACTGTTGAATCCGGGGGTGTCTTTCCTCAAGAGGTTATGAGGACACGTGTGAGGGACGTATGGAAGGCAAATACATTGTGCATTGCGTGTTTTAGCATATTTTGTCCCGCGATCTCTTGCCGTCCAAGTCCTTTCGCCTTTCCGAAAGAACCTTAGGGCGACACGATCACGTGAGACTGGCGTTGCTTGTTGCAGCACGGTGGGGTTCGTGGGATAAAGCGGCGGGATGCTATCAGGCACTAGTTATTATCTGGGACTGCCTGACGCACCACGGGCCTAGCCGCGCAGCCGAGCGCATGCACCGTCGCATGTTTGCATTAAATCAATGACAAGTAATGCATAGCCCGCGGGTGAACTACTTCCCGAGTCTTCCCGGCACACCGTGTGGCCCGGCACTTGCGCGGATCGTGTTATCAAATTAGACACAAACCCACACGGTTGCGCGATCATTCGCTTCGTCCGTTGTTCCCCCCGAGGTCGTGGTGATTTGTAGGCAAATGAGGAGCATCATGCAGGGATATCCGTTATTACTAGCCTCGGGACATCCGAGCCTGTTCCATCTGGGTGTCCTGGAAAAAATCTCCCGGAACTTGTCTCTGATGGACGGTGGCAAGATCCGCTTCGAAATGTGGCCAGATGTTCCTTTGCCTGACAGAATGCCTTTCGGCGAATCGCAAACGCCAACCCTCCGTGGCATTGGATTCATTAATTCCATAATTAAACCCACATGGACGGTGCAGATTCAACGTATGGCGTACCTCCGCCAGCGTCATTCTTGACTGAGATCGAGATCATCTAGCTGTCGGTTTGCGGTTTCCTCCTTGAGTTCGATGAAGGCTTTGACGTAACGCCATGGATCCACACGTGAGCTGAAATGAATCCGAGCGTTCGGCGTGAATCATGACTGCTGCAATCTCAGTCCGCGACTCCCGCCAGTCCCGCGACAGAGACAGCGCGAAGCGCACGGACTGAATGATTCGTGCGAACGTGTCTCGTGACGTGTGAATGGGGGTTGGTCTAGAGCGCTCCACCAGACGGTGTGGAGGGATCAACCAACCTGTCTCGTGATCGGTCGCTCGAAGGCCTCGAGATCGAGTGCGTGCGTCTCGTGCCCGGCTTGGTCGTCACGTGATGCGCCTCGGGGCAGTGTATGGACCGCCTAGTCCGGGCGCCGATTGGACAGTTTGGTAAATAAATCACCTCGACCGGACGCGCGTCGAGTGAACGAGACGGAGTTTGGTCGCCCGAGTCGTAGCTACCGCTGCCTGTCCGTCCCACTGCACTGAGCCCCGGCTGGCTGCCAAAGGGACAGGTGGCCGCGGAGTATTTCCACTCCTCTCGCGGAGGTGGCGAGAGGTGCGATATTACATAACCCGTGCGTCAATACGATTAGCCTCCGAGGTGCCGTGCCACTCCGGTACGGCCAGTTTATTGGTCCGGCACGACGCGCCACGCTACAAACTATGAATCATGATCCTGCAACTATAAGTCTCCCATGGCAAGCACAGGGTGGATCGGATTACAAGCTATTCCGAGGTGGTTTGAAAAAAAAAAGCGGATTATCAATGCCTACTTTTTCCGATATCGCTACATTGGTATATCGACAAAGGAAGGTGTTGATTTTCAAAGAGAATGGTTATGATGTTTACACAAGTATCAGTTTGCCAAGTGGCCATTGGAAAGGCTAAGGAAAAACTCCATTTCAATCTTATTTTGAGTAGGCCATGTTACGCTGAGCGTACACTTTTTTTCCTATCTTTAATCATATCTTGATTTAAAATAAAACCAGTTATCAGTTCTCATGGTAGATTGTGTTCCATGTAGCAAGACCAAATAAACAGGATATCATCCATAATTTTCACTTTTGACAACGCTTTATCTCATATGAACGTGTTTGCGTTGATTTGATCAATAATTGTTATAAAACTATTCTATGAAAGCATTCATGTGATCAAATACTGCCTGCACTATCCATTTACAATTTGTTTTATGCTTCAGCTACTAATTATATTCCACTTCTCGCCTTGGTGCGCAAGCGCTGCACCCCTGTATTGACATTAAACATGTTTAAGGCTATTAACATTCTAACGCAATAAAATTATAGACCCTCCACGCCACCTTGGTCGTTTGATTGTAAGGCTTAAGTCTCCACTGGGGATTATTATAAAACAATTGTCGAGCGGAATGTCGTCCGTGAGTTCGTGTGTTTAACTGCAGCCCTGGAGCTATTAGTTTTATGACCGATCTGGGTACAACCTGATTTTGTAGGTCTCTCGCTCTCTCTATCTCTCTCTATCTCTTAGCTTCTCTTTCCTTTTCTCTCAGTTGTGACACTTTTGGATAAAGTTGGTCGCCAAGATCTCTACTGTTTGGCTTATGGTTCGCGAGTTTGATTCCAACAGTTCCGCACCGGACGGGCGACTTTCGATTTCGTTGAAACAACCAACAACAACTTCGCCACAACGATGAGGAGGTGGGTGGCCTCTCACTACTTCTTCGTCTCCTGCACGGTCACCCCTTCCTCTCCCTTCTACCCATTCCGGTCTGGCCCTAAGCCGTCGATGTCTGTACGGTGTGCGGTTATTAATAACGCGAACTTCTTACCTCTAGAGGACCTCCCCCTTTCGGCGACTTGTTCGCGATCGATCACGAGACGCACCGCGACACCGGCCCTGGTGACATTCTAAGCCCGTACGTACGTTACCCGAAGCGAAGTTTGTTGGGGAGAACCGACCTTGCCATCGGAAATATGGCAGGTTGGGAGCGACAGGTTTGAAATAAAACAACGGGGCCCCCCTTGGCTCACTACGGCGACAATGTGACAATGAACACGATGAAAGACACGATGGAAAAAATCACACCAGCAAAACGCGAACGAGGGCAACTAACGGCCCCCCCGAAACTGTCGGTTCGTTGTGACTCACGAAAGTGATGGCATGATTCATGGGATGGGAAACATTCCACCCACCGTTTTTTTTTCTCCTCTAGTTCCCGCGTTAGAAGGGAGAAGGAGAAAATGTGCTCGTCCGATGGCCGATGATCAATAATTTCGATCCGTTCGATTTTGCCTCACACCGATCTAGCTAGCAGCAAACCCCGTTTTGATTGGATCCATCGAATGGTAGCCAATCGATCGAACGTGGATCAGGGTCACACGAGACAACCATGCATCGTCGGCAAAAAGACGGGAGCACACGCTCAGGTGACAAGTCACGTGAGATCGGACGCCACCGGGAGATGGGAAAAAAAATGAGAAGGACAGCGAAATGAGCGGTCGTTTCGGTAGCATCGTCGCCCGGCGGCTTCGCTGGGGATGACCGAAGGGTCAGGCGGGGGTTAGCCGAACCTGAACTGAAGCCTAAAATCATGCACTAATTGGCACGCGGTTGCTACGTGTTGATCATCGGAGTGAACGAAATCACAATCGACTGCAGCGAGCGGCAAGCGACGAACCTGCGCCTCCGGGCGCGTTGGAGGCGTCACAGAAGACAATCCCTTCGACGGCGAAGGCGAAATAATGATGCTGCCCACTAGCACAGCACACAGTTAAGGTCAGGCAGAGCCTCGAAGCGCCAAGTGTCCTCTTGGTTCCACCAGCCTAGCACCGAGCGATTGTTTGTTTGTTTTGTTTTATTTCCACTTTTTTCCTTCTTCTGCGTGTGTCCTCTGCTTTTCGAAGGGCACCATGTCTATGATTGTTCTTCGGCTCCAGCTGTTGATGAATTACTGGTGTACCTTTGGCCCATATGTGGTACACGAGCGCGTTGTTTAGTGACAGGCAACCCTTTGAGTAATGGCTTACATTTTTGCAACGGATTAGGGTGTGTGTGAGTGTGCGCGTCAATCATTTTTCAATCACTCGGGTTATTCAGGTACATCACACACAAATAATATCCAAGAAACTCATTTCTGGAGCTTAATTATCTTTTTTTCGTGTAATCGTGTTCTATTATGATGATTAAATTTAATTTACCAACCAATTCATTTATCGTCCAGCAAAGCGTGCACGTTTATTGAATAACAAGAATTTGTAAACAACAAAACCAAAACGAAGCAACGTTCGCTTCTCCAACAATAATAATTATGGTTATTATCATTAATCACAATGCGCCGAAGGTCGTCCAGAAGCATATTATTAATTCTATACGTTAAACACCCCTGCCTTTTCTTACAAATTTAAATTAATTACCATGCAAAGCAAAAATATTAATTTGATATTGAAATGTAGGCATTTAAAGCACGCAAAAATAATCTAAATTAAATTATAATTTATTTAAAAGTAAAGGAAAACGAACTCAAGTGCGACATTTTTTCACTCATGTTTTTGCGTTCCATGTGCAATAAAATCGAGATTAAAAAAAAGTATCCCTCGAAACTCGTATTTCCACTTTTGACAGGGTATTTACTGCTCAAAACTGGATCAGCCGTTTCGTTTACGACACTCGTCGCAATTAGGAGGATTGTTGTTGGGCAAAGCAAAGGATGAAGAAGGAAAAAAAACAAAATGCAAAGCATACAAAGTCTGCCCGGACCGTGCGCTTTAAGACTGCTGGCTGGTCATTAAGTAATTCAAGTGTGGTAAACCCGTGCTCGGCTCGTTTCGTTTTGCTGGGTTTTTGTTGAAGATTTTCTGCAAGCTTTGACAAAAGCATTAAAAAAGAGCCTTGTGGAACCCGGCAGCATCCAATCCGGAGCAGCCTCAAGACCAGTGGCCAAGTTTCGTTTTTAGAGCTCGTCATCGAAAGTGTTAGTTCACATATCCGAGGCCTATTTCCCTATCGTTCAGCTACGCCACTCCTCTTCTGAACTGCAAACGCTAACAAACTAACGGCTCCAAGGGCCATAAACCTTGGCGTGCGAGATTTTTATGTCCTACGAAAAAGTTTGCACCCCAACTGTTCCGTCGAGAGAAAAAAAACACTTGGAAACCAGGCGAACATAGCGACAGGCACTACCCGTTTTTGGCGATGTTGTGCGATTTTCCTCTATCGTTGGTTCCTGACGGACGGTCGTTAAACTTAAAACTTTTTTTCTGTTTCTCTTTTTTTGCTGCCATATATTCCTCTATCTCTAGTGTGAAGATAACAAACCATTTGGGGGATTTGGGGCTTGGCTGGAGCAAGCACGAGCTGTGTCATAAAAAAAAAAACGACAGAAACAAACTACTTTCTGGTTAATCGAAGTCAGAGGTTTGGTCGAGGACACGAGACGGACCGGCACTTATCTAACCAAATTAGCCCTAGGTTCGAGTGGCGAGATGGATGTCAGCCAGTGTTCAAGAGTGACGGGACAAACCAAATCCGTATCACCGTTGCTGGTACAAGAGAGTACTCAAAGAACACTTCACGGGTGGACACTTCACTACTGGGCTGGCTGAACCATATCATGACGAAGATATTACACAATTTCTCAAATGAGAAAAAAGGTATTACACATCGAGTGAACCAAGTGTGGGTGAGATAGAAACCGATTTGTTAAACATGCGATATCCATTTGAGGGATAAAAAGTCAATGTCCACACTGTGCTGAGAACCTCAAAAAGGACGGATACGAATTCCAAGATCGAGAAGACCTTCTCGGAACGCGTGCGACAAAGTTTGATCATCGGTAGGAAACATAAATTATGCTATCCCTTCCATCTCTGTCGATGCTGTCAGAGATCGAGAAATCTGAACCCGTCAACAATTAACATCCCGGGGCCACATGCCAAGCTGGATTCTGCTGATCAGATAACAGTAACAGTACGATTCCGCGCATCCACGAGCTGTTCTGCTCCGGATGGCCGTGATCGTGCGCCTTAACGACCGCATGCTCCAATTTCGACCACAGCTAGAGAACGGAGCGGGCTGCATCGTAAAACACACACACACACACACACCGGGTGCAAGTCCCGAGTTCGTCACTTGGTGAGAACGGCCGTCCGCACGCCGCCGGGCGCACTTAACGCAGCCCGTGATTGGATCAACCGGTAAAGAAAAGTAAAGAAATGTTGCCTTAATCTTATCACACTTTAATTGCGCCGTTAAAGCCAGCCTTTATGGTCCATTCCCAAAGGTCCGCTGGCCGTGGACGAACCTTACCACCGCTGGCCGGCTGGGAATGGAGCATGACAGGAGTATGGCACCGCCGGTCGGCCGGATCTCGGTTAGCCGAGCCGTTCGTTTTTGTTTGCGCCAAAATAAAGCAACAGAAAGCAACTCCAAATGTTTTCCTCCACATCAAAGTTGTCGGTGGAACATGTGAATTCGCACATTTTACGACTTAAGTTCAGTTTGACTCCGAAAGTAATGTTTGTGCCACCACCCGCTGGGAAGGAAAATGGAGGCACTGTTATAGTCCGATGTATTTCGATTTTATTTTTTCCATAATCAAAGGCATCCGAATACAGCCAGTTTCGGGACACGTTCTAGAAATTCACAATAACTATTCAAATTGGATGATCGTTGAACGAAACGAATACTCGTCAATATGTCCACATTCCCTCAGGGGTGAGCAACCAGCAACCTGTTTCAGTCTGCTGGTGTCATCGGATTGTGGAAAACTTCCAGGAGACCGCCCACGCCCAACACGGCCGCTGGCTGCCGCCGAAAAATTAACCGGTCATATCTCCACTGGCATGCATGACTTGAGACCGTGAAAGCCGATTACGGCACACACATTTCACTGAACTTTACTGCATCGGTCCGTACGTGCGGCCGCACCTCGGGAAAGGTTACGCACGAATGCAATTATCCGCGGCACTGCACGCGGCCTTTAATAATCCGCCGTCGGTTCATGTAGCCCGGAACATTTCTCTCGCACTTCCTCAGCATAACCACCACCGTCAGCAGCAGCAGCAGCAGCAGCAGCAGCAAAAAATGATTAACGAACCGTCACGAGCTCCCGGAGAGGCTCCACGGAGTGCAAAGGAACAGAGCCAAGCCTTCCGGGGTCTGCAATCCAGAAACACAAGACAGGGAAGTCGTGCGGGCATTCCTTAGCCGCAGAAGTCTTGTAGAACAATTTCTCAGAGACATTATTATGGCCACCGAACGACGGAGCCCTTGCCGACGGGGCAGAGACAATATAATTTACGGACCATTATCAGCCCACGCGAGCCCGCCAACCGTAACCGAGTGGCGACCACAGTTATAATTTTGACAACATTATTTCCAGCTCCACTGGAAAGCCGGTTACAATAAGGCAGCAATGGGTGTCGGGTGCACCCTGTATCCACGTTCCCTACGAGCAGAACATCCGCTGCGGTTTGCATCGGAAATTCATTCCAGCTCCAATTTTACGATCGTCGACGAATCCTGTGCGGATCGCGACGCGGCCCAGAAGCGTCCATCGGATCGAATCCACTCATCACCGACGCGATCCTCGACGTGTTTGGCTCATTTTTTTAAATGCTCCGTTTGATTTTTCCGACTTAACTCTGTTTCCTTTTTCTTTATTGGAATTGAAGGAGAAAAAAAAAGCCATTCTTTGTAGGATCGTTGCCGAAGGCGAACGAAAGCTGGCCGGCCCAGAGTAGGCGGGGAGCGTCGTGATGATCAAATTTTAATTGCGTTTACGTTGCCAATTTTATTTCTTTTCCAGTCGAAAATCACCCGCGGGCCATCGATTGTTCCTCGCCGGTTTCGTGATAATGGGCATTAACGGTAAGTAAGTGTAAAAGTAAAGAAAAACATGAGGATAAAGTTAATCAACACGTAAACAAGCAAACGGAAGAACAAACAAACAAATAAACACGCTAATCAATCCTGGTGGTGATAAGTTGGCGTGTTTTTAAAGGTTTAAATCATTTAAGAGCTTTACGTGCAGTAAGCTGCAATCAAAACTCCACTTTATACACAAGGCAACTGTAAATCATATTAAAAAAAAAAGTTGAAAGACTCGAGAATTATAGGCTACATCTTAAAATGCTTGTTGAAAGGAATCGTGCAAATCGACAGCCCACTTTAGATTCTTTGCACATGACGCGATGGCGTTTATCTTTTCCAACATGATTATTAAATGAATAAGGCACCAACCCGACTCCATGTGCCATGATACTGTTTATGGATGCATCAATTTGTGCTATCTATTACGATGTACCGTCGCTGAATCGCATTGCCATGCTTCTCCCTGTCGCTCAAACGAGATTGGATTTATGAATAAAATCATAAATTCCTGTCGTACCATGAGTCACTACGTTGCACGGTGCAGCGATCAGTGTTTCACTCGAGTTGCACCTGAACGATGCATTTGTACGTTGTGCGAAGCGTTTGCATTATGACGGGTGGCACCGCAGGGTGCGTACTAATCTTGCTTTTTAATGGGTCCTGGTGGGACATAAAATAAAAAACCAATTTAATTTCCTCGACTTTAATGCTCTACGTGAGAGTCGGAAACCATCTTTCCCCGGTATCGGCGCATAGGTGCAATCGTCGATGCTGGAATGCTTGTCCTATGTCCCGTTGGTGGTGGTGCTGGTGGTGGTGGTGGTGGTCGTGGCGGACTCCGGACAAGCATGCAGGAATCCGATGGACGTGTCGTGCGAATTCCTACGGCGATTGCGTCCGACCGGCGAAGAAGTTTGCGTTTTCTCGCGCGCCTCGCTGCGGGATGGATGAAGTTGTACGCTACAACCCCTTCGGTGAGCCTTTGGGGGAACATTTTACAAGATTTTTGTGTCCGTGTGCCCGTGTGTTTGTGTGAGGAATTCAATTGCGTGGTTCTCCCTCCCTCCGGGTGGCATTCCGGAGCGCTCCACTTAAGGCGTTGAACAATTTTCTGGTGCCAAAGTCGGGAAGCTACCTCAGCTGTACCCTCCCCCCGTAGAAGATGCACCGTTCTCAAGAAGGTGTCCCGCTGGTGTCGCATCCCTACTGCCGATACGGGGTAAGACACCAGCCCCTCTCACGCGGAAGGGTCCGGCTTTTCAATTACTCTCCGACGCCACCGGGGTCCCGCCATAATTAATAATCACTAATTGCCGATATTATCTCTCGGCGGGTCCTGTCGTGAACCGCCGTCGGAAGGAGGCGTGCAAAGCTTTAATATAGGTTTTTTTTTTCTCATCGTTTTCAGCCGCGGAACAGTGAGTTTTAACACACCCCAGTAGCGAACCCCAGTTTCTCCCAGTTGAACGAGACACTTTAAAAAACGAAGAAAATGCATCCCAACGGGGTCATTGTTAATGAAATTGTTGAATATGTTCAATTAACGGCCAACCCCTCGGTCAAAGATCGGACCAAAGATTGATGAGCCAGGAAAGGAGGTCTTCGGTTGCCTATGGACTGTCTTTTTTTTCTGTTCGGTGGAATGTTCCCGTAACATCATCGTTAACAGTGGTTCGAAGGGTCCTGGTATTCGGTGGACGGTTCAAAATTGAAATGTCCGTCTGGCCTGTCAGGACACGTTGTGGAGGAATTGAAAAGCAAAACTAACCGTTGCGTGATGGAAACGTGAGCGAGGATATTTTAATTTCCAATATATTTCATACCACTCACTAAATGAATTGACTCATTGTTTAACAAAATCAGTGAAAAATAACATTAAAAGGATTCGGATTCGTAAAATGACCATCGCGAAACGATTCTACGGGGGAAAAAAACTGGTTGGAGATGCCGGGTATCGATCCCGGTACCTCTCACATGCTAAGCGAGCGCTCTACCATCTGAGCTACACCCCCCGTTGTACAAGGATCAGGATATTGCACAACAGATCCCCTATGAACACTCTTAAATTAATTGAAATGGGATTACCTTACGGCCTTTTCTTATTGGAGTTTTGAATGGCTTATTCCGTCCAATGGAGTTTGCTACGAAATCCGGTTATGATCTGAAAAGGATGATCCGACATCTCTGGTATATCATGTTTGGAAAAACGTTATCTATAAAGAGATTTTCCTCGCAATCATCCATACGCATACAACCGTCGAAGAACATCCCCCCCCCCCCCCCCCATTCAAACAATAGAGAGACCCACCTGCCGACAACTTTAAAGATACCTCCGACATACGTGTCCCCGGTGCGGCATCTTATCAACGGCACCTTTTTGATAACGCTTCCATCGAGTGTATCGTACACGAAGGGCCGCGATAATGTGTTTGTCGTTACCGACTTTAAATCAAACCTCCATCACCCGGACCGCGAATGGTTCAGTTTGATTTCTTCTCTCCACGAGACCAAACCCCAAACCGACCGTGTGTGTTTACTTCCGTGTTCCGGTGCGAGAAGTTTGGTAATGTTTCTGCTGCTACAGTACGATCACTCGATGAAACGATCAGCCGGAAATTAACAATCGAAAGTGAAAAGAAAAGAAACAGGGTGCTAACAGGAAGGGGAGGGAAAAAAATACTCGAGCAAGATGTCCAAACAACGGTGGAGGGAAACGTGCAAGGCGATAAACTTTCTCTCGCTGATGTTACTGCTAGCGGGTAAGCTGTCAAACGGAAATACTTGTTTAAACAGCCGCATATAATCATGTTCTTCTGCCGCGAATACATTTCTCTGTGAAAGCTCCCACAGGAGGTTCTAAAAATAACAGTAGAACGCGCCGTACTTTTTGCAAAATCTCTCTTCGTGTTTGTCCGCTTTCGTCTCAATAGCAATGGGTTGAATGAGTGAACCGCTCAGCTTGATAAGATAAGCAAAGTCGCGCATCCAATATTGCTATCGTCAATTGACGTTGGGAGCGAAGCTGAAGCACCCCTCTTGTTTTGTTTGTGAATTGGAGTGTCTTTGGTTTTTGCCTAAGAACCGGATTAGTATCTGGAGTATATCATATTTTGTAAATTTCCAGCCCCGAGCATTCTGGTCCACGCGCAACCGCAGCTTAATGGAGACGGTCTTCCGGGTGTACCGCCGGCCACGGCAGCTGACAGATCCTTGCTGGACGACTACGTGAACTGCCCTCCGGATGATGCAATCGATGGTACCGAAGAGCCCTCACTAGATGACAGCGTGATCGGCCCTTCGGGTGATGCAATCGGGGAAGAACATGTTGACCCTGAATCGCAGGAGCAACAAGAATCAAAGTTCGAAGATTACCCTCCTCCACCGATCAGAGTGCACGAAGATCGTGTAATGAAACCCGTCGGGATGCGCCCTGGTCCGTTCGATGAGCCGAAGATCATCGACGAACAGGACGACATCGAGCTACAGGATATGACGGAAAACGTGGCGTTGGATGACGTGGGGCGGGTTTTCGTGGATGTGGCTGACGAGAAGGAAGGCTCCGGCGACGACGAAGAACAAAAGCAGGAACAGCCTGCAGTTGTAGCGACAAACGGTGGAGAGAAAATTATTCACGTTTCCCAGCAAAAACCACTGAGAATTGTGAACACGAACGAAACTGTAGGCGAAGGTGATGGGGAGGAAAATGGACCCTTGAAGCACCTCAACGCGAGGACGCTGTACGATCTGGCGGAAGGTGAAACGCGAGAGCAGGGTTTAAGGAAGTTTTTGGAGAATCATCCGGAGGAAATTATCCTGACGTCCCCAAACTATCCCAGTCCCTACCCGCTCGAATGGAACGAAGTCCAGAAGTAGGTCTCTCTTTATCGTTATGCTTTCGGAGAAATTGTCATTTCGGTATTTTTTTTTTCTTAACTCAGCTTCTCGGTATATGGAGGGCGTGGTGTGCAGATTACCATTCACGATCTGGATCTTAATCCAACCACCGACTTTCTGTACATCCGCGCCGGCAACATCGACGATGTCGAGGAGAAGGGTCCGGTGCTGACCGGGACCTACCAGGAACCGATACGCTTCCTGATACCTCAGACGACCTACTTCACCGTGCACTTTGTCGCACAGCAAGATCCCGACAGCGAGCAGAAGCACCGTGGCTTCCAGCTTTCGTACGCCCCGTTCGGTGAGGTGGTGTCCCCGACGACACCGACCACGACGGAGATTATTGTGCCGCAGGAGGAGCTCCAGTGGACGACCAAGGAAATCGTGATGACGCCGACGTTGATGGAGCTGCAGAGCACGTGGGCGGAGATCAAGGAAGCGTTGTCGAACGCGAGCAATATGTACATCGAAAGTCGCAACCTAAGCTACATGCCGAGTCGGTGAGTAGTACCCGGAGAAAACATTTAACCAACTTGACCCGCAAGAATGGGTTAATTCTTTCCCACCCCCGATAGACCCTTTGACGTGAAGCTGCTCGCCCGCAAGTGTCCCGACACGTGGCGCAACCATGCGGACTGCGTCAGTCTGGAGTTCGCCGTGCCGCTGCGTCCGATTTTTTACGAACCATCGTACGACGATGACGGTATGGTCTTGGGCTTCGGTAACAAGTTCCTGCAAAAGGGCTTCATCTCGATCTCGACGACGGAAGCTACCGAACCGCAGTACGAGCTGGATGTGGCGAGCCTGAACGAAATGTGGGACGAGTTCGGTCAGATGGCGGTCCAGAGGGCCGGCTACGATAGTTACATTATGCCCGAGAGTGGCCGCATCCTGCTCACGTGGATCGGAATCAGCTTGGCGATCGTGGGCACGTTCCTGTTTGTGCTGTACATGATTTGGAAGATCGACATCTTCAAGGACTACCGCCGGTGAGATCTCGGTTAAAGTTGCGCGGAGAACGCTGTGTGTGACAACAGTTCACCCCTTATATTCTCAGGATTTCTCGCACGAGCCATGGCGTGGCGCAGGACGATGACAAGAACGAGCTCAAAAAGAAGGAGTTTGACATATCGATGTTCCCCTCGCCTCATCAGGTGGTACCAACGTTCTTCCCCACCGGTGATCCGCACGGTCCAGATGCCGAGGCACAGTACGGTGAGTGAACTTCTGCATTTACGGTTCAAAAACCCGGGCGACACATGCGGGGTAAACGATGGGATCCGTTTTGTAAACTACACGCTATTTAATTTCTCCTTCCGTTTGCTTCTGGAACTGATGTGGCAAAAAAGAAAAGATAAGCGATAAATATGCTTCTTTAAGGCACCCGATTGACAGTGTGCAAAAGTAACTAAAATCAACGCCACAGTTTGCACAATTTCCATCACGAGATGTTTGTGTTGAAACGTGCCTCTTCTTCCCCTTTTTTCCGGTCAGCCTACGACAACGCGACGATGAGCCAGTGGCCGGAGGACTTCGGCGAGCCCAAGACGTATCCGGAAACGTCGTTCGGTGGTGGACCACAACAGCGCACCAGCCAGCACAGCCGTACGACCGGCCCGGCCCGCCCGTACGAGCCCGTCTCGCCCATGGACCTATCACCCGCGCCGATCGATTTTAATGGTATGTAAATCGGTGGCAAACGAGAATCACGTCCCCAACGAAGCGGACAGATCGGAAATTTAGGAGTATCAACAGTGGCATGCGAAAACGATGTCAGATCCTGACAGAAATTGAGCTGGTTCGAGTTGATTGTTTTTAAGGAAAATTTACAACCCGGCAACCTTTTCAGGTTTTTTTGTGTGCGTTAGTTGCCTGTTTTGTTTAATTTCTCTCTCTCTATCTCTGTCTCTTTTTCCTTACTCCTCTGCGAACACCAGATGCGCCCCGGCTGCCGCGTCCTTCGGTGGGCAACAGAAATAATCCATTTTTATCACCACCCGGAGGAGGACCACGGACATCCACTGGCAACCCGCCGCCCGGCCTTCGGTAATAAACTGCTCGAACGAGTTAATTAAAAATATGCGAAAAAAAAACCCGACGGACTCGGCACATAAAACGCGCGAAGGAAGAGCGAGGGAGCAACGAGGAGGAGCGTGATAACAGTGACCGATGAGAAGGAGTTGAAAAATTGGTATCGACGCAAAATATTACAAAATTACGATCGGAGAATAAAATGTCTTGTTTTTGCAACAGCGGTTTTGCATGGCAAGGCGGACGAATTCTTTATGTCCTTGCTGGGAAATACTTAATACAGTTTTTTTTTCTTCAATTTACTAAAGTTGATTCAGTTTCTTACAAGCATAACGAAAGTACAACTTTTCTCTTCGTCCAGCACCGAGCTGTGGGTAAGAGAGAAATCAATTAATTAATTTTATGACGTTAATCTCCGATCATACCCGTCTGAAGGAGGTGGTTTGAGGAGGCGGAGGGATGGCGAGTGGAGGCGGTGGTCCAGATCTGCGTCAATCAGAAATCGATCCAATTTTGTGGCCGTTCAATTATCCCTCGACTGCAGCTGCATACACGGTCCAATCAAATCTACTCGCCAGGCAATCCGTGGACAACTCATCAGTTCCACCGTCCATCAGAGGAAAGTGGATCCATGTCGGACCGTTTCTTCGGTCCTGTGGTGCGGTTGGACAGCCACCTTGCTATCCCATTTTCATGCGATATCGTACCAACACCAGGCCAACCGTACGGACGGGAGTGATTAAAATACACCTCCAAGGCCCGGTAGAACCAAGGAACGCCCCACATTAACGTAATAGTTTTGTTTTCTTTTTTATACATCCTTCTGTTAGCCTTACCGTTTGCCGCCGACTGATGAATATTTTATTAAAAAAATCAGTCCTTCGTTTTCCGCTAAATTAAAGTCGGCATTCGGCATCGATCGCTGCTCCGGCACCCATTATCACATTTAAAAAATAAGAAGCAAGCAGGGTATTTTAAAACGGGGAACCATTTGCTTGATGTGATAATGAATCCCGTACCGTATCCCGCTCATTTGTTTACTTTACTTTTCTCTTACTATAATTTCTTTCCTGCAATCCAAAGCAAGCATAAAAAAACGTTAGCGCCGGCCTGATTACTAGCAGGGGATAATTGCAATAATGCATAATAAGCGACAATGATAATAATTTGCAGTAGCATGAAATTGTTATCCCCACCTTTCAGGTTCTCTGGCAAGATGGAAATTCGGCATCGACGGGGGAACATTCACATTTCCGGGGACATCTGTTTTATAGGATTTGGTTTGAAATTTTGATTTGCTTGTACCATTCACTACTACCATGCTGTTGGATCATTTCGTAAATTGCATTATCAACACATTAGCTTCGCTTCGTGAAGATTGCTGCATTATGGTGTAATGGTTGGAATATGGTTGTTCCTCATTATGAACTGATTGGTTTGGACCAAGAATGGCGAAAACGACAAAAATGTATTCAGTTGTGTGTTAGCGCGTAAAATGTTTTTTTTAGATTTGAAAAAATCGAATAATAGGAAGAACTAAAATACTGACCGTTTTGACTAACTACAGAGCGAATTGAAAAATTCTAAGATTAAGCACTAGCGTAAAAATGGTTTATGCATGCTCTACAATTTCTACAACTATGCAATCAATTGTTTCCACAATTTAGCAACGGATGAACAACGCCCAATTTAACAACTAACATTGCGCCAAATTTGGCATATTCTAGAGCTTTATTGGAAACGCACGCCCCACACGAACAAACTATACCAAAAGGGATATAACAATTATGTTATATAAAATTTGATAGTGAATAATAATCAACTATCTGACCGAGGCTTAAACGATTGCTATATAAAAATATGCCCTTGCCTTAATGCAGTTGCTGGACTCGGTTTTACGGTACGTCTAACAGCGCGAGTTTCCTTTTTTTTTTTTGCATCAGCAAGGGCTCATGAGGCTCAGCAGGAAGTGAAGGGAATAACAAATGGAGTAAAACTAATCAGCGCGCAGCAAAGAAAATATTTCCCACTAAGTGCTAACATGTTTGCCTAAATGGTTGCTCTAAACCGTTCATCTAAACACTGATGTAGGCGAGGAACTTAATGTTCGTTATTGTTTCTTAGTTTGGCCTATTGACTTAGGGTTCGACTTTTGCTCCTTTTTTTCTTTTTACTATTTATAATAACTATTCCTCTCAAGTTCGATTTCTATAAAATAGCGCTATAAATTGACTTCGTGGTGTCTGATGCATTTGTCCCAGACACCGATATCGATAATAGAAGAAGGTTATATAAAAAATCAGCGAGAAAAGATAAAGAACCATTCTGTCGGAAATTCACAAAGTTCAACGATGAATCTAGGAAGGAGAGTAAAAATAATGAAATTACGTTCAACAAACCCAACCCTCAGTAATTCCAACAGGCTAGTATACTTTTCATAACAACAAGATATCCATAACATTGACTTTCAGTTAGTTAGATTTTAGGGGTCCGGTTTCTTCTATCTTTTCTAAAGGAGGATTCGAGTATTTTACAGCACGACTTCATAAATCCGGCTTCAATCCGTCACAGACGTGGCAGTGAATTCTTTTTCTCCACATCTGGCAAAAATAGACACCGAAGACGGATTATTGCACTGAAGTTCCGCGGTGCTCACGATGCTCCCCAGAATCCCTGGAAGAAGGCGTTCTTCCCAGTTTCATCGATTAGGCCACACTTTAGGTATCCTGCAGTAACGCACCAACAACGTAATCCGGGGACGGTTTCTCCGCCGTCCGGTGCACGGTGATGCCTTTGTTTTCTATTGCTTTCTTCGTGCTCGGCCCGATGGCGATGATCCGCTTGCCGGTCAGGTCGAGCCGGTGCTTTTCGAACACATGGGCACAGTAGTTGATGCCGGACGGGCTGAAAAAGAGTAAACTGTCGATTGTTCGATCTTTGCTCGCGTCTTCCGCCGACCGGAACAGGGCGACCAGATTTCGCTCCAGGTCGCGGTGTGGCACCGTTTCGTACACTTCCACCGAGTCGAGCGAGTAGCCGTACTCGGAGAGCTTGTTCTGCAGCACGTCCTGCTTGAGGTTGCCGCAGGGAAAGAGAAAGGGCATGGTGACGGTTTTATTGTACAGATCGGTCTTTATAAAGTCCGCCAGGTTGCTGGCGTTCCCCGAGTGGTGCCCTTTGGTGTCCAAGTTCAGCGATCGCTGGATGAGGTCCCGGGACGTTTCCCCGACCGAGTAGTTCTCCAGCGTTTTCCAGTCGTCCTTCAGCTTTTGCCCCCGTAGCGCATCCCGGACGGCCGTTATGCTGCGGGGGCTGGTGAATATGAGACCCGAGTATTTGTACGGGGAAAGCAGCCGGTCTCGCAGAACCTCTAGATTCTTGAAGGAAAAATCGAGCGTCGGAATGAACACGGGCTCGAAACCGTGCTTCTCCAGTAGCGCACCGTAGTTGTCCGAGTTTTCACTTTCGGATTTCAATATCACCACCACTTTTTTCATCGCGTTGCACAGTATTTACTCCGGCAGTGCAACGTGTGCAGTTGCTGATTTCTTAATGCACCACGATAAGCTTCGCTGTACCAGCAGCGGCCGATTGCCAAATTGATGCTGATTATGTGCAAAGTAAATTTTCACCGTTATCGATGTTTTTGTTTTGCAGTTACTGCCTCAGTTGACAGCTCCAAGATAACGTGGTAAATAAACAAGCAGGATGTCCAGTCGGATTCGATTTCTTAAATTGCTTCAACTTAACAAAGAACTACACTGAAGGAAATATTGCAAAGAATATTCTTTATCGTTCAATCACAACATTGTTCGGATAATAGATGGCGTTTTCTCGGATTAACAGTTTATTTCTTTTAGATAGTTTTGCATTGAAACTATGAACTATACGATATAAACACCTACCTGCCTCGTGCATTGGTTTGTTTACTTCGTTTCGCAGAAACAACACGCTCCACCAAAATATCAATTGCATTTAAATTTTTAGAGATATTGAACATTTTCTAAGCGTTTTCTTTCAGTTTGCAATAGCGTTTAAAGGCTCTTAGGCTCTTGTTTTTAGAAATTAGCTTCGATTTATCAACGGCCATAACATTTATTGCTCAAAACAAAGCTAGACTTTTACTCAACGCTTGGCCCTTCTCTGGAACGACTTTGGCCACTTTTCTTGGTTCTTTTATCAGCGTCACGGGACACTGTACCTCCGTCCAGCAGACCGGCACCATTGGAATTGTTTCGGCTCCCGAGTTGGCACGTGAGCTGGGAGAAATGGCAACCACAACGCCAAGCTCGTTGTCCGCCGTGGAAAGATGAAACACGTTTAGCTCGATCTGATGCAGCACTCGTGCGAGGATGATATCTCCCGGACGGAAACATTTGTGCATTTCAACTCGGTCGATCTCCGTCGCACGCACATCCTCTTTGCGAATGATCCCCCGGAAGCCCCGGTTGAGTGCGGTTTTCCCGATGCACAGAATGCGACATTTGGCAATGCGGTGCTGCACCGCGGTGACCCGTGCCGTAACGATGTCGCCGATTACCGGCACTGTAGCACCGCCACCGAAGGAAACTACCGAGATGTAGGTGTTTTTCTCCCTTTTCTTCATCCGCACAATGCCGGCCAGGGTGGCGTGAACGTAACCGAGCTTTTCGTATGTGCCTTCGCTAGCCACTACAAACTCTGACGCAGCACACAACACTTGTCCCGGTACGCATATTAGCGCTTGTTGGTCGTTTTCTTCACTCATTTCACGCGAATGATTTGTATTATCGTCAAGCCGCACGCACGCGATTTTAATGTAAACGAGCGTTCTTGATCAGCAACAAGGCTGTAAACAGCTGACTGACAGCCGCGTTGTCAAACGTTTTTTCCAAGGTGGTATACAATAAGGTGAGCCAATAGCGTTTTTACTGCGAGATAAATTATTCGTTATCAATACCTCATAATTCAATGAATGAAATAAGTTAACATTAACAAGTTTATGCTTTCGATCTTGCTGAGTTTTGCTGCAGGTTGATAACATTGTTGGATCAGACTGAAATGTCAAATGAAATTTGATGCGAACCGGTTCTGTACGACCGGTTCTAAACTGGTTGAACATAACGGCCGTTTTTTCATTTTCAAATAAAAATGTTTGATTTTTTTAGATTTCAAATTTTCAAATAAAAATGTAGGAATTTGATAATTCAATATTTTTGTTTAAACCCAGAAAAAAATTTCCATTCAATATAATTATTTATCAATGCTCTTGAAGAAACGAAGCCTAGCACTGCGTGAATAAAACGCCAAGTATGTGGAAATGCATGGTTTTGTAGTGTTGTTAATATTGATCACGTGGTGTGAAGTGCCCGAGTTAGTACTAATTGAAAGATGATTTCAGAATGCATTTCAAAGTAAAATGTATGCAACGATGAAACATGTGCAAACCACCCCTTACTTTCTCCTGAATCTTTTTGAAACGTTTTAGCATACCGGCCCTTTACAGGCGCCAAACAATGTGCTTCCTTGCAGCAAGGATACTGCCATGCACTAGGACAACGACGAACTGCTCTCTCAGATTTTACCAATGCCTCTCAGCGAAACGAAAACCATGTTGAAGTTCGGCACGAACACGAGCACGCTCGTAGGATACGAATCGAAATAAAAACAGCTCTCCCCGTCCGGATACAAACTCAGTCGTTGGCGGGATTCCAATCTAACCGGATCGTTAGTATCACGTGCGCTAGGAGCTATTTCATCATAACCTACCGGAAGGCGCTGTAGATCTCGTGCTGCGAGCAACGTTTCGACGCGTATCCGAGCATCTGTGCAATTGCGTATCCGGAAGCGAGCGCTAAGCCATCGTCATCATCATATTACACATCAGCAGCCTATCCGGGCGTTCGCATATCGTCCACATCAAAGGTCCCTCTCTGGTCGGAAAGTTGATTATGTGGTAAACGGTACCGGCTGCGAGTGTTGTGTTTGTGCGACCGGACTGTGCCCACGTTTGTCTCGTGGCAATTCGTCAGTTGTCACCGGGGACTTGTCCATCGTAGGGTTCGGCTTACAAATATTAAGCATAATAACCATTAATTTATTACATTAACGCATCAAGCCCTTACGCCCGCTAGGAGGGCTGTGCGACTTCAAGCAGAAGGCGTGCAGTGAAGTTGTGCGACAGAGAGCCGTAGGCCTTTCTCCGTCCACTTGTGTCTGTGTTGATAGCATTGAAGTGAGTGAAGCTGCCGCCAAGCACCGCGGAGCCCGTCGAGAGCGAAGAATAAAGGCGAGACCCAACCAAACCTGCCGCCGACGACAGCACAGAAATGAGTTCAAAAGCATTACCAAATCTATTTATGCTATCAGCGACGGTAATTGTGCTGATGGTGGTGCTGATCGCCGTACCACAGCCGGCGGCCGCCAACGACAGCCAGAATATTAACCGGCTGCTCAACAATCAGGTGATTGTTAGCCGGCAGATCATGTGCGTCCTGGAGAAGAGCCCGTGCGACCAGCTCGGCCGGCAGCTGAAAGGTAACGTACCTCAATGGACATTGAGTGCTATTGGACTGATGGTAGTGGATGGTTCCTGGAAGGAACTGTACCTTCTACTACAAAGCAACTTTATATCTGAGTCTTCCAATCTTTTCGATGGTTTTTCATGTACTAAAGCTGCAATTGTGCATTTTATATTCAACCAACTACTGGGGGCTCAATGGAGGTGACATGATTTTAAATAATTCCTGTCAGCATCCACTGTGGAAAGCCGGAAAACCAAACACCTTTCACCAATGTACTCCGGGGAGATTTTACCCAGTTCACGTAAATCAGCACCGACGCAGTAACAACAGCGTACTCAGCAAATGGCTCCAGTACCATCAATTATATTCGTTGTCCGCCACCTTCCGCTGCCCGAGTAGCGTGGGAAATAGTGTCGGATGACTGACCCTCGGCCTTTTTCAGTCATCTTGTTCTCTCAGTCCTTGGGGAGGGTGTCGAGCTTGAACAATCTTTCATCCTCAAGTAGATTCCAAGCAAAAAGAAAAGTGGCGAACCCACGGAAAAGCGAAGGGACAGATGAGTCGGAAGTGCCCCAAAAGTACATCCGACACAAAAGGAATAGAACAAACAAACCGCTCGGTCAACGAAAAAGGCACCATCCTCAGGAAATTCATTAACGGCCCTCATAATGAAGTGAAATAGGAAGAGATTATGTTGGATTATGTAGGGGAATTGTTTTTCTGTCCCGTTCTGCATAGTGCTTGCCGTTTCCCCGTCCCTTCATGGGACGAAGAATGGTGGCATCGGAAGGGCATGGAGGAGCAGGATTTGAGTAAACATGTTAACAACTTTTAACGATGTGATGCTGGTACAGGAATCCTAGAAAAAAATTCTGTTTGCCGCAGTAAACTACCAGGCGTCTCCATTGTGAATGTAAACGAGCGCGTGTATTATTTTCCTGTTAGCAGGTAGTTTTCCAACCCACACTTTTGTTCGTAATTGGAATGAAAACTACACCACTAACTTTAGAATAGAAATCAGCGACGGTTTTCCACGGTGAAAGTTTGATGATCATTAATTGTATTCGCCAATGGGGAAACTTTAGACGAACGGCCAGTGTTCTCCTGTTTTCAGCGAACCGGTGGTAAATTTCCTAAAATCATAGAACTTTTTTTACCGATGCTTTTTGCGTACTGCAACGGAAAAGTATAACAATCAATTTTTTTGCCCATTGCCATTAATTCAAAACGAGAAGCAGAGATGAAATTTAAACACTTTTCATCGAGTACGTGACCGAAATCCTGTTGAAAAATATTTGCTCGCAGGCAAAACGGAGGATCCAATCAAACTACGATACCTTTTTCAGAGGGATTGTCTCAACCTTGTTTCCCGCTGCATCTCAACTGCGAAGAGATTTAAAATGTATTTTTATTCTACACCACGCCTAAGGTAAAAGTTTTTGTTACAGTATGGAAAAAAACGGGACCGGAAACGGATTTGAATGCCGCATCTGTCAGACCGAAAAGATTCGTTTTCATTTTATTGGTTTTTGTATCGTGTTTTGTTTCCATCTTCATTATTATTGTTATGCAAAAAAAAAAATACAAAAAATATTCAAAACTCACAACAGAAACAGGAAAAAATATTACGGTTCCGTTTGTTACCAGTTTCTCGACTGCGCCCGTATGGAAAATGATTTTATTATAACCTCTTTTTCCTTAGTTTTTCGCCTCATCTCTGCACAATGTCAACCTTTATTTCTTTTCTGTTGCTGTGCTGGGTGTTGTACTGGTGTTTGTAGGTCAGGGTTTGTATGCTTTTTGCTCTTTTTCAGAGCGAAAAAACTTGTTTGTTGGTTTTTTTTCTTATGCGCACATAAGACAAAGAAATGACCCCCCGTGGCAAAAGATGGCCATCTCGACAACAGTGTCTAACGCTCGAACCCAAGCAAGAGAAGATTAGTCCGGGGTGGAGCCTGTTGAATGTCGTCTCGGTTGAGCGCTTCGAAGAGAGCCAAAACAAGCAACCGCTCGTAATCGGCTGTTAACCTTTCAAGTGGTACCTTTATGGGTTTGATCATAGAAAGAGATTATCCTTCATTAGCTGCCCTTGCAGCAGGTGTTATTATTTTTTTCATTCTATTTGGATTTATATTGAAGTTTCTCCGGTCTCTGTCACATGGTCTAGAAAACATCAGCGAAATACGAGTTTTCACGGGTATAGTAAAAAACAAAAAAGAACGAACGAAGAAAATCATCTGTGAAAGTGCACGCGCTCACTTGTGAAAGTGCCGACGAAAAGTGGAGTCGGAGGAAATATAACGAAGACAAACAACACCGGAAACTTTCGGTGAGGGAGAGCAAGAGGAGTAGGGGGGAAAGGTGAAAAATCTTTCGATCAACAAAAGCGAAATAACATACCATCCGGGAACCGGGATAAAATTTTCTCTTCCCGCATGCCGGAAATGAAGCGAAAGCCAACGAAATGCTTGGAAGACAGAAACCTACTCCAGCCGGGAGAAAGCGAAAGGACATGAAAGGCTACAGGGCCGGTGGCCTAGTTGCATCGTTCCCTTCGTGGTGCATCTTCGCTATGGTGCAGACCTGAAGCTCCTCTGAATCTCTAAAAGGGGAAAAAAAAATGTCGAGTGTCGCTGAAACAGATGGGGTGCGGAGGGAGCAAGGATTCTGCCGCTTGGGGTACGCCAAGCGACGCGGATGAAAAGCAGGGAAAGTATTTACGGGAAATTGAATACTTTGCGCGTCGGACTCGAGTGAGCTTGAACGGCGTGGAATTGACTAGGAACTGGTATTTTATCGTAAATGCTTGAAAGCGGCATGGCCCGGCTGACTCTGGGAAGCCAGATTGTTTTTTTTTCCGCCCGCACAAAGGGGAAAAGTTGAAACAGGATGCGGGCGGGGCTGTGGTGGGACAGTTTCGCGAGCGCTCAAATTGAATTGAGCTCCGCGGCCAGATTATATTAAGAATTCAGAAAGCACATTTGCCTTCGTGGCACGCAAATGAAAACTTTGGTTTCCATCAATTCGCGCTGCGGGTCAAAAATATGTTCCTGATGATTGAAAAAAAAAGAATTTAAAAACACGGCATGAGGAGGGATCAGGAAGAATGTCTATACATAAAACACAAAGCAAGTAATTTGTTGCTTTTTTGCGAAATTTAATTGAACTGTTTTCTGGAAACAACTACTGGAAAACACACAGCTATTAACAAGTAAGAAAAACCTTTTCGACTTCAGAAAAAACCCAACCGGAAACAAAAAAGTAAAGATGAGAAAATATAATTTTTGAAATGCTTACCATTTATCTCTAAATAGCATTTTTTATGTATGTGTCATTATTGAAAAAAAGTTTTTAATTTACTTATCTACTTTTGATGAAAGTAACCATCCACTGTTGTAGAGATTCCTTTATTGCACAACAATAACCTAAAAAATAAAACATAACACACCATCGAGTAAATTCTCCCTGTCGTAACCACAAAGTCTGTACATCCCATCACTTGACAACCAATGATGGGAGTTTTTGGCGGAAGCAGCACCCGCAATAATCCCTCGAGGGCGCTCTAATGGAGCAGGTTACACTCTCCCTAATCTCCCGAATTATAACGTTCATGACTTATCGCTGGAGCCGAAGGAAAACCCCTCGGCATTCTTTTGTGGCACCGAAAGGACAACGTTTGATGTGACATGTTTTAATCTCGAATCCCCTCGTAAAAGCCCTGTTGCCAAACGTGGTCTCGCATTCAACATGATCAATCTATCCCCGGGGAACAGACGGGGTCACCTTCCCGTCCCGAAAATGTGTCAACAACATTTCACAACCTTCGTCACAGACGTTAATTATGTCGAGTCAAACCGCAAGCACACTCCACAATGGGTTTGTTCGGATTAAACAGTGACGTGTGGGACCGGCAAAAATTAACGTTAAAAGGGGGCTTCCTGTGGACGCTCGTTCATTCAAAACGGATCCAAATTTGCAGCTTTATCGCTGACAGATGCAATTAACAGCTTTCCAATGGATCGCACAATTCAAACAATTTGTCAGCTAGCATTTTTTAATATCACCGCTACAACCATACAGCCCATTTTTAACCTCCCAGTGATTCTTTTCCGATCGTTGCGAAAGGATGGTGTATACAGTTTTACTCCGAAACGTTTACGAACGTCATTTCGTGGGTGGTTACATTTTTAACCAGCATAAAACGGAGTTTTTTCGTCTAATATCGATTTGCTTATATCAGGCCTTAAAGATCAGAACGAATTGGTACGATTGGCACCTCGTTCATCGATGGAAGCGAAAGAGATCAAAACATAAACCCTTATCCCACCCTAATCTGAAGTAGCAGAAGTATTCCGATAAGCCCACCGGCATACTCCGGCACGGGCCTGAAAATCCTGGGTTGCAATGGGTTTTTCGGATCCATTGTTTCCCATCCGCTGGAGCAATAGCCACCGGCGTTTCAGTAGGGACTCGGTGTTTTAATTTCACATATTTTGCTCGGCTTAAAGGCTTTCACAGCCGAGCTGCGTTGAAATTTCCCTTTTGGGGTTGCAACGGTTTGCCACGATAGCGATAAACGAATGCTACACACATAAAAGATTTGTGTTGTCTGCAAAGCTTTAATTAAAAAACGCTTTCGAATCCTACCCGCCGAAGGTTAACATAGAGTAAATGTTTGTGATGCTATGGACGTGCAATGTTTCATGTACCTTTCCTGCAACGACCGGCATAGTCGGAACCGGACCGTAAGGAAATCAGAAGTCAATCACATTCGAATCCGCACGAAATGATAAACCACCAAAATGGACGATTTTATAGGCGACCGTAAAAATAAGAAAAAGGCAGTAAATAGCATCGTGTCCCGTCGGGCACGCTCTGTCTCACTGTCTCTGCCCCGTTGGGTAATTCCTGGAAACTGATACTAAAAGATTTATTTGCCATCATAAAGCGCTTGCTCCTTTTTACGGCCACTGCAGCTGGCACTAGTGAACATTTCGAGAGTATATTAAATGGAAGCAAAAAAAAAAAACCTTAGAAAGCCGATATTTTTAAAGCCGTCGCATGACCTTTGGTCGATAGGAAAAGGTGTATAGGAGCAGAGCAGAAGGGAAGATTTTCACGGAAATCAGTAATGCTTGACCGCTAGTAAAGAGAACAACAACTAGGCGAGCATTTAATCTCCTTATAGTTTAAATAAGAAAAAAAATTATCTGAAATTTCTTTCCACTTTAATACACACACGTACTTTTCTGTTTAATATGTGTGTGCGCTTTAGGAAGTCTCATTCATTTCTGCTTATCCCATTTCCAAATGCGAACTTTCAAACGTGACAAGCATCAGTGGGAAAATTTAATAGAAATTATTCCAGAATCAAATGCAACTTCCCTTCCTGTCCGATGAGCAATCATGCGCCATGCAGCCAGCTGCATTGATCTATGACTCATGACCTCATGCACATGATGCTAAAACATTCACCATCCCGTCTCTTTCTCGCTGAACCGCATTTGTGGGGCCAACTCGTGAAATGTACACCCAAAAACATTAATTAAACTTTCCCAGCTCGACACGCGTCATCCCGGGGCCGCCATTTCTCACTGTCGGTGTAACGAACGTTTCGGTTAAATTTTAGAGTGTACTGTCGCATGGAAGAAGGGAGCATGGGGATATTACACCAACCCCAAAACTGACAGCGTTTCGAACGTACGTACAGTGTTACCAACGGGGCAGGAAAAATAAAACGAGTACCGTTGAAATACCAGAAAGCAACAGAACTTTTTGCAGGCGCAACCAATTCCACCGCCTACAGCTTGCCCGATCCGTATTAATTTGTAATCATTTATTTATTTTTCCCCGAAATAAAATTTTCAATAAATTACTTAGGCACCATTTCTCTCCGGCTGGCGCTGTGGAAAACGGAAAACATTGAACGTTTGCGTGCGATTGAAAATTCATTCATCATTCATACAACGAGCCATTTCCATTAGCCGTGCCCCGTGTTTCGCCGATGGCAAAGAATCCTAGGAAAGTAATAATGTTTGACTACAGAAGCAAAAGACGGATGACCACGATGCCTGTAATGCGTTCTTTGATTAAACTTTTCTTCTAGGAACTGAACAAAGTCAAATATTTAATTTTCAGCGATATCGAATATTGTGTTCAATTTGCTATGAAGAGTTATCGGACATTTTCACGGTGGGATTTGTCATCCCTCGTCGTATTTAAACAGCTCCCTATGCAACCATCACTGTAATGGATCATTTTCGTATCATACGTAGAGCATATGCAAACATTGAAAATGGTTTTCAGGTTATCTGATTCATCCAGAGTTTGATTGGAGAGTTAATAAAAATCTAAGATATGTGAGGCATTGATTTACTTAAAGATCTAATGTACACGTATATCGTAAAACACGAAACAATCTTCACAACACAATTGGTTGTTGGTACTTCTAATGGAATTCCGATCAATTGACCAACGACCAGGACCATGCATTTCTCCAGAAGAGTCTAGACAAGTTCTGAGCTCTAAGTTTTCTCCTTTCCTCCGAACAATTCAACAACAGCGAGAAGCAAGAAACAAGAAAAATTACCCACCGCAGAACCTCATTAAACTTTTGCAGAAGAAAACATAGATCGTGCTGTACTGCTGAAGGGTTTATCTGCACTCGGTGGTCAGGGGTGGTACCTGGTTTGCTGCAATCAGAGGTTGATAGAGTAAAACTTTAGATCTCGTGGGTAAACACAAGCCGGTGCCGGAACAGGATGGGGCAATGAAACTGGAAAGCACAATCTCTGCGAGTAGCACATTTTCTTGTCCGGCGTTTCGGTTCGGTGGGAAGGGGCCGGGGCAGGTTGGCATGGATCCTTGAGTTTCAGGACAAATGTGCCACCGTGGGAATCACATACTTTCCCTGAGAGACGGTTTGTGCAAGTTTGGGGTTTGAGGAGACTTCCCGCGGTGGAAATTGTGTTTCTTTTCACAAGGAAGGAAGATACAACGGAGGGGGATCGAGAGCATATTCTATCGTTTGTTGAAAGAAAGGATAAGGAGACAGGCAGATCACACTGCACCATTGTTTGTGTCATGATTGAAACTAAGCAGAAGAAATATGGTTTGCTTAAGTCCTCACTGCGCTTACCAATCTATTATCGTTTCTGTATATAAAGCGAATACATTTCCATCGGTTGGTGATTTATCGTGACAGTCAAAGGCATCCTATTTCTTCAGCTCCAGCAGAATTAAATGGAGAGAAATATTACTGAAACTTCATTTACACTGGGTCTGTTTCGGATCTTTGAAGACGTGGTAATCTTTATGTTTAATATTTTTGTTGTAGATCTCGGTACTTTGCAAACAGTTTTATGTTACACGTCACCATCCTGGCTCTAGGAATAATATAAAAGTTAAAGGATAAAGTTTATCAAAGCTCTAGATTATCTTCACCGATAGCCAGACTCCCACTAACGGAGATCGACATCGGTTTTCTCGAGGCGAAAATATGTTCATACAACTTGGAAGTATCGAGAAAATCCTGCTGATGACACGGACCAGATGCGGGGGATTTACGGCAAATCCTTTCATCCCTTCCGGACCATTCAGAAGTGAACAGTATTTTCTTCGACAAGAATCTCTACCCGATGGCGTTAAGTCCCGCTTCGCTAATCTAACTCGATATGATCCGTGTCGTGAAACGTGACACAATCGGGCGTTGTCAGAATGGAAAACAGGATAGTCGACACTCAAATGAGTTTTATTCCATAGAAGACATCGACGGTTCAGTAGAGATCGCACGATGGAAGTCGACTTAGATACTTTTCCATTTTTTGTTTGTTCATTCTCCTATGAACACATCATCGAAGATGACAGCAAAGCCTTCCTGGTTATGCTGGTTGAGTTTTCTTCTTCATTTCCGTTTCAAACTTTCCCGATCCGCCCTGCCGTAAAAATCGTTCCCAGCTACTCGTTCATAAAACCATTCCGACGCCATGTCCAACATTACCCTGAGCAACCGTTGCAGGCGAATAAGCGCCAAAGGGATATGGGGTGTTCCGTGTGGAGCGCGCGGGTCCGCCGTTCCATCCGTTGGCAAACTACTTCCTTCCAACATCAGTATGGCGCAACATAGTAGCGCAACCCGACGTGGCTTATCTCTCGGGGAAAGGTCGGTGTGAAGAGAAAAAGCGCCCAGGCCGAATTCCGGCGAATGACTGGCGGAAAAACGCGCTCGTCAGACCGGCACACACAAATGCCATTCCATTTTTTCCGCATTGCGCGCCGCGTACGCCTTCCGGGACTGGGATGTGTGAAAGCTGCGGAAGGGAAAGTCCAAAACCACCGAGGTCTACGGACCACGAACGCACGAGACACGCTCACATTCCGTCGGCTGGCGTGTCGTTTCGGGAAAGGTTTTACGGATTCTAACGGGGAACGTTTGCGGTCGACAGTGAACAGAAAGGCAAAAGTCCCACCACCCTCATGCAAAGTTGCAAAGTATCGTGTGTGTGTGTGTGGGGTGTCCACCGTGGGCCCGTTGGTCTCCTTATGGAGTGGGACAACGCCTCGGGAGACGAACGTCGCCGAGGGCCAGCCATTTGATCCATCATAAATTATTCAACATCGTTAAGTCTTATCGCTGACGTATGGTGGCGTCCGGTTTCCACCGGCATGCACCAAGTCTGATGAGGATCTGCCACATAGCGGTGATTACGATATGCCTCGAAAAAGAAATTCACATTTGGAAAACGAACGGAAAAAGGAAATAATGAAAAAAAAAACCCAAACCACCCATTAAATGTTACTGCACCTTAGCCTAGAGATAACAGCAGCTGAGGTGAGGTATTCTCCCAATTCTAAACATTTGGAAATGAGAATGACTAGCTTCAAGAAACCCATCGGCATACCTAATGGAACGTGACGAGTAATGGAATTACATCACCTCCTTTGGCTCGCTTCGCTTTCTTTCTGTTTGATTTATGGTAGGTTGGGAAATAGTTTTCCAAGTGAAATTATTTTGAAATCTTAAAGGACCCTAATTGATTGCACTAACGATTTAAAGTCAATCCTTTCATTTGTCTTAAGGCATGCAATTATACTGTACACTTTGTGCTGCTCTGAGACGCCTGGAAAACAATAGAAATAACTGGCATTCCCTCAGAACTGGCTTCAATTTGGTCGGAATGAGGTCAGATAGCACCACACTTCCTAACCCCTAATCCGAGCTCCTTGAAGCGAGAAGCAATTTTCCACACCAGCATTCAGGATGTGCCCTACATTTCTGCCATGGGCTCGAGAAGTGAACGCTTTGTGCATGACGTTGGTGGTACTCCTCCTTCCCTCGAATGAAAAGCCAATTTTCACCAGGGAGCGAGAAAATGGTGCTGCACTTTTCCCCAATTAATGTAGCCGCCGGAGAAATCCTGCAGGATTGGGGTGACTTTTATACATGCTGAGGTGGCAAACTAATGGGCTTGTGGCATGACAGGAAAATTTTCAACAAATGGCAGTCAAATGAGCAGCTTTTCGAAGGTTAACGTGTTTCTAAGTTGTTTATCGTCACGGACACACATTCAAGCGCACATTATGCAAAGGTATTATTATCGGGCTATCTGGACTTTTCCTTAGTTTAACATAGGTTTAAGTGAAGCACAAAAGAGCTTTCAATTATAGAAATAAAAGGAATCATGCAAAACTGTTTGAAAAAATGTTTCTCCCAGTAATGAAATTGCGGCTTGAATCAGAAAAATTATTCGACTGAAATTCTCCACAATCAGCCAAAAACTTGGCAAAAATCCTTCCGCTGTGGCGTTACTGTTCCTCGATGCACAAGTCGTCCAAAATATGACATCAACATGCGTTCGCAATATCGAACCTCCCATGGTTCTGTTTGTTTCTTTTTTCTTGCCTTGGCCCGTGGACGAAACGAGCAACAAACAAACTAACGAGAAAACAATACCGTCCACGCCGCGCCTGCCGATCCACTGGAGGTAAAAGTTTCGTGTTTGCGGATAATAAATTTAACAAACAAACAAACAAAGCAACGCCGCATCGTCCTGCCGGCTCGATGCTTTTCCAGCTGTTTTTCCAGCCCACAATGACGGTCGGATGCAACACCAGGCAGCAACTTCGACTTGGGACGTGATAAATTCACCGCAGGTCTGATATTGAGGTGCCTAACGGACGGACGGACGAACGAGTTGGCGGACGGCCATTGGCAGCGACGAGGAAAAGTCCGTCTTCCCTAGTTGCACGACGGATGTGACGAAAAATCAGCAGTATCTATGCAGACGGGCTTGGGAATTTCTCATAATGACAATCCGACGCTACACAAACTCAACACCCGTACCTTCACGAGGAAAACTGAGTTCGGCCTGGTAAGAAAACGGGAAAAGTCGCCCTTGTTTCGAACAACTGTGGAACGAACGTTTTCATAATTTTGGCCAAAACTTTCACAAAAGTGATTAACAAAGTGCGCGCGTTAGATATCAGACTTATGAAACCGGCACGGTTTGAAAGTTGGGAAATGGGATGTAAATGAAATAAACCAACAAAATACTTAGACGAACACGATTCTTTGCTCCAACAACTTTTTTGTTGAACCACTTTTCCAATGCCGTGCGAAGATTTTCCCACTCGTCACAAATCTGTTACCTTTCTTTGGTGAAAATCTCTCTCGCAAGCTTCACCGTTTTATTTTATGTCTGGTAGCGGTAGCGACGAAAAGTTCTGCCTCTGCAAATACATTCCCTCCTTCTCCCCCTCCCATTCTCCACTTCTTCTGATCCCCTTCTAAGTTCTGACTCGACGATAAAATTATTCGTGTGTTTGCACCAGTGTGTATAGACACGCAGCACGCCTCGAAAACGAGTCTCGCGGCTGGTAACGCAAACACAGATCCGGCGGTATCGAAATATGGGAGGAGCAGTGCCTTTCGGGAAATACTCTTCCCCTTATGACCCTCTTCTCTGGCCGACCGAACTGACGGGGGAAAAAATGTTCCAACCGGAAGAAATGCGGAAACCGAAGGAACTTTGACTCTCCGTTCGGTACATCATCGCTCCATCAGTGTTTGCCCTTTTTCTGTTTGGGGAATTTTCCTTCAAACGACCCTTTCAACACATCCGCCGCGCGCCGAAGCGACCGTTTTGTGTAGCGTTTTTCGCGACGGCCCCCCGCGACCGGACCGCAAATTTATTCATTGCCGAAAATTTGATTCTTAATTTCACGGCTCAATGGCAGCCAGGGAAGGGCAGGCAGGCTGCTGGCGAAGTTTAGATTACACGCCGTGGTCTACTCCATCCTATCGATCACACGATGAATGTGTAATTTTCTTCCAGCTCGTCGTGCGGTATCACGCTTGTGTGATCTTGCTTTTTGGAGCTGCTCCTTTGCAAGCTCCTTTCTCGTGCGCTTCCACATACCCGAGTTGATTACAATATCGAACTGCCCGAATCGGGAAGAAAAAAAGATCACATTGGAGGGATGAAAAAAGAAAATTTCGTTAGTTAGTCTCCTGTTTCCGGAAAGGTGTCGATTTCCGGCGGCCGCGATGCCCTTTTCGCCTTTGACTTTTCAATTTCGAAATTTGATTCCTATTTTCCATCATTCACACCGCGCCACTCGCCCCGTCCCGTAAATGGCCGTCCGATAATCGATCTTTATGGATGCGGTAAAAATTGGTTCCATAATTGGAAAACCTTCGTTATGGGTGCTCTATCATTCGTCGTACTTCTGAGCCTTATGGTTGACTTGCCCAACCTTATCGTGCAGGTTGAATGAAAGCCTTTCATAAAATAAACTGGCTTTTCCTGCTCGCACACATATTGCGTATTGATTGAAACGCACAAGGAAACCCATAAAAATAGAGGAAGGAAAGTTTTTTCCATGACCGTAAAAGCACGGTACGTTCGCACTGAGTAAAGGCAAGAAGTAGGAAAAAATAAAGACCGCCAATGTGGAATGAACCCGACGGAATTGGATTAACTTTCGCATTTCGCAATCGTGCCTGCGATTTTCTGGAGGCGTTTTTTTTTTTTGGTAATGGGCGAGAAGGATGACTTATTAGGGATTGTGAACCGTCACTGCTGTTGGGTGTAGTTTTGGTTGGAGGAATGCCAGCACTGATTTTATGTATTTTATCAGACCATTTCGACGGTAAAAACGGCCTTTATTTTCGAGGCAATATCAATTACCGGTTTGATTAGGATTTTGCTGAGAATTAAAGTGCGTAATTTATGTATTTTTTTCTTTGAGCGCTAAGTTCAATCTCAACGAAACACCTTAATTTCCCATCAGCAAAAACGGGTGTGCAACAGTCCACGGTCATTAATCAACACGAATCGGGACTTCTAACGGCCATTACTTGCTCAATTACTTTCTAGCCCGATGGAAGCAACGGGTATTAAATTTAAATAATGAAATCTCACTACAGCTGCACCGACGAAGATCGTAGATCTTTTTCCTTCCCTCGGTTGCTATCGCCGTTCCTCCCCATCCACATCCGAAAGCTGATGGCCCTTTTTTGGCAAATATAATAAAAGCATTCAGTGCAGCCATGCAGGGAGCCGGAAGAAAGGATGTCGTTGGATCCTCACTTCATCCCTCCCGCTGTTTAATTGAGATAAATTACACGCTTCCATTTAGAGCCACTTAGACGACGGACAGATGGAAGACAGGATAAAAGTCCATGTCTGAAAGTCGTTCCGTAGTCATTCCCCCCGGCGGGCCAGACGGACGGGGCCAGTGTATTGTAACGAAGCAGTTGGTCGTAATTAGGGGGCCTTTTCAAAACAAAGAAGAAAGAAAAGGCAATCCCCGGCGGGCAAGAAAAGCTCCATCGCAACATTTATTGCCGTGTGCATCCCACGTCCTTTCCGATTACGAACGGAGGTGCCGTTCGGGGTGGTTCGTCTCGGGAGCGCAAAGCGGATCGGTTGGAAGACGACAGAACCCGTCCAACAATTAGTGAACGCAAATGGAAGTGAGTATGCTCTCAGCACCATCAGGCGGGAAAGCGTTCGCTGTGTGCAGGCTGCAGTTGCTTTCGTAGTGCCATTTTGAGGAGTGTATAATTCGATTTTTCCAACATTCAATGACTCGACGGAGGCGTAGGATGCTCGGTTGGCTCGTATCCAAGCTTCCAACGCCGGGGTTGCCGCTTTCCAAGGCACAACTGAAGTGTCATTCTTGGAACGCAGTTTTACGTCAACGACGGTGACACAAACTATGCTGTCTGCCGATGGCAGCTTTCTGCACTGCGACATTGACATGCGTTGGATAGTACACTTCGATATTAATTATCAACCCAAACCGGCAAGAACTAGTTAATAATTACATTTGCTGAAGACGACGAAAATTGAAGGTAGCTTGGAAGGAACAAAAGTGTAGTAATAGTCATAATCAAATGCCGAAAAGTTAAATGCACATTTGTCTTCAGCTTTGGTGCCGGTGGGAAATGATTTTCGTTCTCTAAATGGAGGATTGAACAATTTTAGGAAATAAAAATATAGTTCAATCAACTGCAAGAAGAATTCTCGTCGTAAAAGGATGAAATTTTTAAAGAAAGATTTGTTACAAGTTACTACGTTAGCATTTTTCCATCCGTTCCAAGCAGGGTAAGCTTTATGCTGTACCAAACCCGACTTTCTGCACCATGACTTTGCTCATTCCACATGACAAATATCATTTTTATCCCCGAATCGGGCTGGGGCAAAGACGTGCCTGGGTGGCCATCCGGTCCGTTTCCTAGTCCGACAAGCACCGCTTTGGGGATGCACTATTTTCCTAGCAAGATGGCAGCCAGTAGCAGGTGGCCTCAGAAGGGATGGCTTATAATTTATTACATTTTATTCTCGTTTAAAAATCACCTTACCGCTTGCGGACATTTGCGCCTCAAAGACCCTCATTTATCACATCTTCCATCAATGGGCGGAAAAGGGAGGAAGCAACGTAAATTTAACTATTTTCACCATCCTTTTTCTCACTTGCAACGTAGGTCATGTGATGCGATCATATCAGTTACTGGTACTACCATAGGATGATTCTTTTCTCGAATAAAAATGTTCGTATACTCTTCCAAAAAATATTTTCATAAAAAGCTTAAACTAGTTTCATAGTGTTCCACTTTGAAACCAACTCTTTGCAGATCAGGTGGCAAATGCAATTTGCAACTGTGAGAGAAAAAATAATTCGATTTATCGTATTTCCGCATGATTTGTCACTGCTTTTTTCGTTGGCTTCATCCGGCCAGACTCCTAAGCTCCTTCTGCGAAAAGTTCTGCATTGGCACAAAATCAACATCGATGTAACACATTACACCACCGTCGGGAAAACTTTCAAGAAAGTTATATGAGCGGAGGAGGGGACACAATTTGCAAGAAAAAAGCACAAGATCATTGATACGGTATGTGTTTCATTGAGCTACACTGTGGAAGAGAATGGATTATCCTTAAGGCCCAACCTTCGATTGACCATGGGTTTGCTGCATTTCATTGATCCGTTAGATTCACACTAGCAGGCGTCACGCGACGCAACGAAACCGGAATCCACCGTGAGCTTGAGTCATTTGCGGGAGTGAAAGTTTTTAATTGAAAAATAATTCAATCGCGTAGTCTATTCGCCTTGTTTGGGATACCGAAACCGAGTTTCACGCGAAAACGGGGCCGTTGCCAATTGTGTTTGTGATCCGGAAGGAGCGGACAGCTGGTCACCGACTGAAGTTGGGAAACAACTTGGCACGTAAAGCGGGTAAGTGGGCGTGAAATCATCCATTCTCTCACCGCTTCCCGGAAGTGTAGGTCTTCCGGTCGGGCAGCTTAGGACGAACACTTTTCCGAACAGTCGATCGATTAACAGCCAATTAAGAAGTATCGGATTTTGTTACACGTAGTGAGGTATCATCGACACGGGATTATAAATACGAATGAACGGAAGTAGCAGAGGTGAGGCGATTATCTCTGATAGCAAATCGGTGCTATTTTTCCGTGTGTTCAAGAAAACATAGCGATAATTGATTTTCTATGTGAATCGTTTCAAGAGTAATCGATTTTTTTAAGTCATTTGAGACACCAGCTATTTTAAATCGTCCAACTCTACTTGTAGTATAAAACAACTTTCACCAGCACCCTGTTTCTCTTTTTGCTTTAAAACTATATTCCATCGGCGTTTTCCTCATGACGGGCCGCCCCATCTCAAACGCCATCTAATCGAGTGTACTGCGTTCTCGTGCCAGCTGCATTCCAATTCATTCCAATGGTAGACAACACTGTCAGCGTTAACATGCACTTGTCTTCAGTGGTGCAAAAGTTTGAACATCCTCATCATCATCGTCATCGTCATCTTCTCAACTCAAGCAAGGGGAAGCTCTCTGAAGAGAAATGTTACTTTACCTCGAAAAACAAATATTACTTCGACCAGTGGACAGCTGTGGGGGAGGTGGGAGGGAGATGAGGTAAGGCGAACGATGAAGAGCTAACAAGCGCATACCGAGAACGACATCTTGGCTAAATATATTATCAAAACACTACAACCCACCGGAGACCAACGGTATGCTGACAGACACGGTCTCCTTCGTGATGCCTTGGAGAAGCTTAAGGTGAGATTCAATTTGCAGCCCTGTGCAACCTAGTCTTCTCACCCTCTGGAACCAATGCTCGTTCACAAGAGTCCTTCACACCAAGCTGCGGCAAGTAGTCATACGTCGGCACGCTTAGAAAGCGCTTACGATACCAAGTGCATCAAAGACGATATCCTGGCGTTGCTGGCGTGCCCTTGCTTTCATATCGGCATGGTTGGTAGCCATCGGAAATCATGCAACGTGGCGATGTACGACCAAGAAAGTGTAGTCACTCCTCCCGTACTCCATTCGCACTTTATTGTGCTGTTCGGCCATTAACGCAATTTGCTTACGATTTTCCTTTGTGGAAGTCGTGTCACGCCAGGGCAGCTTGACAATAACGGTCGATTTTCATGAGTGAATTTTACATTTGCCGCCACGTCATAGGCAGCGTGCTCTCTTTGCTGGGAAACTCGGACACCCTTCATAGTGTGACAATTTTCCTAATGGACTGTTGGTAATGGACGTGCAGCACGCTACATTTTCCGCTCGATGTCGGAGCGCACTCTGAACGCCCGCTTGTCAATCAACTGTTATTGATAGCTGTCAAAGCTCCCTCTTTTCACAAACCGTCTTGAAAGTTCACCGTTCTATCGATCGAGGGTTGCGTTGAGATATTGATAAACAAATTCGACATAAAGAGGAACCATCATGATCCAATGCACGTTCCATCTTATTACAGTCGCCCTATCTGCGACAATCTGTAGTGCCAAATACGTTCGCCATCGGTCCGACTATAAATGGAAGCAAAAGGCGGTCAGCGCGTTGCCATGGGTTCTGTTTTGTTACAAGAATGAAAGTACCAAACGCTTTCAGGGTGCCTGAGGTGGTAAAGGACGTTGCGAGCTTTTCATTGCCATGCCAATCAGACTCATAGCGTCATTTTTTTATTCCTGTTAACTACAAAGCGCCTAACAACTGGGGACATCTTGAAAGGAAACGTAGGCAAGCAATCAGGAAATCTCTGGAAGATGATGCTTCCCGTTTGCTCCTCAGTACAATTCAACAAACAGGACAGCATTGATTTTTCCCCATCGTTTCGTTCGCTCTTGCAATCATGATGAAGGCAATGGAAACTATTTTTCCAGTTCGCAGGAACGTAAGGAAAATAGAAAATATATCCTTCAGCTTTCCATTGAGACGCTTTTTACCACGCTTTTTATCGATGACGGTGCGAAACGATATTCAGTGGAGTTTTATAATTTGCTACAGAGTGCAGTATGTTCAACAAACTAAATATTTTTCCTACGGATTTCAAATCACATTTCTATTTGCATTCTGCTCCATCTGCTCCATGGTTCGAATTGATTCGCGGGAGTTGAAGTATGCACTTGTAACTGTTGAAGCCTGCGGCAACCTTCTGCTACCCTATCTCCACGTGTCGATCTCTATCGATCAGCAAATAAAACCACAACCAAAGAGCATACCCAATGGAAACTCAACGGAATGGAATCAATTACACGCACAGCACCTGCTCGTGTGTGGCGTTCAACCGTTTCATCCTCGTTCGTGCAGGCCAGGTGGAAACGTATAAAAGTTTGCCGTAAATGTGGTAAAATCAATTTGTCACTCAGTCGCACCACAATTACATTGGCCTCACGTTACATTGCCCGCCAACTGAAAGGGTATAAATTTGATTAGCTCGTTCTGGTCCGCTCATGGACTAGTGTGCGTGGGGTAGACGGCTGTAAAATCAATTACACCGGTGTTTCATCCGTTTTACTGGTGGTATCCTGACCACTAATTAGGCCTGTTTGTCGAACCGAACGGAACCAACCTCGCCAGGGATGATGATGAACTCAACCACAATTGAAGGTTCCATTCGTTGGCGTGGATGTGTTGCGGTCGATTTCCATAATCTAATCGGGGTATTGCTCTCTAAGGGTGGGGGAGTGTTGGTTCATTGGTGCGCTAACGTAGGATAATCTCCGACACTTCAATGGATTTTACAAACGAGCGGGACAACGGGTGTAAATATAATGAATGCACTATACGGTAGGAACGTCTTTGTTGGATTATTGCAGGTAGTTATTTTAACTCGAATTATATGATCATTAAACAATGCTTATTCATACCATGCATTGAAAAAAACTAGAATAAAACGCCGTCAAATTGATTTCCCTGAACTGTTCAAATAAAGCTTAGCTCAAATATATCGACGTAACAGATTCATCTGGTGTGAATTGACGAAAAACCAACAGTACGGCACCGTAACGCAAACGCCATGGCCGGCGGTAAGTCCCGTCCGTTTATCGGGTTGTAGTGAAACGTTTTCCCGGAAACGAGCGTTCGATACCCGACAGGGAACTTCCCACATAATCCATTTCCAGCTCGGTGGGTTTTGAATAACCACGAGCCTCAGGATGGACGAGCTAAGCATTAACCGGTTCAACGCACTCGCACTCCATGTTGAAGAGTGCTAGATGGACTTACACAAGCGCCACACAGGAAAATTTTAACGTGCTACCGGCAACACTACACTCGGCGAGGGAGACGCCTTTATCCCACCCCCAAACAGAATGGCAGCGGATCGCTGAAATTCGGGCCCAACGGGACGTTAGCGAAACGAACACCTTTTACATGGCTCGGTGACTTTTCCTGGGGGGTTGTTTCCTCCCATACCCATCCACCAAGCGATGCGCTTCCCTGTTGCCGAAGCCAAGGTAAATATTTATCGGAAGTACGTTTATTCATTCTGAAAGCTGGGCAACTAACTTTTGCGACAACATGCCCTTCGACAGGCAAACATCCTGTAAAGTTAAATCAGGTTCGTGGAATTCCTGTTTTTATTTACTCGATGGTATGTGAAGAAGAATTTCGGATTTGATGTATACACCGCTCAAATTGAAACTTCAACAATTACTTTTAAACCTTCACCAGCCTGTGTTTCCTAATGATTTTCTTTACTCTGTCTCTCTCCCTGCTCGTCCCACAGCTGCCCTGCCGGAAGTGATACAGCGCAACTGTCGAAACTGTTCGCCGCAGCAAGCGCAGAACGCACAGAAGCTGACGAACTTCCTGCAGACCCGCTACCCGGAGGTGTGGGCGATGCTGATACGCAAGTACGGAGCCGTCTAAGCCACCGTTCGCCTCTGGGAGTTGCCATTTACCGAGAAGCATTGGAGCGCCGCTGAGGGTTAAATATTCGCCCAAGTTTCATTCACCATCAGTCGTCTATACCGGTCTGCGACGGGAACCGGCAAAAGCATCTACTATTGATCAGTTGAGAAGTGTTCGCCATTTCTTTCGCAACCGAATTAAGCAGCTACAACCCGTACCGACTTGGATGGCATAAAAGAGACACACTTTATAATAAAAAGAAACCAGTAAAGCACACATTGACAAGGATCGAGGCGCGATTTTGGGAAGACATGGAGCAACACGTTCTTGTAAGACACATTCAGGTTTGTGTCACAAGCACATGGAAAAGCGTTTTTCGCGAAGAAGCAAAATGGAAACGAGCGAGAAGAATTTTCATTCTTGAAAATTCGAGAGTTTTGCGGTGCATTTCTTTTTTCTTTAACTTTGCCATGCTCTTGGCAGCCATCAAATGCGGGCCCGGAAGCTTTCAGTTCACTTTCGAAGACGTTTAATGTGATTTTTTTTCTTTTTTGCCAAACAACACGAGTACCGCCATCCAAGGGAATGTTCACATTTTGAGAACACTTGGAAAACGTTTTAAAATAATTGACCTAGCAATTGTCGATTTCAATGACTACTTGCTTACTTACCTTACTTTGAGCATCGCGCACATGTGTGAGGCACATTTTTCACACAGTTTTTTTTAATTATTATGGGTGTTTGTTTTCCCCCCTCTCATTTCCACGATGCATGTGGTTTCGCTGTCAGTGAAAATCTTGTTATTTCATCGCCATGGTGACGCTGACGAAAGCGGCTTAATAAGCTTGGCGCCAGCTTAATTTGTTTGCACGACGACGAGTACGACGGCCAACTATGTAACGGTGCGAGATGCATAACCGGATTATGTCCCGCCCCATGGTGGCTTTCTTGTTCGCGTTCCTGTTTGCAGCGTCCAACATGGGCGCGTTACATGTTTTATCAGACATTCATAACGGACACATATCTTGAACAGATCACGCGAAACCGAGCGGGTGCCGAGAGGAAGAGATGTAGAGAAAGCAGCAAAAGAAACCATTCGTAGTACCGATGCTAGAGGTAATAATAATACTATGTGATAGAACCATATCCCTGCAAAGCATATCCGCAACTGTTTACTTTCTATAGGTTCTCACCGAATCGGATGGAAACCGACGACACGGTGTGTCGTGGGAAAAGCGAAAGCCAAGGATCAGAAAACCAGACATATGAAATAAAGCGATATCCATAAAACCCTTCAGCAGATGAACATAAACAAGGTGTTTGAATATACAATGATAAACATTATCAATCCCATTATTAAAGCCAACGTCTAGCCCCGCAGTTTTCCTCGGGCTGGTACGATTGCCGCTCGGTCTCTCTTCCCCCCCCCAAGCGTTTACACACTCTAAGCCAACAGAGTTCATTGATGCAGACACGGACAACCGTCGTAGGGCCTTTTACCGAGCTAGGAATTTTACAGAAGAAATCTAAATTCGATCCATTCGATTCGGAACTGGCAGAAATCATGAACTTTTACAGTGTACCCAGGTGTTAGGTTAGTTTGGAGTAATAAATACGATCGAGAAGGAAAGAAAACGAAAACCGAAAAACTGCCAGTGTTTTTTCTCTTTTTATTTTCACCCCATTTTCAATTTATTTTGTTGGCTCAATTCTTCGTTTTTTGTATTAAAAAAAAATCTGCCACACAACAACGATATCTTGCTCACGCCAAATGATTTCTTCCTTTCTGCACAATCACGTTCGCGAACGTGACGCCGAATTAATTTCACACCATCACGTCAAACGTGTTGCAAACCATAAAACAGAGGTTCTAACATGAGTTTTTCACTTAATATTTACCCCTTCTTCGATTTCTGCGGGTTCTATGAGAACATTTCTGTTGCAGAAACGTTTCAATGTTGAAAACTATTCTCCATATATGATCAAGAACAAATCTAAAATAAATCACACTACCGAAATTCACCGACCAATGAATCGGAACGATTTACGATCCATCTGATTTCAATGTACATTAACTGCATGTGATTCGTATGGACGGTTTTTAGTGCCTTCTCCCTTATCAGTTTATCTGATTAACATAAACAGGCGATAAATTCCCACCGAAGGATAATCAATGATCAATTTCATACCTCCGTTCATTTTTCACCCATTGGCCTAATGCTCCTTTACAAAGGAAGCATCTTCATTTTATCGCTCGTTACACTTCCCTCGTTCTTTTTGCCCGGGCCAATTTTCTCGCTGGCCAATAATTTGCTTCACCGAAAAGTTTCCGACGATATTCTTTTCTTTTCAGCCGAAAGATAAAAAAACCGTTCCGGGTTGCGGGGTTCTGTAAATCCGCTTAATGGCAGCATGATTCAGTGGCTTTGCTTGCAATTTTCCGTCGCCCCCTTTACTCTCCATGTCGCCCTAAGCCTAGCGAGAAGCTTTCGGGTCATTGTAACAAGACGGTAACAAGATCTGACCCAGCGGCGCGGTGTTCGAGGAAGGGAGGATGGCCAAAGGAGCTCCAACGGAAGGGGCATCACAATCCCTAACGAACGACACATACTGTACCATTCGCCAATCGCCGGAAGGACAATTTCCTTCATCCGGATTTTGTGACCGAAAGAAAAAGACAAGTGAAATGGTTGCAATTCGTATAAAAGCGAAAGCACTTGCTACGTTGGCTTTCGGTCAAATACAAGATTCCCAAAAAAAGGTACCGAGGCCGTAAACCGATGATGCAGGACCGTGCAGAGTAAGGCAAGGCCAAAATGAAAGGTAACAACATACGCCGGAGGAATTGCCGAAGGACAAAGGTGCCACGTATCGAAGGATTTCGCCCGGTTGGTCTTCGTCAAATTTATTATTATTTTTATTATCAACCCACAGCCACGTTTGAGGCCCATGCGTCTTCCAGGCAACACGTACCTCCAGGGCTATAGCATTCGAGGAAACCACTCCTAGCAACATATCGCAAGGCAAAAAGAAGGAAAGCCCGGTAAAGGTGGACGGCATAAAGCTTATCAGAAGAGCGAAAAAATGTCCCACAATCTCCGAGAAGCGAGTGGGGGGAAATATTGATTGAAATCATCGTCCCGTCAACAAAGATGGAGGCCCGTCTTCGATGATGCGTATCGGTATCGACACTCACTCCATGTTTGAGTCTTTATATCATGGGATTCTCTACATTCTCATTTATTTTCTTTCTTTTCGCATTGCCCTCCGATTTCTACTGTGGAACATGATTTCTTCTCTTTTCCCCGAACTAAACTGGAATGTCCACAATTCTCGATATCCACTCATAGTCGTCCTCAAACTTCCCGTCACGCGTCAGTCCCATGAAAATGGTATTCCGCTGGCAATTTTCATCAAAACCGATCCAGGGGACGGACGCAAGGTTTGTTCTTGCCAAAGCATTTCGTTTCGTAGTTGCTTTCTGTTTGATTTTTTTTTCCCACAAAATGTCCAATTTCACAAAACAAAATCGCTAACGATGCGCTTTGTTTCTACCTCTTACCAGAAGCCGTACCATAAGCTTCGATAATGACCACGTAAATGGAGGGTCAAAAGAAAATCCTAGGCACTCGATGGAGAAAAACTAAGAAGTGAAGGAATGTGGCAGACGAAAACTGTGGTTTCATAAAACTGCCTTAAGCACTTCAAAGAAAGCATCTAGCAAATGGCCAGATTTGCCCTCTACTTTAGGCTCGACTTCATCCATCTCCTTGCTATTCATTTTGTTCCATCAGAAGCGCAAGGATTAATGTAAGCATTGGCGAAACTTTGATCCATTCTGGTGCTCCTGTGACCTGCGCATTTGAAACATGTTTCCCTTTCTTCTACGCAACGCGAGTATACGAGACGAAATTATACAACAATATGCCATACCCTTCCTCTTCCTTCGATCCTCGCTCGCCTGCAATGTTCTTTATGTGGAGGATGTGGAAACCTTTTTGTACCGTTAAAACTCAACCATCGGCGACGGAACGGTGACCAGAATAAATATTGAATGACACTCGCTCAAGGTTTGTCCTGTTTGCCATGAAATCGGAGACCCCCGTCGTACAGGCTCCGTGCATTCCTAAGCTCCACGTTGAACCAACCGAAGGGTTTGGATGCTTCCAAGAGATTGCCCATAAAACGGTTTATTGTCCCGTTGGAACGATGGAGGATTTTTGGTCGCTCTCCTTTCGGCCAGAAAGTCTTAATTGAAATAAATACGGCATCTCCAGGATGATATGTTCCGGTTACCAAGGTGGTTGTCATACGAAGGATATCCAAGAACGGACATACTTTAACGAACGGTTCGAAAGCCGAGCCCTTCCGGTTCCGCTCTGATCGCCACAAACGCCATCGAACGGGGAAACAATGGTTGGCAGGTTAATCAAATTTATCCAACCAACCAGTAACCGTGCGAACTTTCTCTCTTTGTGCGTAATGGAAGGAAGTGGTACGCCGCGAAGCCGAAAACGTCCCACCGTCCCCGCAGTTAACCGTCGTAAGCCATAAATTCGACATAATTTATGCGTGGCCTGTACGCAACCGTTAATGGCACCGTGTGGTACGGTAACTGGTGGAGGGTTGCCGGATAGCCTACGGCTGCGTTAGAGGGACGTTCGATGCCAAATAAGGTTCTCTTCTCCGGACAGGTAGGGTCCTGCACTTCAAAGCTCTTTAAGGCTATACACGTTCGTGCTATAAAAAGGGACAGATTTCTCGCGATGAACGGCACGTGTGGATTTCGTTTATGTGTTGTAAGCAATAAATTGTTATTATGAAGCAAAAGAAAAACATTTAACTGCCATTACAAACATTACAACGGACGGATTCTAGGACGTGCGATGATTTGCTAGACCAGTTAAAGCACTCCTATGTATTAAAGGTTTAACCAATTCTTTCCGCCCTGCTTATGTTGCACAACGATCGCACCATAATTAATGTCATCAGCATTAGCAACTCAGCGCCCGTAATGAACCGAAAACATCATTGTTGCGAAAAACGCGCCACCTAAATGCTCATTACCGCAAAGTCTTCCCGTAGCGTGGATGCCCGAATTACTTATGTTGTTATTTTAATCGCTCCACTCGAGCCAAATTTGTCTGCTGGCTGGCACATTATTTTCTTCTCCTTCATTGCCCAATTTCTTCGTCGTCGGTTTTCTCCCTGTTGCAGCAACCGTACACAAACACCGAACCCGAAAACGGCATCGAATCATGCGGAAGTGACATCAACGAAATGGTGTGCAGTAAATCTTGCGTGCTCGGCAGCCTTTCCGCCTGACTGGAAGCAATGGAACAATTTATAGCTCCCTGGTTGCGCACTGGTAGACGGTTGGGGCCGTGAGGGTGGGTGGTGAAAAAATGAGGCTACTTCGATCAACGGAAATAGAAAACCACGTTTCCTCCATTCCTCTTCCCGGTGTGCTGAGGTTCGGGGACAAACTTTAGCGTTCGGAATGAGATGGCACTGACATATGACGTTAGCGCGGGAAAAGATAGTAAGGGAGGGAGAAGGGACTAAAACTGAAATTGAAATATTTCCAATTTACGCGTCAAGTTCGTCGCTGGCGATAACATTTTAGCGAGCTACACTTGCGAAGCACACACGAGCTGTTCCAACTTCACGAAACAGAGCCAGCACTATAGACGATCCGAACTTCTTCGAGTCCAAACCGTCGATAGCTCGCAAGCTCACCAAGGCAGAGTGTCTCAAGAGGAAACGGCGCTCAAGCACCACAAACGAGTATTCCCTTCCATCGAAACCGATCTACCCGTCGCGTCGAAGCGAAACTTCCCGAAACCTTCGAAAACATATGTCCTGTCGAGACATCCTTTTTGGCTCTTTATACAACCACACACTCAATGTTCAAGTTGCGAGTGTTGCTAATAAAGAATACTTCAAGCTGCGAAAGGTGGAAAAGGACCCATCTGACACCAGCAGGGCTACAGCACCAGACAACCGCCACCGTACGAAGGAAGCGTACGATCAACTTTATCCTTTCTGAGAACTTCCCGAACACGAAATCCCGCGTGGAAAGTATTCAATGAACAACATAGCCCGGTAAAGTGCGTTACCGGTGCCGTAGGGTGGTGGGTGGGTTTGGTTTTTGGAGATGTTGTCTCTTTGAAGGAGTGAGGCCGGTACCACTACCAGCCAGGAAACTAAGCACTTGAGCAAACACAAACATATTGACACTGATGCATATTTAATCAGTGCGGACAATCCTACACCTCGATTTTCTCCCTTGCCTTCTGTCCGAGTTCGTTTTACCAAATGGCTGCCCGGTGAGCAAGCACAAACTTAATGCACCTACTCTAGGAAGAATTCACCGAATAAAGAAGAATAAAACAAACAACTGGCGGGCTAAGGTTGCGTGAGTAATGGTACGGTACACTTCCGGCTTGACCTCCGACTTGTAATGGCAGAGATTGGCACACCTATCTATCGGCTGGACTGTCGGAAAATCCAAATGGACATCGTCAACACACTGTAACCGGAAGAGCTTTAGGCTACGGATGCACGGAAGAGAAAACTCTATCTGCTGCGTGTTTGCATTTGTCCCTCTAGACGAAAAAAAAACGACACTATTCTCCATGATGATGTTAAGAGGAATACGAGTTGATACGTTTTAAACTTATGGATGAAATTAAATGAAAGTATTCATTCCCATCTGGTAGATTAAGCAACTTCCAACCTTCTCCGAATTGCTTGTTGCGTTACTCCTCTCAGTAGAATATCCACGACGGAACAGAGATGTACTGTTCATGGCATCTTTCTTCGCCTAGTTGTTTCTCCTACAGCACCGGTATTAATTATCATTAAAAGACGCCCCTGAACGAATACCCGACCGGTTGGGCAAACGATCCGCCAGCGATAATGGGTTTCCTTAAGCACCACTTGACGACATCAGGGAATCAATAGGTGGTTGCCTTACCATCATCGAGTGTCGACGGAATCGGCTCTCCTTGACTTCATGTTCATGGATGGATTCGAGAAGGTCGTTAGGAAAAATTGTATCGTTTTCTCCCGGGTAGTCGTACCGGCTCGTGCTGAAAAAGGAGACGCTAGCATTTTTTCTTGAGAAAAAATATTGAGTACCTTTCAAAAGTGGAAAAAATAAAAATGAACAGCAAAACTGTGTTCCGCAGCACCTTAGTTGCTTTGCTTTGCCTTTTAATTGGATTTCCTTCAGAGCAACCGTTCGAGCCGACACCAACCACCCCGTGATCTTTGAGCGAAATTTTCATCTCCATTAATCATGATTAATTAAACAGCTCAACGTTGAAGTTTAGCGCCGCTCGGTGTTGCCGCCCGGAGTGGCGCTTTAAATCGGCTCGGCGGCGGCTTAATGTGCTCCACCAGCGGCTGGGCGCCTCCATCACCTGCCATTTTTATCCTGCCGGAGCCGACGACCGGCGACGGGAAAAGCGGGCGCAATTTGGGCGCCGACCAGCAAATAATCTCAAGAAAGGAGGCAATTAAAATTTCACAAATTACTTCCTTTCCATCGCCGTACAGCCTTACCGCTTTTTTCACCATCCTTCTCCTACGACTTTTTTTGCTGCAGCAAGATTCGTGCAAGCTTTTTTTCCACGTTTTTTTTTTGCTTTTCACAGTCGACATCCCTCGGCTGCACGTGACTACGACTCAAATGGTTCACTAATGATTCAGCTTATGTTACCTCGACCCGGCTGTAGTTTGTTTACTCGGAGGATTTTTGCCTTTCCATTATTTATTTCCCCTGAACTTCGTGCAGCCCTGGCGAGGCGCATTTCCGGCAGACGCTACCGCCATCTTTTCGTGGGAAATTTGTGTCGAGATAAACAACAAGGGCAGTGCGCTCCTAGGTATTTCTTTTTTTTTTTTGTTAGATTTGTCGACCGTGAAAGTAGTGTTGGTTCCAACGTCAGCCGAGCTCGTTCATTACAATGTACGGGATAACATTATCCGGAATTGCCAGTTTGTTGATGCAACTCCATGAACGACACGGTGGAGCATAAAATAACCATTAATTAGCGTGACTTTCTGTGTTGGTGTAAAAATTATAAATTCATACATGAGGAAGCTGTACCAAAACAAGACACGGAAAATATCCTTCAAAAAACAACTTTATGTAGAAAAATTGAACCCAAAACCCTTTTTTTTCTTTCAACCACACACAAAATCTTGTCAGCTATTCATAAAAAATGAAGGAAACGAATATTGGATAAGGAATTAAAATTCTTCTACACCGAGTAGCTTCTTATCGAGCGCGAGCACGCTTTTATATTCTTCGGAGTTTGCTCATTCTTCCCGGTACATCGGAAGCAATGGAAGCAAAAACCACGCAGAATTTTGCTACAGCAGAACGTTAATCCCGTTGGACTTCTAAAACATGGCAAGCAATATTCGCACGGGGCACAGGACAAAGTTTCTACGAATCATCAGAGACAGGCAGCGATAACCCCGGAGAAAGTTTTTTCAAAGTAAAAGGTCGGCAAATTTGTTCAACATTTTGCACGCAGGTCGCTGCTAATAGCGCTGAGATTTCTTTCTTGGAAACTGCAAGGGAAACAGTATTCAGTTTGTATCCTTATTATTAGCCCTCGCCACATTATTTGGACAAGAAACGATGGCTATAGTCACTTGCGACGGTGTTTTAAATATTAAGGTAATCCTTCGAGCGAAAAAGCACACAAATGGAACACGAAACATAAAGAACAATCGGAGGATGCAAAGATGTGAACAAGGCTCTTAAACGCGCTAGCCCCTCGTCCAATGGCCTACATGTTTTCCCTTGCAGCCTAAGAGTTATCTCCTGTTTTCGGCAAGCTTCCTTGAGCATCATCCGCCCAAGAACGGATCCGAGCGTCGGACGATTTTTTTTATCAAGCCGTCCTCAAAAACTCATGTTACAATAGACAGCGTGCTGTAGAAAGTTAGAGGGAAGCAATTATTTGCCAACCTCGTTGTGGATTGGCTAGATTATGTTAAACCTACTTCCGTTGCCAAAGTCAAGCATTTTCTCCCAAGTTGAGTATGTTTTAGAGGAATTTGTTTTATGAAACGCTTCGTACAGCATTTTAATGAGATGTTGATGTCTTACGAAAATATTACTCTAGCAAATATTCCAGGAAAGGAGGACGGCAAAGCTGAGTTACGTGCTTTCATCAAAGCTACATTAAAGATGCATCTACAAAGTCGACTTTCTTTACACATGATTTGTGTTCAGCCTCTATTGTTCTCAACTAAAAAAAACATATTAAATACATACACATCAACTAAAGGAAAGCTCTAAATTCAATCAAATTCAACTCACGTCCGGCAACTTCCACCACGACCAAGCGCTCCGAACGCGATGATTTGCTGCAGAACACGGGCTTTCCTTGCACGATAGAGTCCTTTTCCGCGAGAATGTTGCTTTTCCAATAAAAACGATATAATTCAACCGCCTAGCCGCCAACGCTTCGTTATTGAACTCCTTACGGAAAATAAATTTTCCTTTTCGCTTCGCTGCTGATCGACAGGGACGGGCCCTCCGTTCTCGTGAACGTGGGACGGCATGGCCTACAAGGCGAGGTTGGAAAAAAGCTACCACGTTCCAGGCGGATAGCAAGACGATTCTCCTATACACACATGCGTTGACAAAGGATTTTGCTTTCCAACACACAAACGTCGCTAACGAACTCGCCAGCAAAGTGGTGGTACCATTTTGATTCGTTATTTATGGATGACGGCGGGATTGGATTGCTGCCTTTTTCCTGTTACATTTTAACACCTCCCGTATGCTCGCGAAGGGAAATTGAAGAAAAGTTTTTAAAGAGTAAGATTTTTTCGTAAAAGTGCAAAGAAAAGTATTCAAACGTATCGCCTACGCATGGTTGATAATCGTCGCGACGAATTCGGGCCGAATTGTAGAATGAATACGATTTGATGCACGAGGAATATTGTTTCATTCCAAACAAAAACCTGAACTGAAATGCTTCATATATTGAAAATGGAAATAGAATTTTGAAATGGTTTCAGCATTAAATGCATTCATCCAACATTGTCCACTACATGTACTCGCAACGTATGCGTATGCATGCTAACATAATGTAGTCCCACAATTTCGCAATGTAATATTGTAAACCACTGACTCAATCTCACTGGGTAGACATGGAATGCACTGGTCCTCACCGAATGAAAAAATGACTCTGTGGCTTCAGTTTCCACCACTGTTCCGATGGAAGCCAAATAAGTTTTTTTTTTCTGAAAGTTTTCCCTCAACGTTGTCGTTCGATTTGAAGCTCATATAAAACCGATTCCATTCTCTTTGGTGGCAAACATTACTTCCAGGGGGCAGGAAACGCTCGCTCCGGTTTTACGTCCAAACAGCATCACACTGTACGACGCGGCGTTCGTTTTGCTGGTTCACTTCCGTTGGTATGCCTTTGGGTAAGAGACAAACAAGCGCGGTCCCGGCATTCTTAACTGCCAGGGAAAACTTCATTCCCACAGAACCGGAAACGCCCCTACTAGAAACGGTTCCGGTTCGTGCTCCGTTCAGAAGCCACACTGCATGAAACCCCAGGGAAGCTCGTTTTCCACGTGCATCCGTCTAGACTGGTTCTCTGCTATTGACATTTACTAGCTACGAAAACGAAATGAAACAGAAACGTGGGGCACAGAGAATGAAAACTTCAACGCTCACGGTCCAAGTTGTTTTCTTGTTCAACAAAAAATTCGCTTTCGACTGCATTTGCGGACAAAATCAACAACCGGTGTAGAACTACCCGAGAATGCACGCCCACCTGCGACGGTGGCGCACTTCATGGGCACCGCTCGGGAAACTAAGGAAAACAGACACAGCCAAGCTCGCCCGGAATCGGAATGAAGTTTACTGTTCCTCCAGACTTCATTTTCCGATCCGCTTCTCGATTCCTTTCTTCCGGTTGCACTGGCCACGTAGTGCGAGGAAAACAACTGATTTAAAAAAAAAAACAAAAAAAGGGCAAAAGAAAATCTCTCCTAGGCGAGTGTTCTGCAAAGGAACAACATTGGACACCCTGGAGCATATTGAATTCCTCGCCGGAGGACGTAGGTCGATCATCCAGAGGGAAATGAAATGGTAAAAAAGGTAGGATCCTCATTCTGCTACTTCCCAGAATTCGGGTTAGTTAGATTCATCGCCGGAAGGTTTCCCCGTTTCTCTATGTCTTAACACCCTCAGCCGTGTAAGGTATGTCCCTGTTTTCTCTGACCAATCCTTTCATCATCAGAATATAAGGGTGCAATTATTCGAATTTTGTTTTTCAGAAACTCGAAACACTTTTCCTCGGGAGCAAGCTACATTCAACATGGGATTAAGCGACCCTTTGGTGAGAAGTGTTGTCACTGTGATCCTAAATAAAATTCTTTCCTTTCTAGCTGTGACCTTCCAAAACAAATATTAACCCAGAGAGTTCAAAGACATACGGATTCACTATTTGTCGTCTTTTTTAATCTTTTATTTGAGCATGGTAGACGAATCTTAGCCAAAAACATTCATTGGGATGCAGCCAGTAAAAGATTTTTTTTGATAACATATGGAAATTGGCTGGCTGTCATCCACGTCAATCGATAGTAAATCTTCACAGCCGGTACTTGGCCGCACGTAGAATCGGGAACTTGTCGCCCGAGCACGTTCCACGGAAGTCGTCCATTCCCAGATCGTTGATCGAAATGCCGCCCAGGCCCTTTGCCTTCACGTACGCCGCCTTGTTGCCGGCACTCTCCGGGTCCTCGTACGACAGCCAGATACCGTGTTCATCGTTCTCGTCCGAGATGCGGAAAGCGTACGGACCGAAGCGCTTGGTAGGATCGTTGATCTTTCTCAACGGATAGTCGGCGCCAGGCTTCTGATTCGCGTTACCGGGGTTCGGCAGTTTTGCGCACACCTCGCTGAAGCTGTAGAATCCGGGGGTTTCCGTGTACGGTCCGGCGGGTGATGGGCCGTCCGCAGGGATCGGTGGCACACCGGTTACGCCGGAGTCCCCGGTAAGCTTCCATCCGCGACCGTACGTAGCGATACCGACGACGATCTTGTTCAGCGGAGTTCCTTGGCTGTTCCATGCCTTCACCTTGTCGTCGACGTTGTTTCCAGGGACACGCTCCGAGGGCTCGTAGATCGGGGCAGTATAATCTCCCTCCTTCGGGTTACGTTCCGGAGTTTGCTGATCGTACGCAGCCACGTTCACGTACTCCAGGTTATCCTTCAGCAAGGGAATGTCCAGGAAGATGGTCTGATTGACGTGCGGCAGTTGCGTGTAGCCAAGCTGGAAGTTGTCAGGCAGGAACGCATTTTTCAGATCCCGAACCAATGCCGTGAACTCCTCCTTGTGCTCGTCGGCCTTCGGGTCGAGGACGCTATCACCGGTGAAGAGCTTCTTGAATCCGTGCCAGACCTTGCCGGTCCAACCGCGGATGCGTCGCGGCTTCGTTTGCGGGAACTGCCAGGCCAGATCGAGACCATCGAACTCGTACGTCTTCAAGATCGTGTACGCACTGTTCACGAAAGCCGTACGCGAGCCGCCCGATTCCAACAGCGACAGATACTTCTCGAACGGCTTCTCCTCGCCCAAATCGCGATAACCGCCAACGCTGAGGAACACTTTCAGCCCCGGGTAGCGTTTTTTCAGTGTCGTAACGGCGCGGTAGTGACCCTTGCCCGAGTCCAGGTCAAGGTCTGCGCGCAACGCGCTCAACCGGTACGTTTCGGCGCTGACACCGGCATAGCCGTAGATTAGATGCGTGCAGAACGGCAGCGCCAGCTCAATATCGGACACGGTCACTTTGCCCAGCCCTGAAATGGAGGAAGAGAGTCAGCGTCGGTTTGTGCCATGGTTTGATCAAATCATTAATTTCCACGTCAATGCCGTGAATGTTCCTTCCGAAGTGAATGTGTGTAACCATCGCATAATCTTCTTGAACAATCGTAACAATTCTACGCCGGACTTTGCAGCTGATAATTCAATCCCGCATTCAACTGCATTATGACCACCGCCGTTATCATCTCCTTGAACCAACACCAGCACACTCGACAAGTGGCTACAATTAATCACACGAGCTGATGGATCACAAAGAACATACACTTCGTTGGAATACGTTTCGCTACGTTCTTACCTTCCCTCAGCGTGTTACTGCCATCGTAGTAACAAAGCACTTTCGGTCCTGTGGTAGCATTCTGTGCCTGCACGGACACTCCTAGTAGCCCTAGCACAAGGGCCAGGACACCTGCCCTCACCGACCACATCTTTGTCTTTCACACGGAACCGGCACAGAGACACGAGACACGGACAGAACAACTTTTGACTTTCACGTCTAGCAAAGCACTGATACTGGCGCTTGTAAGCCGATCAGCTCTTATAACGAATCCAACCGGCGTTATTTTGTGAGAGATCGCGGCGACCACTCACTCGATCGTTGGCGCACTCGATCTCTCACAAATCGCACACAACCGTAGAAATCAACAGCGTTTCCGAGAACGCGATCGCGATCTATTTTGAGAGACTCTCTCATCGTATCAAATGTATACTGAACTGCGGAAGCTGTGTTTTAGTTTTGTGTTACAGTTGACCAAACATAAATTATGTTGTACACAAGGCTTGACGAATTACAACGATCTCAAGAAGTTATGCTCACTGTTATACAACCTCCAACTGGCATGAGCTTTTTCTAATCAATGGAATGACTAAGTAACTTTGTGCTTTGTCAGCAAACATGGATTTGTTTTTTTCATAAGCCAACAGCAAATCACTACAGGATGAATCTAGAATTCAATCTTTCCTTTCGTCATCATCGTCGTGAGTTCAATGTCATCAACACAAACCATAAAAACGGACAAAAGACAGTCAAAAAGGAAGACACCTGTTTTAAAAGGAATAAAAGTGAGTTGATTGTTTATTAGCGGTGATTTTTGTTATACTGGTGCCGTGGCCTAGACCTTCTTTCGTACCAAGGGCATAGAATCCGTATGTGGTTGATAAGCACACTACAGCAAGCTGGGAGATTTATAGTTTGATTGATAACCGATTCATGAGTGATGCGAACATATGTTCTGGGAAAAAAATGACTGTGCAGAGCTCTTGCTTGGAATTTTACTAATCATTGCAAGAACACTAATTTCTACAGATTATCCTTCACCGCTCTCACAATTGGGAACTTTTGATCGTAGTATAACCCACGATAATCATCCAGCGCCAGATCGTTTATCGAGATACCAGCCAGTCCTTTTGCCTTCACGTAAGCTGCCTTGTAACCGACACTGTCCGGGTTTTCGTACGACAGCCAGATGCCAATCTGGTTGTACGCCGGAAAGCGGTAAGCGTACGGACCGAAACGCTTGGTGGGATCTTCAACTTTTGTGAGCGGACGCTCACCCTTAAAGTCTTTGGTCGGGACGGGAAGATTCCGAATTCGGAAGCACACCTCGCTGAAGCTGTAGAATCCGGGGGTGTCGGTGTACGCTGCGGGAGCAGAGGGGCCATCGGCCCGAATTGGAGGAACGCCTGTAGTGCCGGACTCCTCAACGAGCTTCCATCCGCGACCGTAGGCAGCGATACCGACGACGATCTTGTCCAGCGGAGTTCCTTGGCTGCTCCATGCATTCACCATTCCATCCAGGCTGTTTCCAGAGGCACGCTCCGAGGGTCGGTAGATCGGCGCATAGTAGTCTCCCTCCTTCGGGTTACGTTCCGGAGTTTGCTGATCGTACACCGCCACGTTCACGTAGTCCAGGCTATCCTTCAGCAGCGGAATGTCCAGGAAGATGGTCTGATTGACGTGCGGTAACTGAGTGAACATCAACTGAAATTGGTCCTGCGCGAATGCATTCTTTAAATCGCGAACCAGCGCCGCGAACTGTTCTCGATGATCATTGGCCTTCGGATCGAGGACGCTTTCGTCGGTGAATATTTTCTTGATCCCATTCCACACCTGACCGGGCCACGCTCGAATACGTTTCGGTTTCGTTTGCGGGAACTGCCAGGCTAGATCCAAACCGTCGAAGTTATATGTCTTTAGCAGCGCGTATGCACTTGCCACGAACGCTTTACGAGCATCTTCCGACTCAAGAAGCCGCAGATACTTTTGGCTTGTTTGCTTTTCTCTTAGCTTGAGATTACCACCGACGCTCAAAAATACCTTCAGATCCGGAAAGCGTGTCTTAAGCGAGGTGATATCCCGAAAGAAACCTTTGCCCGCATCTAGATCAAATTGGGGGTTCAGTGAACTTAAACGATGCGTTGTAGCGTTTACTCCAGCATAGCCGTAAATGAGATGCGTGCAAAAAGGCAACGCTCCATCGATATCCTCCAAGGTCACTCTGGCATACTCTAGAAAATTCCGATTGCATGCTATCAGCATAACTAACACTACTCTCGCCAAATCTGCACGTAAATGATGTTTTACCTTCTCTCTGCGAGAAGCTGCCGTCATAGTAGCAAAACAACTTCTGTCCTGTAGTTGCATTCTGTGCACGGCTGAAACCAAATAACAGGAGCGCAATGACACACACCTTTCCCGACCGCATGGTAAGGCAGCTAAACTGTTACAACTAACCCGGGACTTAGCTTTTGATGCTTTTATAAAGACTTAAGCTGGAGTCTCGATTCAAAACGGTAAATTGGGAAAGAGATTTTGGGGTACTCATTAAATCGCTCGCCAATCGCGCTCTGCTTCGCTAAAGCTAATATGTACAATCTGAGCAGGACGATCACATGGATTCATCTCTCTCAGATGGAATTCGCTTCTCAGCTCGTTCAGCATGTCTGGACCAGTTTTTTTTTTTTGGTTTCTTTGCCTGTTGATGTCTTCCTGTCCTATTTGTGTTTGTATTTGTATTTTTATCATCACAAATTATCTGCCACCGGGGCTTCATCCAGCGGGACAAGACTAAAAACAGCAACCGAAACAAAAGCATTGAGGAGTCATGGGACAGATGAAAAGGGAGGTCCTGTCTGTCCTGTCTGTCTGGTCGAAGTTTGTTTGACCTCAGTCTGATTTATGGTTTTATTTTGTTTACAGGATTGTCGTTGCGCATGTTGTCCAATCGTTCATCCATATTTGCCTTGCTTGTGATACATCAATGTGCGTTCGAAACCAGTTCATCTTCTTCTTGTTTGATTTAGAAAAAAAAATAGAATTGCTTTTTCGTAGTTTGATTGTTTTGTCTACATCAACGGATTTCAATGAATAGCAATGAAGGTTGCTTACCGGACCGTGACGGTGTGTTATTCAATTTATGCCAGCTCAGGAAATTGCGGTTTGCCGTGCTAGTGACTGCACGTTATTGGAATTCACAAATCCTATCAAATGAATCTACGTTAATCGGGTAGATCTAATGTTTTTTATTGAATGCATCGAATGTAAATAAAAAAACCTTTGCGTGAATCACCGACTGGTTGAAACTTATTTCTACGAAAACCATGGTTTTCTTTTGCGCCATTCGAAAGAATAATGAACATTTTGTGTTGCTATAACAACCTGCACACATGCTCGTAATACTTATCACATTTAATGTTCATTTAGATTTTACAATCGCTATTCACTTCTCGGCAAAAAAAATAATCTTTTTATTTAATTTCATTTTTCCTTTTTTATTGAAATTGACTCATTACTTGCTAAACATTTCACATATACATTCAAACAACAACGATTCATTCAAACAACCTTTTACAGCCGGTACTTGGCCGCGCGCAGAATCGGGAACTTCTCCCCGGCACAGCTGCCACGGAAGTCATCGTACGAGAGGTCGATGAGTGCGATGCCTCCGAGGTTCTTCGCCTTGACGTACCCCGCCTTGTTGCCAGCCGTGTCAGGATCTTCATAGGACACCCACAAACCGTGCTCACCGTTGCTATCGGGCAGCCGGAACGCGTACGATCCGAAACGCTTCGTCGGATCGCCGACCTTGCGCAGCGGAGCATCGGCTCCCTTAAGCGCGGTGTTGCTGGGATTCGGCAGCATGGCGCACACTTCCGCCCAACTGTAGAAGCCTTCGGTTTGTGTCTGAGGACCAGGGTTGCCCGCACCATCGGCGGTCAGCGGGGGAACACCGGTGATGCCGGAATCGGAGTTCAGTTTCCATCCGCGTCCGAAGGTGGGAATGGACACAATCAACTTCGAGGCGGGAGCGTTGCTCGTAAGCCTGTGACAAACAAAAGTGCAATAAAATAACAACTCATAGGGGGACCATGATGCCTCTGTTCGACACTTACCACTGGCGGACCTGTCCGTCCACATTATTGCCAGGGACGCGATCGGTCAGCTCGTACAGTGGCGCCGCGTGGTCGGCTTCCTTCTGGTTGCGTGCTGGGGTCTGTTGATCGTACGCAGCAATGTTCACGAAGTCCAGATAGTTGATGATCGCCGGGATGTCCATGAAGATCGACGAGTTGACGTGCGGCAGCACGGTGATGCCCAGCTGGTAGCCATCGGCGCGGAACGCGTTCTTCAGCTCACGCAGCAGAGCGGTGAATTCCTCGCGATGTTCGTCGGCCTTCTCGTCGAGCACGCTGTCGCCGGAGAACACCTTCTTAAATCCGTGCCACACGCCGCCAATCTTCGAGCGGACCTTTTTCGGCTTGTTCTGCGGGAATTGCCACTCCAGATCGATGCCGTCAAAGCCGTACGTCTTCAGCAGCGCGTAGACGGAGTTAATGAAGGTAATGCGGGCCGCGCCGGACTCCAGCAGGGTCAGATACTTGATCGACGGCTCGGAGAACTTGTACCCACCGAGGCCGAGCAGCACCTTCAGCGAGGGGTACTTGCTCTTCAGCTGCGTCACCGCGCGATAGTTGCCCTTGCCGGTGTCGAGGTCCAGGTTCGGCTGACGGCTGACGGCTTTGTTCGTTTCGACATCGATCGCAGCATAGCCGTACACGAGATGGGTACAGAAGGGCAGGGCGGTGTCAATGTCGGCGAGAGAGACCTTTCCCAATCCTGGTTGGGGAGAAAAATAAACCATATTCCTGTCAATTCTATGTCCAGCATTTATTTCCCGCAAGACCCGTTGCAATGAAACAGTCGAAATTATCTCCTGAACCACTTTTGGCCGGAGTGAGCAAAGACACGTGAAGGTTATCGGCAGAAGGTTGAAGATGTTCGAAGCAAGGTGATAACCAACCGGCGAAAGTAGGCACCCGGCACGGATTCGATGCAGTAAATGTAGCTGAGTTAAACATTTCATTTCCTTGGTTCCGTTTCAGCCGAAGCACACGCTTCGAAACGATAACGAAAGAAGTAAACAGTCTGAACTAATCGAAAAAAAAAATCCCCGTTTTGTTGAACGCTGATGAATATTCATGCACACTTTTTCGTTCTTCTTCCTCGCTCCAAACAAACAATCAAGGCAATCAAACTGAGACTACGAAAGATGTTTATTACGTGCCACTTACGTAACGGCTCGCGAGGCCACGAAATAAAGCGGCATGAAGAGCCTAGCCTGTTTGCCCGAGAAACTGCGGAGTGTTTTATGAACGAGAAAATTCTCTTACAACTTGTCACGCCACTGTTAGATGGTAGGCCACCCTTCCCTGTGTTGTTGTAAGGTGTCAATTGGGGCCCGTAATATTGAGTCTCATTATTTCCCACCATTAAAAAATGGTTTAAAATAAGTATCTCATAAATACAGTAAACACCCGACTGGTGATAACACTTGCTACAACTTTCAGTGGAGAATATTGAAACGAGCCTGCTTGAAAACTTCAAGAGAAGACAAAGATCATCCCCAGGCTTGCTGGCATTTCAAAGTCGGTGCAATTATTACCCATTAGTCAAATCGTTCTTTGAAGTGGAATTATAAATGAAGTGGTGCTACAATTTGCATACATTACATATTAATTTAAAGATGTAACGACCCACAAGTAACCCTGCTCAATGGTCAAAGCATTTGCTCATGCCTTATAAGAGATTTTTTCAATAATCCAAATTATGTTGGCACAATTTATAGGTAAAAAGAGTAATTTAAAAGTCTGTGTGAAAACAGTGATTACCTCTAATGATGCTCCCATAATGTATTCCGAAGCATTTCTTATTTCCTTAGAAGTGCAGGAACATTCTCACGCACACCAATCTTATCTTGACCAACCAGTGCGGCCTCCGAACCGGCTTATCGATCAGTGCAATCTCCGCTGCCCCAAACAAAAACCTTCCCTCCCCTTTCTTGGCCCGCTTCGTACCGGCGTGCCGTATCGAAATGAGACTGAGGTGGTTGGTGAGAAAAAATTACCAATTCGTGTCTCGTCTCGCTGCACCGTTCGCACCCGGCACCGTCGACGATGCGGCCATAAATCGGTCTAGGTCGACAGCAGATGACATCATCCCGGTGGCCCCGCACACCCAACCTACGGCCAGCGACCGCGGTGCTTTCGTTTCCGCAAACTGTTCACTGCCAACACGGCCGGCGGCCATGACTTACCTTCGATCAGGAAGTTGGCCGCATCGTAATAGCACAGCACCTTCGCTTGCTGCGATTGCACGTATTGACCGCTGGCCACAACCAGCAGGAGGGCAACCCCGAGCTTCTTCCACCACATGATGACGCCTTTCGGGCGATGTTCCTTGCACTTGGCACTAAGTTTGAGCAGCAGCAGCAGCAGTACGCACAAACAACGACTGAACAGTTGCCGACCTGAGAAAGCAAACTGACGAGCCCCGTGAGCCGATGGGGACCTTTTTATAATGCCACCGCTCAAACGACATCTCGCGAATTCGCTCGTTCGTTCGAATCGCCACTCACTTGGAGCGATCTCGCCGAGAAAAGGCGAGCTGATCACGAGAAAGATCATCTGTCAGATCGATGGCAGCTTTAAAGCTCATTTTCTGCAGCTTTCGCCTCACACAACCCACATGATCAACGCTTACTAACGGTTGTAAGCAGAAGCATAGCTAGAATAAATAACTTATTTCAAAATAATTCAAGGGACGCGTCATTGAAATACAAATATGAAACTTCTTTCCCTGAATATCCTGCATACGAAAAAAAAACTTAGATGGAACACTAGCGAAAACCCCCTGTCTGAAAAGCACACTATAACGACGAGTAGAAACTCATTAATTTACATCGTGGTGTTGGCACATTCAGGAATTTTTAAAGTAACTTTGCCTCGATTCTAGCTGAGCCGAAATAGATGAGCTCCTAGGAGAGAATGATTTTGATAGAGATTGAAAGATTTCTCGAAAACAGTTATCAAAATCATCAATCAAACAACATACAATCAAAATTTTATGTTTCGAAATAATTCAATTCAGACGTCCGGTCGTATTTTCAACAACATGCGCTGTGCTAAGTTACTTGAAAAGTGCATTTCCAACATATTTTAATGAATGTTAATTGTTTTTTGAACCACTTGAGTTCTTTATATTGGTTTAGAATATTAAATAAATAAAATCTGATACTGCCATATGTTTTACATCCATCTTCTTGAGAGGAAGATAGAAGATTGAATAGAACGATGCCAATGACAACGCCAATGTTCGAAAGGTATCCATGTGTTAAAACTCATTCTTCATCCCATGAATTGAGGCCGTTTCGCCTTCCATCAACCGTTGCGTAATGCATAAGCATTTGTTCAACAGGCGTCGTTATTGTCGTTGTTGCAGATTTATTTACCGTTCCAGTGAAACAAACTCTGCTCACTTGGCAAGCACCAGATCCAGCCTTCCACAAACAACACCATCAACGAACCGATGTCCTTGTAGATACAACAGCACCGCTCCTGATAGCGATGGTCGTAGATGTAAGGAGTCTTTTTGGTAGGCAAAGTGAGTTCTAGTTTTGTTTTGTTTTGCATGCACTGCTAAATGCTCCGTACGATAAGTCCTCCCGGAAAAGCGCTTGTTACCAACCGGAGCATCCTTCACTGCACTGGCGGTGACTTGTTGGGACGCATCTGATCAAGGATAACATGCTTTGTGTGATAACATGGGTATGTGTTGAATGCACGCTCGTGCTATTGTTTGCTTAACCAACAGAATGCCGCTACTGCAGGGAGCTGGTTTGTAGTTCGCAAACAAATTTCCCCGATAGCGTCTGCAGTGCCTTGTTCGCTGAAAAGCTCCCCACTGAAAAGGTTTCTCAGAGGGTGTTGCACACATTTTCCCGCTCGCAGGCAAGCGTTTTTACTGCAAGGATAAATCGTTCGTTCGTTCGCTCATGTTGAGGTTATGCTCACGCGCTTGGAACTGACAATGATTATGTTCGCCAGTTGTTTGCGGGAAAATGTGTGCTATTATGCTCGACTCTTCTGGCATAAAGAAAAACGTACCACGGGCACAACATGCCCTATATTTTTTAATGTTTCTCAAACATTGAACCGTTGGAGTTAATTTTTAAAATAAAATTTGTTTCTTTTTATTGTATCTTCTGAGAATGACGTTCAAATAAATTATGGCTCATTTGATTTGTGTTCCCTGTCACATTGCTAGCCCTGGCTCTGTTCAAATGAGAGGAAATGCGGTTTGAATTGAGTATAAATTCTTCGAACAAATGACTATTCATTTCCTTGAGCAAACTGAAACCAAAAATTGATAATATGCAATTGATCGGCATGAATGATTCCACTAATGTACCTACAATACGCTTGCTATCTTTCTGAAACATGTGATTTATGTGTACTGCACTATTGTACATGTTATTGTGGTATTTGGGTTTCTTTTAAATGATTCTACGCCTTGGCTGTGTCATTTCACTTTACCAAACAACCGTCCACTCACACCATTTGTATCACAATCTGCCGATGCTCTTTTGCAACCGCCCTAATTTTGGTCCTCTCCGCTCCTAGCATGGGAAACATTGCACATGCAAAGCCGCCTTACGATCGCTTGTTGAGCTTCTCGAACTTGCTCTTGTATATACCCTCCGGGTCGTACTTGTCGAGCAGCTTCTTCCATTCCTGCGGCTTGCGATCCTCCAGATGGGCAATCACCTTGCGGGAGTTAGTTCGCTGCTTCTCGCTACACTTCTCGCAGTTGGTTTTGAGCGCATCGGGAAGCGTTTCTGTGGGTGAAGAATTTTTTTTTGGGTTTTAGCATTGTGTAGAATACCTTCATTAGATTCCTCTACGGTTTCTTGAGTTTTAAAGAACTTTTCCTATCCTTAGAAATGCTTGGTAATGAAAAAGAGCAGAGAACCGCTCATTCTACGAATGTGACTCGGATACCAAAGCCAGAATAATCGATGTTCTGTTCAATTTTGTCTGTCTTGATTGAAATGTTTATCGTTTCAGATTTAATACAATTGATTATTTTAATCTTATTCTCCCGCCTATTTATGCTCTGCGAACGAATCTAAGAAAAGGAAGTCCAAACAACAAGTAGCTCTCGTCGAGGGCTTTTTTCGAGCCGGCAGCGATACTTACTCTTCAGCTCGCGACCCTCCTGCGTGCAAGGTCCTTTGTCGAGCAGACACTTGAGGTAGTTGTTGAGAATTCGGTCGTTTGACAGCACGCGATCCACGTCGATGTCGTCGAATTTGGCGGTATACTTCTGTGAGCTGGCCAGTACAACCAGCATCGCCAGGACGGCCACCATCGAAAGGTGCTTCATTATGGTTGGTAGGAGTTGGACTTGATTCTCGCTGGTTTCTCGAAGAAGATCTACAAGTGGGTGGTTAAATAGAAAGATTGTTCTTTAACAAATGTTTTAGTAAAACTTGACAGATATGAGTTGTTATTCAAACTGCTCAATTCGTTAAATTATTCAACTTTTAATAAGGTCTTTAAAATAATTATGCTGAATCGTAAGAAACAAACGTTAGTTGAACCGTACATTTCGGTTCCGTGCATTGCGAAGGGTACTCTAAGTTTCACCCCGACAAATCATACAGATAGATAAAGACAGTTTCTGCCATTGTCGTTGAGGATTGCCAACGATAAAACCCCAATGCCAACCGCCATAAACTGATTCAAACCGTAAGTAAAGAGCATCCCTCACCATCGTTGCTCAACCAAAACGGCCACAACGTGAATGGGTAGAATCCCTTCAGTCTGGACAAAAACAAAAAATGATCAAGCTCGTTATAATGCGGATCACGTTGCCAAAGTGTGCAATAGGCGTGTGTGTGTGTGTGTGTATGCTAGATCCGCCATTTACGCTTGGTTGATTGCGGGCAGGCAGTTGTGAAAAACAATTGAACCGGAGCTTTGAAGGATGCGAAACCATTTTCAAAATCCATTTGCAGTGCACTCACCCTGAACATTCGTCCTCTTCTAACAGAAGCAACAGCAACCATGGAAATGTGTCATTCCAAAGGGTATTGTAAGAATGTTACACCGAATTGCGTTTAACGAAATTGTCTCGTTGCTCATCAAATTTTAACCTAACGGCCTGCTGGATCAAAACGTACTGAAATAGTCCCATTAGGTTGTATCGTTACAGCTTATCGCCGGCTTCATGTGATTATCAGGCATAATTATTCCGCCCCGGAATTATCATAATGCGATGAAATGATCATTACAGAATCTTGCTCACCAAGATAATGTCAGCTTGCTTCCTCAGATTGTTCTTCCGCCGCTCCGGCTTAGACCGTAACAGATGCTGCCGGGATGCTTATTACACAAGCGAACCGACCATTATTGCATTAGCATACCGGGACCACGAGGGAACGAGAAACAATTTGAACATTTTGCGACAAAATAAGCCACCACCGTTCCGTTCGTCTCGAGTATCAAATAACGTTGCCTAATGTTTCGGCTTCGGCTTTCGAAATCGAATTATCCTCCTTTCTATATTCGTGAAAACGCCTGTCCAAGCGGATGGCGAAGCTGCGATTTTCCTCTCCGGTGGCTTCGAAAATTAATGTAAATCTTGGAAATTACTCAAATTGACATCCACCCCCTCAATGGGACCGGGGAACGGAGGGTCGGTTTCGTGGCGTTGGGGCAAACCTTTCATCGGGTCACCATTAGCTTGGTAGCCGGCAATCCTTTGCCATTCGCGCGTGTCCGACCAGCATTACCGACCACCCAAATTTCACATCAATACAATTATACATCATGCTTCGCCAGCATGATCGGGTTACCGAAGCAGAAGTAAAATTTGCTCCTCAGTATCGTTGACGACGACCGAGAGAACTTAATTCGATGCCTTTCATTTAAATCCGTCAAAAGTAAACTCTTATACGACAGCATGCAAAACAGCCGACATGTGAAATGATCCGTTTGGAAGGAAGAAAGCTGAAGCGAAGCATGGATACAAATTCAATTTCGTGGTTGATCCTTCGCCAAAATATCTCCCGAGTGTTGTCTGAGCTACTGTAAATAAGGAACGCAGAGTAGTCTTCTGCACGACGGAGGGGCAAATGAGACTCGCATCATGCGATTTTCTGATCAAATGAAGTCTAATCAGCTGAACAAATTACAGAACATTGAGATTTGTCAGCGTTCACTGCTGTGTTTTTTACTTCTCGTCTCTTCGCTGACAAGAATTCCTTTGAAGTATTACATCGAAATGTAATCATTTTCAAGTGGTTCTCTTTTGGTTTCACCTTAGTATGGATTACAACATGAAGCCGTTAACATGAAGCCTTATTTTATAAAATGGTTCAAATTGGCTTTCGAGCGATTCATGTTGATAGACTTCAAGGCAGAGATTGTCCCAAAGAAAATATGTATCTTGTCTGTCTAGAATTATCTGTCTAGAACAGAATACATTGGAGTCTTGAAGTATTTTTCTTCAACTACTCCCACAGAGTCATGAAAGAAACCTTTCAAGCAAACAAATCTGTCAGACAGCAACGCATTAGTAATCAATAAGCAAACCAACAGGCATGAGACAAGGAAACGTACCATCTTCGGAGAAAAAAAAAGTTCTACAGTGTAAGATGCGAGCTTGGCGTGGTGTATGCTAGTAGCGGCGTGACTTCAGCTCCCCTTGCTCCGCGTGCAAGCATTGGTCCCTTCAAGGGGGTCAAGGAAGGGTAGATTTGAGTGGCTCATCTGCTGTATCGATTGCCTAAGGGGCAATTAAAGGCAGATGAAGTGCTTAGAGATCGCCACGTGCGCACTTCGAAGTATGAGCTGGAGATAATTGACGTACACGCAAAAGTTAAGTTACGTTATTTTAACACCGAAAAGCAAAACGCCGACAGCGTGTGTCGAACGATGAAAACAAAAGTTGAAATTTAATAAAATAAATTTGAATTCATCGCTACGCTGCACGATGCACGGTGAAATAAAAATGATTCAAAATGAAACAAAAAGAGGCTGGAGTTTTAGTTCTGTTTTACAATTACTCCATCGACGAACAAGTATTACGCATGGTCTGTCCTTCGTGTCGCATACCGAACATGCCGCTACAATATAAACTTTAAGGCAATGGCGTAAAAACGCATGACAACGTTTATGATGCGTCTGTTGTTCGTGTTTTCTCACCTTTATTCGGCACAAAGCCACACAACCGGTTTCATAATGTTTCCTCACTGCCTAGCCGACAAACTCCGGCGACGGCGAAATTGGCACAACGTCCAACGGCAACGAAGCCCAGCTGACCATGACATGAACTTGGCCAACATTGAGGAGCCCAGCATGTGAATCACCCGAAAATCAACACCTCACTGGCGCAACTCTCCCTTTCGCCAGGGGAGGAAACCCCGCAGCGGTCGTGCAACACGTCGGCAATGGCGGGCGTGAGTTTTTTCTCCTACATATGTAGATTAATGTCATAATAATTAAAATCCAACACACCATTGCGTTGCGCCAGATGTGATCGGTGATATTGCGCACCTGCTTCGACGGCTCACCTTCCTGCGAGCGCGAGTTCGCTGTCGCTGTCGCGATCATGGCAGCAAAGGCTCCTTTTACTACACAGTTTAATTAGCTTTCCGCTCGCTACTGGCGACTCTGGTACTACTACGCCAACACGTTTCTATGCCAGTGCGATCCGATCTAAGAAGGCTCCGGCACTGTCGCCACCTATTATTTCAAAGTGCTTCGATCAGTTTACCTCGTTCCTCGTGGAAAGAAACACAACTCCACGGTGTGTTGGTTCTATGCTCCTGTAGCGTTTTTTTTTTACAGCACTTTTTGCAATTTCTCGGACGAAGCAACGATTGTGAACAAGAAGTCGCGCTCCGCAAGCTGACCCGATCGTTTTGGCCCAATTTGGTGGCGCGAGTTTAACATCGTCCGCTGGTAGTGTCGTTCGTGGTGAGGACATGCGAGGGCAACACAGCAAGCGCCCGGCAACGGGCCAGCCAATTACATAAGTAACCGCGGTGGTTGACTTTGTTGTGGCTTGCCGACGAAACCGATCTGATCCGGCACGAATGTAAGTGAACCGGTGTAACACCACCGCAAGCTACGCGACCGCAGGTGCGGCGAAGTAAGCTCGGCCATTTTATGTCGATACGCCATTATGGTGCACAGATGAGTTTGATCCATTACAAGAAGGGAGAGGAAAACGCTTCACACCACCTGTGCAGATGGCAAACGTTTGCATTCGTAAAATGCAGCGCATAAATGCTACTTGCCATATTACAAATTATGAAATGTTTCTTGAATGTATTGTTATATCACCAACGTTTCGGCACGGAAAACCTGCCTGCCCGTTGGTCACCAGTAGAAAAAGACTTCCATCGTAATCGAAAACACGAAACGAGCGCACGCATCCACCAGTAAAGTATACACACATGGAACGACCAGCCTGCGTGTGGGCCAACGGCCGCGCGAAAACAGGTGCAACATTGGCCCCGCGTTCGTTGCCAGAGATGAAAAACCCCAAACATCTTCACGCCGTTCGCTTTCGCGCTCTCTCTCTCTCACCTGGCCTGTCTGTCTTCTGTAGGCTGCACTCGATTCGATTTCACTTTCGTTCGAACAACGTCAACGCTCGACGACTCTGTGTGGCACCTCCGCACGGAACTGTCTATCGGTCACGACTAAGCGCTACCGCCGGATCGGGCGGTTGTTTTTATACCTTCCACCACCACCCGACACGGGAGGCCGTGCTGGCTGTTGCTGTACGTGCACGTACCGAGACGCCGAGTGCTTGGCCGTAGTTTCCACCGCACATCTACCCTGCGACTCGTGCGGTCAATCTAACTTTGGGAACGCGTCTGTGCCGGGTAGAGAGAACTCTGAACCGACATCGTTACGCCGAGACATCGTTAAAAAAAATGCGCCGGAAGATGCGACGTTCTCGAACGGGTAGAAAAAGGAATCGATTCCAGCTCGGGTCGAAAACAATCCTTTACGTCTAAACGCCCCCTTCAGCTTAACGCTGTAGCCTGGACATGCATCCGTGAGCCTGGCTCGATTAAGATTATTTGAACTGTACAATCCGTAAGATCGAAATGTGGCTTAATTCTAAGCTGAAAGCTTCATTTCTTTCGTTCAGCCGCCTGGGTGCATTTGGAAGGCATGTGTCACCAACTGGTTCCAGAGCGTTATAGCACACCATAAACTGGTTCAGTTCTGCACGACGGCTGCAGCTCTGACGAAACATAATAAGCGCACCGTGTGTTCCACGGTGGGATACATGGGACGGGGCGGCGCACGGTGCAATGTTGCAGCATCAAGGTACCTCGCGGTCCAACACTGAAGACTGGTTTCTGCACTCATTTGGGTTTCCCATAGAATTTCACTCCTCCGCGTGGCAGTTATTGCTTTCCGGTGGAATGATTTTTTAAATGTCAGTTTCATCATCCATTAACCCAACCGTAGGTCTTGCCACGGCGCAAATCCTTGCTGCGTCACACAAACCGCCTTTTTTGTTCCACCTTGAATACAAATAATTTTATTCAATCCAGAACACGCGGTAAAGGGGAACATTCCAGACAGACTTGCCGGGAACTTTCCATTTCTCTATGAATGGAATGAAATGTCTCGTAATGTGAAAAGTGGAAAACTGAATTCATTCGGAAGGTTAAGAGGATTTTTAATCAGTCTACCAGTTAAAGCCAGTCAGTTAAATATGTGCCTTTTACAGCCTCATCCTGCGTGTAACGTAAACGAAGCTTACGGTAAACCGTCATTCTTCGGCTTGCCGACGCGTACAGCTTCTAACATATTTGCTCCTTAATTAGGTTCCAAAGAAGACACAAACAATTCCACACCTTCCAGCTCGCCATGACCTGCCAAAGGCAGCCTCCTAGAGCAGGCGGCATTCATTAATAGCACATCACATCAAAGCATTCCGTTGGACCCAAAAAGGCGCGGGTATCGTTCAATCTCACTTCCGATAAGTACCGGGTATGGAGACGCTTACCACCCTTGCGACGAGGGTTCCCAGACAGGCACCCTTCTACTGGCCTGTGATGTTTTGTGACTGCGGGTGCGAGTTTTATGGCGTGGTTACGCTTGAAGCACTTCGCCCAGGAAGCCAACCTCGGCAAGGTCATAACGCCGTACGATGGTGAGGATTGTTAGTTGCGCACCTGTTGCGGTAGAATTTGTACGTTCAGGTGATGATGCGGACGAAAAAACTAGACTCGTTTCACTCAAAACATCAAACGGTGTACATAATTAATAAGCCGAAAACAATGCTGGTATCTGGCTGCCAAGAACTTTGAGCGGGCGCCATAGTTGCAGAAAACTCGCCTTCACTAATGGCAAGATATACCAACTCCCCACCAATTTTTTTGCATTTTATGCCACTAAGTGGTTTTCGCCTAAAGATCCTTAAGCCCTATTATCCCTGCACCCCAGGGGTTGACTCAGACAAATGGCAATTTCCTCCACCGGAAGCAATCTTCCCCAGCACATCATGTGCTTTGATGTGCACCTGGACCACGAATGTCCTGATGCCAATTTCCGGCGAATGGAAAGGTCACCACCTCCATAAAGTGCGTTTCCAAGATCAAATCACAGACTCAAACAATCAAATCACGGACTGGCAGTGAGATGGGTGTTCGTGACAGTTTCGTGCGCTTTACGGGGCTGGTGGAAAACAAATCACTTTTTAAGGATGTTTTCCCTCCGCTGCACAACCTCCAACCACCCCCCCCCCCCCCCCCCGCCAAGCGTGCTGCAGATGCTTGGCAAATCTGATTGTCTCAAGCTGTCGGAAGCGTCATTGCGAGTGTTTTATTGTTTGCGTGCGTGTGCGGGACCATGATTGGACGCCTGCGTGTGTTTTTGCCTTATTGTTTTGTCGCCATCAACTGTGCCACCCTTCCCCCCTCTTGCTCTTGCTCGTTGGGAAATGTCCCACTTCCACTTATCCAAATCCACTTATCACCGTTTGAGCTGACAGCTTTGACACCGGCTGCCAGTTTTGCTTGCCGTTTTTCCGGTCTTTTTTATCACCCTGCGGAAAATGTACTCGTTGTTATCATCACATGTCATTGCTTGGGAGCACAATCTTTGCGGCAGCGTTCGTGAATGGATAAAGTCGAGAGGTTGCGGTTTGTGGCAGAGGAGATTGCGATGAGACTTTTCCCGAGACGCCCGCCGGCTGCGTATGCTGCGAGATTTCGTGCCAAATGTAATGACACAAAAAAAACGAAACGCCAGCAAAGTTGTTTTCATGTGTCTCCAAATTGTGGACAAACATTGCTGTCTCGACGGCGCGGCTTGCATGATTCCTGCCCATGTGTGGCCCATGTTTAGTGTTCACACATGTGAGCGTATGAAGTTTCGCATTCGACAGACCCGCCCGTGGCCTTCGGATTCCGGTTGGGTTTTTGTTTACGCACGTACCCGCTTTCCTACGTGCGTACTATTGCACGTGCTTCCAGCCCAAACCCGTAACCGTCTTCCAGACCTCGTGAAGGTTACCGAGAAAAGCGTAGGAAAACCCCCGAACTGATATGCTCATCCCTACAACATCCGCAGTTTTGCGCTCTGCGTAACACCGCGGTTCAGTCGGTTGCGGATTAGCAGTCATTGGATCATTGCGCTGAAGTGTGTAAAGTCGTCACAGAATGACTATGCACTGGTTTCGGCTGTGAGCGGAGATATGGAAACCAACTGGTCGACGAAGGTAAACCGGTGCGGAGGGACTGAAACTGGAAAATAACGAAGCACCCCTAATCATTTCGTAAATCGGTATGTCAGTACTAGATGACCCCGGATTCAGTGTCCATATGGGACAGCAATGTTGGTAACGGGAACTCTATTAAACTGTGAAACGGCGATTTCGAGACACAATTGAGATTAGTTTCCGTTCTGCCTACTTCTCATTCACATGATTCTTGGATCTCTCGTCGGGGATGGAAAATAGAAAAAATATGAAAAACTAACTGCAAAAATTGAAAATGATTCACCGAGAATCAGAGCATGAACAAGTGCGAAATACTAATTTACACAAAATGGCAAAGCTGGAAAAACCAAAAGGAAATACACGAACGAATGATTCGATTTTATTCATCAAAGCATCAAAGATTGTTCCGTTTGTTTGGCGAACACCATTTCCCACTCTCGAATCTTATTTCCACGTGAGCTGGCACAACACAAACGCCAATGAGCGAACACGTTAGAGCATTAGATCGAACAACTGGGGAAGGGAAGACACTGACACTGGAGAGGGCTCACACGCGCTTCGACAATTGTACTATTTTGTTAGCGATAATTATGCGGCGCAAGCGCATCGCGAGAACTGCACCCGTTTAGCTCCGAATCATTAGGCCCACGGGGCGATTAAACATGATCGTGTAATGATGGAGGTAGCAGAGCAATGTTTTTGGTTAGGGCTTTGTTTTAGGTTATTTAAAGTCTGGTACTCCATTGTATCACACAGCAACAGTTCGAAATGACGTCGTCTTGTACGAACGTCTTGTTTCTCGTTAACTTTAAAACCATGGTGACGGAAAAGATGTCCATTTTTTTACACACTGGATGCAATCGATCAACTGGAAGCGATCCAATTTCTCTACATCCTACTGCAACAAATATCGTTCTTGAGGCACACGAGAGGCAGTTGAGATTATGCAGCTTTCGCCTTGTTCACATTTGCACAATTTTCCTAGGAGTGTGCTCCAGCTGCAAGCTGTGTCTTATAAATATTTCATTCGGAACATCCTCACACAGTCACACAGAAACACACAGATTCCATCAAAATTCCTTCAGATTTCTGTCATGACGTCCATCGTAACAAATCTTTTTCGTAATCATATCGATTTTCCCAATCCCTGATGTGTGCTTCCTTCCTTTTTTCCTCCTTTTTTTTGTGGATTCGATTCCGGTGGATTCGTTTTTTTTCCTCTGCTCCACCCTCGAAAGCTACTTTATATGAACAAATGCATTCAAGCTGACAGGAATTTCAATACGTTATCGTTCAAATTGCCTGCCACGCTGTGCTTCTCTAGCCACGAACGACTCAAAATAGTTCTGGGGACGGTGTGACAAGAAAGTGACAAAAAATGGTAATCCGAGACAGCTACGTTATGCAAATTCAACCGGACGGGGTTTTCCTTCCACAAGAGACAACCTGTGTCCTTCCGGAAAAGACAGAATTGCTTGCCAAACATGCGGCACATGTGGACGCTCGAAAGCTTTTGGATGTTTTTTGTTAATAGAGCTTCACAGATGATCATCTTTTGAACGAAATAGTTGTCCAACGAAGCCAACGAAGCAACAGTTTCCTCAATTACGCCATCGCCATGTTGAGACTTAACTGGTCTGTTGTGGAATCATAGGGAATGTTCGAGACGTTCTGAAAAGCATACAACGACATTCTTGAAGGTCGTCCAATACTTTGAGTGCACCAGAAAATTGTTGCAAATTGTCTACTAGACCATTTTTCTCCTTCTAGTACTGTGACCATCGGACGGAAACTCATCAACCAAGTTGCAAATTTGAATCTCTCTCTCTCTCTCTCTCTCTCTCCCTGCTTGTAGAATAAATAAAAAAACTTCCGTCGAATTACCTTCGTGGCATACAGGTGCATTTGAATTTCTCCCCTTCAAATTCGCTATCCTTGAGCCGGCAGCCATCCGATCATTTTCGAAATTAGAATGAAAGTTCTTCTCTCAATTGCATTGGCATCGTCCTCGCGAAACACTTTCAACGCCTGTAGACGGCTCTCAAATTCATAGAACAATCTCTTCAACTATAAACTATATACTATAAACTATAACTATAAAACAGACAGTTGTCATAAAATGATGAAACAACATTACACATGACCATTTACGGCTAACCAAAATATAAAACGCAGAAGCTCAGAAGCAACTTAATCAATTTTTACGTTTTTATCGTTCACTGCTTAATCGATAAGTACCGATTCCTGCCTTAAAACGACACGTCCCAGTTTAGTTCTTAATACCAATTTTGCAAACTGGTTTACATAATGTCATTTCTGTCACCATCATTTTATAATTTTACGAGAACAGCGATTTTAATACTGGGACAAAACTGGAACATATCGTTTATGGACTTCGCATTCATAGACGATTGCCAACTAAACGAAACCGCCTAACGTTAGGCAACACGCGCCAAAATATCAACCAATCTTGGTACAAGTTTACCGTTTTTGGTCCAAATCGGTAAGCTTGGACCAAAATCGGTTCTGGCATCAATCGGAAGCGGTTTTTTTTTCTCGAGTGCCTTGTTGAATGTTAACATTTATTTATTTTCATATTGACCGCGTGGTTGGATAGCTAGGTAATTTTTCAAGTTCGTTCTATAATCACTTTGAATTGAACCATCTTATTGACTGGAAATTTTTAGAATCTTTTTTTTGTTCAATCAATTTTGCCCGAGGAGTCATTAGAGTATGTGAAAAAAGCAAACATTATGCAAGAAGATTTCAAGTGTAGCCAGAGTTCGAAAACAACCCATGCCATAGCATTGCAATTCGGGCCAGAAGATTATCTGAGGAATCTTTTTGTGGTATACAGACGAAATTTACCTTCGTGCGCAATGTCTCTACAGTAAAAAGATTTTCTATGGTACAGTCCTTCTATGGTACAGAACTATTCATTTCACGTGACGCAATGTTGCCATTATCACAACGGCGGACGAGACAAATGCGACAACGGCCGTTTCGACCTGCGGTTGAGCGATGCACGAGATGAAGATTGTCGTTAATTTATTCATTCGAATCCCTAATTGTTTTACGGAGAGAGCAAGAAAAAAATGCTAGCAAGGTAGCGACGGGAAAACGTTAAATATGCGCTGCCATTTGACTCGTCAGCAAGCATAAATTCGTGCGAAAAATGTTGAAAAAAATATGATGCAGGGAAACCTTTTCCACGGTAGCATGGCTTCTGTGGCTTGCCGAGGCTTGATAGGGGGAATCTTATTTTCCATTTCGCTCCACCATGTGGCCTACGGCAACCAGCCACGATGAAAAAGCAATCAAGCGAAGTTTGGGGGGTTCGAATGGTTAGCAGAGCCAACAACGAGTATAGTTGAGCATGTTGTAGGCAAACGCCACGACAGAACATCTTCTCTTGTTCGCCGAGTGCGAGAAGAAGACAAAAATGTTACATGTAGTTTACTGCGTTGCCGACGCCGATGGTAAGATTACGCTCTTCCGGTTCCGGACCCGGTAATGGAGCGAGCACTTCAGGTTTATTTGATTTCTCGCAGGTATCACACGGCGCGGGGCTTCTGACTTCGCCTCTGGGCTCGTTGGCTTCGACGGCGCAACAAGAACCGAATGACGTTATGAGTTATGACTACCGACAGGAGTTCTCAGCCGCCTGCAAAAAAAAAACTCCCCTACCTGCAACAAGATATATTTTCATCCTTTTCCCTGGGCCAAAAAACGAAAATCTTCAACTCCAGTGGGAAGAGCAAAAAAAATGAGGAGAAAACTGAAATATTAAACCAGCGCGAGTGCTGGTAAAAATATGGAGCATCAAATGGTACGAAATGGAACAAAGTGGAAGCAAATCCCTATGATTTGATTGCTCGTGCTTCAATGCCTGTTGCCATGTATTCAAAGAACATGCAATTTATTCTACTTCAACCACTTTGCCATACAGCAGATTCGTTCGGATGTCAATGAGAAGGCAAAACATACATCGTGGCGAGGACCATTGGGAACTGAATATTTGGCCAATAATAGTTCGGAGACGCAATGGAAATGGAAAACACATGTCAATTCAAAATAAATTTATTCAATAATATGATAAGATACATTCGTAATCCATGGACCTTCAAAATAAACCCTGTATACATTATGATTCGTGTGTTCTGTTCAGAATGCTGAGTATAAGATGCTTGATAAGTCGTAAAAATACAGATCGTGATAAAAAAAGAGAAAGCTACAAAGAAGGTAAGCTACAGTTGTGAATAAAATGAGACAGTAGGGACAGTTTTCCAGCGGGAAGACAAGTATGGGGTACGCGCCTCGCGCTCCACCAAGATAGTCATAATTATTATCACTGCACTCAATCACAGAAGTTTTTGCTCAATTTAGCTCCAATTTTGCCCACCTTGGGGAAAAAACTATTTGCATTTGTTAGGGTGAATCGTATCGATGTTGGATTGGTTTCGTACTTTCGAAGCACAAATGAGGAGTCACTACCGATTAGATTGAGGATAAGACTTTTTTTTGTTTTTAACCGATAAGGGGCAAGGATGGGTTTGTCATTCCGCTTCGCTCCTAATCACACTGGAACCGTATTCTATGGATGGAAAACTAATGCCTAAAACGGCAAGCATTCTCACATAATTTCAACAACATCAGCTCCCGGCTCGGCGCCTTCCGCTTCGCTCCTCCGGCAAACTGCTTGCCCCGGTCGAACCAGGCGCACGAAAGAAAGTGTAGAGGTGTTCCGTCCTTGGGGCCGCTGCAATCCGAGGCGTCCTTCACCTAGGTTCTTCGCAGCGCCCGCTGGTGCGACTGGATGTGGCTCGTCACCAGCACGTCGACCGTCTTCTGCAGCATGCCAGCGATGGCGTCCGCGGTGTCCGCTATCTTTGTGCCGAGCTGATTCCAGAGGCCGACGATCGGGCTGGGCGGCAGCGGGGGATTCGCGGCCTGCGATGGCGGTACAAAGAAGTGATCAATGATGCTGTCCGGCGTGGTCGCGTACGATGTCGGTGGAGCTGCCGGAGTGTCCGGCACGTAGTATGGTCGAGGTGGTGGTGGTGGTGGCGAAGCGGTCGCCCTCGGTGGTGCGGCCTGAGGTCGCTCGTATAATATGGTTGGGTATGCCTGTGGCGGAAGTGGTGGTGCTTGTGGGAGGAGTGGTTGTTGTTGTTGTACTGGTGGTAGTGGTGGAAGTGGTGGTGGTGGTGGGGGTCTTGGTGGTAAAGTGGTCGACGTCGACGTCGTCGTTGTAGTTCGTGGAGGTGTCGGTGGTGGAGTCTGTGGCACTCGTGTGATCTGCGAAAGTGAAAATGATGTTGCTCTAGTTGTTGTTCTTGCCAATGGGAAAAGTTTTTCATTGTTTTCTTGTTTGTGTGTCGTGTCTGGGAAGCCGTCCACTCTAGTAAATTAAACTCCAGAGAAGGGAAAAAAGTATTATTCCGATAAGCTATCTATGTAAACGATATAAAACTTTCCTTGTTATGAATGCCTTTCATCAAAACTTAATCAAGCCTTTTTCAAATAATTGAAGAAATAAAGTATCCTTTTAAAAATCTTTAAGCTGAATTCAATTGGAATAACAAACCGTAGAAACCAGGTACGATACTTACAAATCTGGTTGTAGTGCGCTGAGTATTTCTGGTCGTCGTCTGACGCGTGACCGGGCGCGTTTGTCTCACAGTTGTGGTTGGCCTTTGCGTCGTCGTAGTTGTGGGTACCGTCTGTACCGGTGGCGGTGGCCTAACCGTGGCCGCATCTTCACCGAATCGATTCACCACTACCAATGGTGGAGCCTACGGGAAGGTACGAGATTTAGTACTGTTTCCTGGATCTTCCAGGTTGCGAGAGAAAAAAAAACCCATCGTCCTGTAGAAATTACAAAAATATCACATCAAGCACACCATCACCTGCTCTGATATGGTTTATGTTTCAAACAACGTTGTACATCTTACATTCCCATAAACGACCAAAACCGGCCAAGGAGAAAATCCTTTATCAGAGAGCAGACTTGAGCAGAACCGATACCGAAGCAGGAACAATTTTGTGTTAATTTTCATATTCAAAGAAAGGCACGGTGCCGCCGTTATGAGCTCATGCAACCCCCGCGAGGTGATGGAACTCGTCGATGCCAGCCTTCCAGGAGTTGCCGGAACGTCAAATGCTAATGCCAATCGAGATGTAACGTTGCCGTCATTTAAATACGCCGAAAATCCGTCAACTATTAGGGAAGCGCACCGAGCGCGTTCGGAACTCGACACCGAAATTTGGCTCCGTAATGGAAGCTGGTGCCGGAGAAGTGTACTTGCCAATTGGACCGAAATTGAGGCGCACATCGCCACGGTTGCTGCTACCTATGGTGGAATTGAGAGGACCAACTGCTGTTGCCAGAGTGCATTCACGTGCTATGTGAAGCCAGCTGAACGCCATCCGGCCTGTCCACGGTGGATGGTGAGGTACTAACAGTCGGATGCAGCGATTGAACGACGCCGTTGGCCACGGCAGTGGACGGTAGTGAGTTCGGCGAACCCTATCCAATTCGGGGAGGATTGTGTGCATAATGCATGAGTTACGTTGTTGCACCGCACTGCGTAGGTGAAATTGTTGCAGTGTGGCTAATAGAGTGTACCATCGAAACAGAAAAGAGACCTTGTGAAAGATCAAATAAGGATGACGGGGGGCAAATGCAGGTGCATTATAGGATTCGCTGCATGCGTTGCAGTTCAAACAAGTGTGCGGGTGAAGGGAAAATTGTTCAACTGTGCTGGTGAAAATGAATGTCGGTGCGTAGGGAGGGGTTCGTGCTGTGAAAAGTGCAGTGAGTGCTTTGCTCTGTTAATTACTTGAACCACAATGGAGCACAACAAACCGCTTCCCTTTCGTCCTCTTCCTTTTCCTGGGGGTTACTTTTTCTCAGGCGTGTAAACATTATAATTATTAAACGAAGTGACGATATTTTAATAACTGCTTTAAGCCCCTTCCGTTGCCCCATTTTGGGGCACTCCATCTTTTTTCCGCAATTGAAGCGTTTACGACATTTATCATGGTGATTGTCACACATTAGCAAAATGTTGGAGCTCCGTGCCGTCCGAGTCGGCTCGTGAATCGCGTTGTGTTTATCGACCTACATCGCTTGAAGGTGAAACTTCATTATTAAACTGCAACGACTAGGATTCATTATTTCTTAATCAAAATTCTACTTTTGCTCACAATCAATGAAACTCCTCTAAAGGTATCGCGTGCCTACCGAGCATGCATAGCATGACTGTGTGCTCTGGCCTCATGACCTGGCCTCTTACCTTGAGCCGCACACCCTGACCCAAATCAATTTATAAAGCTAACGATGGGGTTTTAATTTTTTTTTTTTTTACTAGGAAGTTCAAACATAACTTGGTGGAGCTAATAGCTCACGACGTTGCAAAACTTATGGATAAGGTGCATTCTCAAACGTTCACCAAAATGGTGAGCGATAAATTTAGCTGGAACCAGAAATTAGAAACAACATTGAGATTATTTACAAAAAAAGGACGTAAAAGCTTATGAACCCTTGAGGCTCATATACAGAATATTACATACAACATCGCAATGCTGTACCAAAATTCATTTGATCGATGTGCGTCCTTTCATTTCAGACCGTTATTACGTCCACCGTGGTTAATTATGACCCTTACTGCCGCCCATGCAAACAAATGCTGATTTGGATGTGTTTCAATTAATTGCATATTTAATCAATGTTTAACATCTTTCATTTCGTGTGTGAGTTACATGCATGCTGCAATATAAAATGGATTGAGTGAAACAAAATGGCAAACACGCATCCGGATAAAATATGACAGCATTTTCAATTGGAAATTTACCATTGATAAGATGAAAAAAAAATCATATTCCTGCTCCCTCCTCTCCTTCTCTTTTGGGCGCTTGGTACCCAGGAGGGCAGAAATTCTTTTTCAGATAAATCGTGTTACTGATTTTTTATTATTTGATTATTTGGGAGCGACCTTTTACGAAAGTAATTAAATTGGAAAGCAAAATGAGCGATGTTGTTAATTTTCTCGCTTCGTTCATTTCCACCAATCATTTGATCTCTTGTTCCAATTTAATAAACTCAACGGCACACAGCGATATATATTATACGGATACGTATTACAAGTATCGCTAGTTCACAGAGTACGAGTGTAAATGCTGTTCGAACAGGATATGCTGCCATAGGATTTATGGTAGCGATAGATTCATTCATACTGCCTCTTTTCCGTTGGGTGGTTAAAGGAAACTTACGCTAGAACGGACGATTAAAAGACATAATTCATCGCTCAACACCCCCACACGTTAATCCTGGTTTCTGTAACGAGCGTGAAGATCCGGTAGGTTATAAACCAGTAGAAATCCTGGCACTAAATCAAATCGCTTTGATGTTTTCCCACCCCCCATTACGGTTGCGCTTTTCGGACGCCTGAAAGCCAACGTGTTGGTGGTTCCCCCGACTAGGCAGAAATAATAATAAAAACAGATTTTGGCTATCTGAAAGCAAGAACTCATAACACATAACCCGAACATCCTGTGAGTCTGTCCCTTCATAAATTATTCACTCTGCTTCAGCAGCGGATCTAAGTTTATGGCAAATTTGTTTGCAATACTTTCACTTCCTGGTTGAGGGGCTTTGTGTCTTATACTTAATTCAAGCTTAAACTAGAGTGAAATCCATCCATCCCGAGTGTTAGAGAGCCGTAGAATATGTTACATTGTGTTTCCAATTTGTACTATATTTGCTATTGGGATATCTTCTGCGCTTACATGTATCGAGTATTATTAGTATCCTATCTTTAAACAATCTACACACGACAAATGGGGACAGCAGGAGCCACCAGACTACGATCTCCGACTATCCACCGTTAGATGCACCATCCAAAGCGTTAGCGAACCACCGTTAGAAATGTTGAGATAGTAATTTACCGGTACCGCCACTACGGAGTCCTGCTCGGTGGCGGAGAGAGACGTCGGGGACGCAATGTCGCTAGGACTCGCGTCGGTGCTACTGACGTCGCCAGAACCATCGGAAGGGCTTATTATAGTACTAGTGGGTAGAGCGGTATTAGAAGGAGCGGGCATGCCAGCGGTGCCCGTGGTAAGTTCTACTGGTCCAGAGGTGGAGGTACTAGTAGTGGTGGTAGTAGTAGCCAAGGAAGTAACAGTGGTAGGAGTGGTAGTAGTAATAGTAGTACTAGTGGTAGTGGCAGTACGGGTGTCGCTAGTGACGGAAGTGGTTGGGAATAAAATTTGTGCTACCGGTGCCGGGGGCCTGGGTCGTTCGGTCGCTGGCGCTGGCGGTGGAGGGGTGGCAAGTAACGTGTTCAAACTGCCGCCGGACAGCGTCGGGTCAATCACTACGGCCTGTACATTGCTGCTCTGACTTGCGGGCTGGCGATCGAGGTCATTTCTTACCGGCCTATCGTTACCACCACTTTCTACCGTAATTCCATTGCCACCGCTTGGGGGCGCTGTGGCTGCACCAGCGCCATTGCCACCGTTACCGCCTATCTGGTTGAACTGCAGTCCGCGCAGGTACTCCTCGAAGCGACGATGATACTCGCCCGATGGGTCCCAGCGTTCGCGCAACGCACGGTACTGGTCCGGATAGTCAAAATACAGCCGCGTGATGATCTTCAGCGCGTTCTCCTTCTGGATCGGCGAGCAGCGGGCACACTTGGTGCGCAGGGCTTCGGGAAGAATTCCTGCAAAGCAGACGGGGAAAAGAGGGGAAAAACGCTCATAAATCAGCCACGCACCGAAGGGCAAAGAAGGTCAGTTCTAACGTCACTTTCGAAAAAAAAGAAACCAAACGTACATCGATCAATTACCAAAAACTAACAATTCTAAGGCCCCCAAAAAACCTCCCATTTCAGCGCTCCGTTCATCCGTAAAAATTCCCACAAAACGTATCGTTCACATGCTGCCCTCTCCGAATGCTCATCTTTCATATCTTCATTTTGTAAGGTTCAACCCACCTCCCGCCTACCTTTTGAGCTTAGGATCATCCGGCATCGACGTTTATGCCACGTCGAAAGCAATTCGTTTCGCATGTTCATGTTAGCCGAGGCGTGCAAATCGGAAGTTATTTAAACAGCCTAATGAGTTTCACTCGTGAATGGAAACCTTTTTGGTGGAGAAGATCGGTACGGCCAGAAGATGCAACTTAATGGGAGCCATTTTTCTTCATACTAAGCTTTTTTTTGCGTTGCATTAGGTTTGACTACAGACATAAAAAATGGCACACCGATGTGGCTTAGACATACTTAGAAAATAAAAAAAGACCTAGCGCAAATGAGGAAAAGAGCAGTTTATTGTTATTTTCAATATATCTTGTTAACATCGATCCATTTTATTGCGCATGGAATGCAACGAAAATGATTTCGAATGAAGCAGCAGAAAAAAGCTTCGGGTTAGTCATTCCCAGAAACGGAAACCAACCCTTTTTTTTTATTAAGTTGTGTTAAAAAAACGCGGTGAAATTTCTCCAACAGAATTCAATTCAATTAATTTATTTAAATGATGACACAATTCGAACCGTGAGGAAACAACCAAATTGACAACCCTTTCTCGATTGTTTTACCGGTGGTTCGTGCGATGAATACATTTAATTTCATTCCGAATCTTCCTTGCTGAGGCGACGATACGAAACGGAGTAAAGTCTGCAACACGAATGCACAACAACGACGTGTTGCAAAGAGCCCCAGCACGATGTGCACACAGCGGAAATGCAAATCAAAACCAATAATCGTTGCACCTGCCCTGGGACAGCATTCGAATACACTGTTTTGGGTTTCTTTTGAGATTCGCTTCGTTCCTTTATTTGATACAAAGTTCTCCAATCTGTGGCAATCTGCTGCAGGAATATTTCATTCCGTTTGTCGGTTCCGAGAAAGGAAGTGGCATGAGCACAACATCCCCTTCCGACTCTTTTGAAATGCATTAGAAACAAGTGAAGTCATGCATTTATTTGTCGATTCACTCTTATTTTCAAACCATCAACTTCTGTTTCAGATGTTTAACAACCAATTGGTTGGATTTCAATTGGATTTCAAGTGGGAGATTGGAGTATGGTGCTGTTAACAATCTTAAATGCTATCGACAGTACCTTTGAGCAGGTGGTCTGTCCTTGTGACCTTCTGTCGTTCACTCTATAACTTAGTTTTTATCTCAAAAAAGGAGTTATAGTGAATAATTTCTACGTTAAGTTTATTATAGCATTGCAGCACTCAATTACTTTTAATTTTCAAGAGAACCGGGGAAATGTCTAAGAACTTTATTTGACTAAGGCTTTATTTCAATTTGAAAAAAACATAAAGCATTGATTTTACCATAGTTATTAGTGGAAAAGTTTCCATTTAAATTATGCCGGGAAATCACTTCCAATGGTGGTTTGTAACTTTGCTTAACCACACAATAAAACACAGGAGAGTTGAAGCAATGCAATTATTTCTGCCACATAGAGCTCTTTATTGCTTCAACGGTTTTACTCACAGCCACTAATTAAACTGTCTTGGGCATACTAATTTAAACCAGAAATCATCTCGACCATTGCAGCTCAGTCTACTTCCTAGCACCACGGTACTAAGAAAAGGCGCTTCCAACAATGAAGTTGTTTGAGTTTTCCACCCACAAGCTGGGCTTTTCGTACTAAGACGATTGATACAAGCTGTTCCTGAAAGCTAACCACACAAGCAGCGCAGTTCTAATGTCCACAAAATTGTCTAGCAAGATGTCCAGAGTTGCTTCGAACGGTCATGAACGGCAATTTGTGGAACGATAGCTAGACCAACCTCTTTCAAGATGAATCCCGAGCAATCAAGAAACAAGTTGTTGGTTCCAATTCCATTTCACCATTTCTTCCCAACGCCAATCGATAAGGCACACATACACACACAAACGGAATGCACTTTTGGAATTTCCCCATTCCCACGGGCGTTTCCCAGAGGCAACCAAAACCAGATGCCCTTTAGAGCTTCCGGTGAGCGCAAGCCACGCTCTGGTCCAGATGGGATGAATAAACAATCGCTTCGGCGTACGACACTTGGCACTTGTATGCGTGCTTGAGGGGACCTCCGGGGAGTTTTGGCAGCATCGTTCAATTGCGAATCGTCTGGTCTGGTCTGGTACCGAATTCTCCGACCCAAGAACGAGGTGCAACACTTGAGAGATTCATTGCTGCTAGTGCAGGGACTGTAAAATGTTTGCGTAATTCATGACCTATGAAAACCGTCCCTCCGATTGCTATGAGGGATGACAAGGTCTTTGCTGGTGCTCCCTAGTTAAGCACTCACGTCATGTACATCAGATTAATCGTGTCGACTGACCAATTGCTGACCGCAGGAAGCAACTTGGTGTGGGAAATGAATCTCAGAGGGAAGAATACTTAATGCCAGGCCGTTCCGTACATGTGATGCATCGTAGTGGACATTTCGGTTTCCCCCTGTGTGGGACACAGGAAGGAGGTGGGCATCAACCGGTTTCACGATAGCCAACACGATGGACCAGCATCAAACAGAATGCACCACACCGTTGTGTGTATTCCATCAACAGGTACACCGGCAGGTCTCGCGATTGTCCACACAACCCGAGCCTTCGGCGTCTAGGCATCAGTTTCACGTCGCCGCAGACCAAACCCGGTACCGGCCCAGTCGTGCCAACATGACGCTCGTAAATTACCATTTAATGGGAGATAAAATTGCCTCGCCACGGAGCTGCCTTGTGAGCTGCGAATTGCTGCACCGCAACTGATTGTGCATGTGCATCCAGAGGCCGACGCGAGGCAGGTGCGAGGAAAGAAAACATCCCCATCCCGTGTCTAAGCGACCGGAGACGACAGGTTTTCCGATGCGCCCCTCCAAACTTCCCGTGGATGCTGCATGATGCACCTTCGTCGGCTAGCTAAACTGCATCAAAATGCGCTCCACCGCTTGTCTAACAGTTGCGATCTACCGCAATGCGTTTATGGTGACAACAATGAATGCCAGACATTAATAGCAACGGCTGTAAAATCTTGTGTAAATAGGAAGGCAAAGGTTAAGTGAAGCTGTCTGGTAATTTTTTTTTTGTTTTTTTGCGCTAGTGACTTGAAAGCACTCTTTAATCATACACCTATGAACATGAAGACTGCCATAAAGCCAATCGAGGTTAATCGAGGTATAAATTGATCAATTTTAACTTTGAATAAATTCTTAGGTTTAGCGCTTTACTGAGCTTTAAAGTCGATTCGATGACTACCACTGCACTCTAGACGAAGCAGGCTTTGAGCATTGCCAACCGCCCGTACAGTGGCAAGTGTTCCTGGTTGCTTACAGTCCGATAGATTGGATTGAGATAATTAAATTTTCGCCATAATTCAATAATTTGTACATAGAAGCTGCACCCAACACTTTATCTTGATTACACATCGGGGTTTTGGAGGCAAATACTCCCACTGTCCTACTCCCTTCGCTTTATTGTTCTCATTTATTCCGGTCCCGGTGTGGCCGAAGGCCTGCGAACATCGAGTATCGGTAGACCCAATCCTTCGTTGTCGTCCCCCGAAACCACTTTCTCAACCGAGAAACCGCCCCGTTCGGTAGCAACGTGTGTTGAATCGAGTGTATCCAGGAGCATCCAGGCCCATCTCCCGAAGTCGGTCGTGTAGGCGGTGTCGGTGAACTGTTTGTGATTCACTCCGCCTTCAATTACATATGTAAAGAGGTTTCTCCTGCGTTGCCATCGATGCCTGAAGGGAGGGTGCGTGAGTAGTTACGCATTATGCCTACCCAGGGATCCGAGGACCAGCGAGGAGATTAAGAGTACAACATACCGACCCGGTGGGACAAAGCTTCAACGCAGGCAGCCCAAGCGTAACGGCCACCCCCCGAATGGATCTTCCTCGAAGCGAGGTTTCGTAAGCGCCTCGGCAGATCTGGTACACGCACCCATTCCGGGATGACGAAGAGTCAAGCACACACAACATTTCTCGCCCTGGTAGTCATCGACACCCGGCCGGAAACTCGGTTGATGTAGCCGCATCGTTGACATGCCAACTTCCACCCGGTAGCCGGTACCAGCGGGCCGTCATTCCTAGGTTTGGTCTTTGGCCCCACACCGAGATGACACGATCAAAGCAAACAAAACACCGCAACGACAACGACATTTGGGTTGCTGCCGCCGCGTCATCTGCTGCTCTTGTGCTTCCGACTGCAAAACTTTCTCTTCCAGTCTGTTCACGTCCGCATTCACGTCATGTAAACGGGGTCGCAGGCGGGGAAGGCAGATAGAAGGGAACCATCAGTCCCCGAGTGTTATCTCGGCGTTGCGTGCTACACTGCAAGTTCATTGCGTCCCCCGGTAGTGTTCCGTCCATGCGATGGACTGCTTTTGGAAGTTTACTTTGCCTGCGTTGCGTGTCTATACTCGGTTAAACCACTACTCGCTCCTGAGGGAGCTCTTGTAATGTAAATGTGAACACACAAAGAAGCCAAGCCGAACTGGAGTAGTAGGACAGAATAATGTACTGAGCAAAAAGCTACACTCCTTGGGACATCGAAACAGGAGTTGAATTTTAAATTTAAAGCCAAATGTGTTTTTAACAGATTCATCAGCGTGTAAATATTTCAGTTTAAATCTTAATCCTGCGATTTGTCCCATTTTGTAACCGCCATTCCAGTCCAATCCACATAGCACTCTCAAGGCCACTAGAATATGATAAAGTAAACCACCGTCTCATCCTGGGTTTTCTCGCATCTGCGGCGTAGTGCTATCAACACGGCATACAAATCTCAACGATATCTTATTTTTGTTTTGAATATTTTCTGTTTCCACCTCTTCCCACCGACGCATGTTTGTGTCCGACTTCGCATTTCTCTTTTCTCGAATTTGTTTTGCTCAAAACATTAACTCCCCAATCGTGCCCACCTCCACCTCCAGAATGGGTCATCACTTTCTCGACTTCCGTCCCTTCCCGGGGGAGATTTTTGTGTTCCTCGGTGGACTCTTTTCAACACCCTAAACGCCGCGATTGCTATAGCTTGCTCTCCGGTTTTCCTCAGGGTCGAGTTTCGTCTTCCGTTTGCAAAACAAAGACGTACCGAGGTATTCCGGGTGGGCGTGCATGCCGTTCACCTTGGCCAAGGTAAATGTTACGCGATACTCGGCCCCCACCGTGCCAACCCGACGGTGGGGCCCATCTGGGCATACCGATAGGCACCGCCGTTCGAATGGAATTTATGCTAATTAGTTGCGATCCACTTTGCATCGCAGTGCCGCCAACGAGGGGGCATAGAGTTTCCCTTACCAACGTGGTGACTCCAATAAGTTTATCCCGTTCCGCAAAACTGACCTTCGACAGGGGGCGCAACGCCATCGTGCGACCTCATTTGACGTTGAGATTTGTTTGCATTTGCGAAACGGACGAACGAACCCTTTTCTACAGCTGGTGATTGTGCCTTATTGGACTATCCTGTGGAACAAGGGTGGATAGCAAGAGGGATAAAGTTGCCTTTATCAGCACTGGGTAAAATGGATGATTTTACCCTTTTCCGACTATACCAACGTTAGTAAAAGGATTTATCCGATCGGCGGCTAAGGAAGTTCTTTTCTCGTGCACCCTTGTTCTATTATGCTTGCCAGCATATCCAAACATTACGCAAATGTACGGCCGGTTTTCAAATATATTCCAATATTCCCGTAATCCTTAATTCATGGAGGCAAGACGGACTAAAGGACCCGGGTCAGAAAAAGGAAATCGCATAAAAAATAGATTCATTGCTTTGGGTTTTTTTTCTTGTTTCTTCCATCATGGATCCCCAAACAAAGCACACCCAAGGCTCCAGCCTCGGGGTTCCTCCCCAGCAAATGGGTACAAATTATCCGCTCGACCTGTTTTACTCTGCCCATCCCTCCGTAACGGTTCGTGGCCCCATTCGTTACGACAAATCGGAAGGGCCTTACGCATGGATCAAAAAAGCTAAACGTCCACCGTTGAGGAACGGCGCAGGAACATTCGGAAAGCATGATATCAACTGCGCCCGGCGATGCTTCTATTGGAAACCTCCCCTAATGGGCGCCCTTCGATTCGATTCGAAGGCCGGCCACAACACCTACACCGGTAGCGAAGCGAAAGTATATTGCTTTTTAATCGTCCCAGTAAACTGCAGAGAACAAAACGATCGGTTTCCTTTCCCTCCAATGGCTCCAATGACACGCTAACGTCGCGGAGTCACCTGTTTCGATTGGGCGTTTATAAACTCCAATGTCCAAACGCGGCCGAAAACGAAACGAAACGCAATGGACGCTATTGGTGTGATGGTAGAGGTAAGCTGGAACTCAACACGGTTGCATGTTTGGCCCCACACATGGCATCACGTGTCGGGCTCTTTACTGCAATGCGCCTTCATCCGTTGGACCGGTGCGTTCTTTCGATGCCCGCAATTTAAATTGCAAACTCTGTGCAACATAATGGAACGGCTGTGCCGATTGCTTCTATTTAGAAACCTAATTATTCGTCAGACGCACCACCGAATGAGCATTTCATCCAAACGATAATCTGTGGAGGTTTCATGCATTTTAAATTCGCTTTAGAATTGGGACAAATCGCTCATCAATGTCAGGTGAAGCTTATTACAAAACAAGCAGCCACAATGGTGCAGTGCCTTTGGAAATTACATTTGTTGCATATCTGTTTTAATTTGACTTCCCACAAAGTGGATGCCATTTTAAAGACGTCAAGTCAAAGTTCATCATACGCCAGACGGCTCCGCGGTTAAAGCTTCAACATCTCTGCTCAGGGCAGCCGGTTGGAAAAGCAAATACTTACGCTTGAGATCCTTGCCCTCCGGAGGGCACGGCTTGCGGCTCAGCAAACAGTCGACATAGTTCGAGACCAACCGATTGCTGCCCAAAATCGTGTCAATGTCCAGATTGTCGTATCTGTGGAGAGGAAGAAAGAAGCGATGGCAATGAGTGGAAGAAATGACTTATCGAGCACCATTAAGGACTGTCAGCAGTGGAATGCATTAGAATAAAGGTGTGAAAATTGAGGAGAAATGGGCAAGCACGCGGAAATGTAAACGCACCGGATTCATCACGACGGGAGCATTGACGCGAGAAAGCCATGGGTGACAATGCAGTCAAAAAGTCATTACATGATGCCACCGGGCGACCCAAACGATCCATCTGTTGGAGCAGCGTGTGGTTAGATATTTTCGTGATTTATTGCATCGTTCGTTTGCTGCTGTAATTTATCTTTCGCCTTGGGCATCCCCCAGTGTTCTAATGAGTCGCCCGATGCGTAAATATAAATCACCTCAGGCTCCGTTACTCGTGCCCGATCGTCGGTGGTATCGTTGGTAAGCAGTGGATCCACAGTTCCATGTGCAACGAAGAGTTTGCTTCTGAAATCACCCCCTGGAATGCACATTTGTTTAGCGGAATATGGTAATTGCTAGAATCTCCATCGATGGAATGCAGTGAAGCCGTAGCAGAACAGCGCTCAAACAATACTTCCACATGCTTCAGCCTAGAGGCATCGAAATAATGAACACCATTCGTATTCATACATTCCTATGTTTAACAGGTTAATTAGCACAATAATAGAAACGAAGCCCGATAGCAACCGATCTCGAATTAATTTTAAAAATTTCCACGATTTTATCACAAAACAACGATAAAAATTTACGATCTTACGTTATGCTGGAATACGAGTTTTGATGCTTTTTAGGTTTGAAAAACCAGTGCTATAACAATTACTCCACTTCTATACGGATAAACGCGAATCCGACTCCAACCTGTTTTCAGTGGGGAGATTTTTTGCATATTGAGAAATTCTATCGAAGAGATGCTCGAACGTGGCTCTTGGATACAATCGAACGACGTTTGCTGGAAACGCGAAATTTAGCCACTTCGCGGCGTTATCGAACACGCCCCACACCAAAAATGTGGTGGTGGCCAAAAGATCGAGAACAACCAGTTGCGAACAAGAGCACCTACCATAAATTTGAATTCTTCCGCGACATCGACAGCGACGCCTTCGAGTGGTGGGCAAACATCGCTCCAGTGCTCTCCAGGAAATTTGCACAACAAGAAGGCAGGGAAAAAACTCGTTTTCAAACGAAATGCTCCTTTGCCATTTATGCCATTTCTTGATTTTTTTTGTTCTTGCCTTCCGAGCTTAAAATGTACGCCTTGTTGCGTTGGAGATCGCCGTTGGTTGATAGATATTGAAGAGCTGCCTGGTGGTGCAGAAGTTTGTTGATCCAGACAGCCTCAAGTGGATACAATAAACAATGATTCGCATGGTAGCGATTCGCCACAAATTAAACACCAACATTCTCGACAAGAACACTTCACATATGCTGAAGCATGCCTTCTTGTCCAAACGCAAACATCAAGTAATGTGTAAAAACATTAAGATATGACGTTAACAATTATTTTATTAACTTCCACTTCAAGATGAAGCCCGTCGATTGCTAATTTAACTCTATTAACAATCGTTGCTGAAACGAGCAGATAATCAATTGAAAGCGAAAGGTTGCCCTGCTGTTTACGATGCATTTAAAAACACGTGGCTTTTATACCGCAGGTCGATTTTGCCTCGTTTTTTTTTCTAGCTACGATCTATATACTGACCTAGCCAGCAATACATCTACAATCTTCCATGCCATTTTTCCATGCATTTGTTTTTTTTTTTTGTCAGTATGAATAGAACTGATTCATTTAAAATCAGTTAATTAAAGCTTGTACTCGTTAATTTCTGATTCGTTCGACTGATAAATCGAAACCGTTTCGGAAGCGCCATGTGTGTCGTCTTAACCTTTGTAACCTTCAGCCAAAAGACGTGTGTTTGTGTGAATGCACCACGTGCTTCCCAAAAGATGCCTTTCATAGCTTCGCAATCGCATAAACCATTTGCATGTGGGCAGGATATTGAAAAGAAGATAAGCACTCAACCATAAATCATCTTTAACAGCCGGCTCCGCTCGCCAGGGGCGTTGTGCGTTAGATGAAACATCACTTATTGTAACCTGCCATGAACCGGCGATATAATTCGATTGCGCAACGCGTCCATTAGAATTCCCTCGAGCATCAACCGATCGCTTAAGATAGCATCATCAGCGAACCGGCGTCGGAGTGCGCATTGTCTGGGATGGTTTTTTCCCTCATTCTTTTTCAATCTCACGTGTGCCGCGGCGCACTTTTTAACAGCTCGTGCCTTCGGCATTATCATCCGACGAAAAAGTGGTTGAGTCAACAGAGTCAAAGTACTTCCTTAAAAGGTGTCTACAGGCTAACATTCATTGTTTGGTCAAAACATCGACGGGAAACCATCCGATCGGAATGGAACTACAGTAGGAGAGTTCAAGGGGGTCACAGTAAAGTGACGGCAGAGACTACTGAATTTCTTTGGTACCTTGTTTGGCGCAGATCAATGTTCGTTCAACCGCAGCCTCTTGACATGGGTGTCATTATTTATGGCAGTTGATTGTTGAATAATTCGCGGATTAGTCAGGAAGTTGAGCACCGTTTCAGTTTTGTACAGAAAAAAAACATCAACAAAGGCTATGCAATATGATCTCAAGAGCCATAATCAGAAGTGTGCGTAGGAAGTGCTCCAACTACTAAGATGTGAGACAAGAATATTAAACGGAAGTATTTAGTAACCTGCAACATCACGTTTCGAATTCGTCCGGCCCGGCAAAGGCCAGTAAAAGCTAAAGACACAACGCGTGAAACCGAACGACCATCACACACACACACACGGCAGAAGACATCAGCTGCGACTCCGCCAGCGAGACCGCACGATGCAAGCCATTTGGCCCCGCTGTAAATATTGGTTGTTTGCCAGCGTTTCCGAAAACACCGAACCGAACGACACTGACTCGGTCCAAGGTAATAACTTTTCGGTTGTAACACTTCCTCTGCGCGCCGTTCGCTGCCCGGAAGGATGGCCTACCGCTGGGTGGTCGTCTTCGACCGGACAACAAGGTCCTCGTCGAGCCCCATTAATAGTTTCTCGTTTGGGTCAACGCCAGGCTGCTCGAGATGGACCAGCATCGGTCGAGTGGAGCACACTTGGGTGCAATATATGCGACGACAGCGCCGGTAATCTGATGCATCGATGTGGAACCGAAATGCACCACTCACTTGCCAGCCGGCGCACTCTGGTGTCCTTCCGGATGAATGGCGTGCGAGTGGGCTTCACGCTTCGTATTTTGATGGTTTTACTTTGATCTTCACGGAGCGCTGGAGAAACTTGATCAACGGCTAATACTTTCTGTCTGCACCGTAAAACTCTCGAAAAGTTCTGCCATTGACACTTCTTGCGACTTCTAACCTCGGTTTGGATGGTACTAATGTTAGCCCGGAGGGAAATGGTGAAAATGACTTTCCCTTCTATCTGGGCCATGCAGCGGGCGTCCTTCTTTCTCCCTTCTCGATGCACATTCTCTTACCTTGCACTGTACAGCGTCCGGGCTACCTCCTGCGACTTGACGAAGTTGAGAAACGCCAGCAAGGCGCTGGCGAGAAGCCAAACCTTACGCATCTTTCCACGGCTGACCCTCGGCGGGGACTGAGAGTGAACGTAGCCAAGTTTCCACTGACGAGCACCAAGAGAACCACTGTGTCTCTGTTGAATGTCTCTGAATCTTAGGCCAGATTTCCCACCGGAATCACAAGTCCCTTATCTTGACACGCACTTCTCTAACCAGACGGGCACTATATCCGTTTCACATTACCACATGTGCATACGATGCAGGGCTCCGGGAACGGGAGCGGATTTTCCGTTGTTTCCCAGCGTCGACACTATTGTCTCCGGAAAAGCGGGCCTTAATCGAGTAAGTCCACGTTTAACATGCGCACACTCACAGTCGTCAACCACAACACTTTCAGATGAAATACGCACGCGCCGGACGGCAACAATAAACCCAAGCGCCAGAGAAGACGTTGGGATTTTCCCTCCTTACGTTCTTGCCCGACTGCTACACGCGTTCGGAATAAATTTACGGTCCAAATGATTATGCTGTGACGGCGGTGCTGAATCGAAACTCCTAGTAAAGCCCACACTGAACTCTCGGGCTACTGTGGTTTCCTGTGGTTTGCTGAGATCTAGACCTAAACAAAAATGAGGTAAAGGTAGACATGTGTGTTAGAGTCAACTTAATCGAACCAAAGCGCTTACGACACTTATTGATAAACGACCCTTCCCCTGAACCAAAAGGGCGGTCCTGGCTAGGCAGCCGTCGGACCTTGGCAGAGGTCGCCCAAATCAGAGCCCACCACACGTGCTCGTGCAACTGTGGAACGTTCGTGCAAACCCAGCAATCGAGAGATAATTATCATCGAACGAAAACCATCGCAGTTGGCTGCCGAATGCGTGATTCGTTTGGGAAGTAGGCTTCTCTAAATCCCCTCTAATCATCACCCCTCACCGGGGTTGAATTAGAGCCTACTAAGTCTGCACTAAGTTCCACTACGATTGCATCACGCGCTAATGGTAATCGCAGGTGTGCGAGCATTGTTGCGAATTCGCCAGACACCATCGAAACCTTCGCCAATGGCTGCATCGTGTTGGATGCCAGCATTCGAAAGGCGAAAAGGTGTTCTAACCATTCGGGTTGAATCTCCATCGCCCAGTTCGGATCTGGCATTGGCGGTTCGAGCTAAACTTGACAGGCTAATAGACGGAGAACAATTGGCTCCGAATGCTACTAGATGGCCTATGATGGTGGAAAAGGAGATCCAAGGAGGTACGTAAAGAAGTAAAATGTTTAAAATAATTTTTTTTCTCAATCGCCATTTTGAAAACCGTCACTCAAGATTGCTAATACGCTCAACCCCTACTTTGCAGTAGACTCAATGGTAGAAAAAAAAAATCGCACGTCTATCACTTCCCATTTGGCTACTTTGGTGGCGGCGATGTTTGTGCGCTTTCGGAAATGTTTGCACCCTTCCCAGACCTCTTCTAATCATCACCCAGTTCACCTAATGCTTCACTCATTGACCCACAGTGGGCAGAAGAAACCAAATCCGTCAACGAATCGGGCGAGTCACAAGGTGGCCGATGAAGAAAAGTGTGCACAATTAGTAACGCCATCCTGCTGCTAACCCGACCGTCAAGGTCAGCGTCTGGTGAGCGTTAAACGGAACAAAAAATCAATAGATCAAATATCGACGACTTGTTTTGCCCGGCAAGGAAAGATTATTTGATTGTTTTTTTTAGCTCAAGAACTTGACTTGCAAATTGCTTCTGGAAAGATCTGACAATCAGGGTCGGTCGTGCGCTTTGTTGGCTCTAGCACACACAAACGAAAGGCATTTACGGCTATGACACTGCTATATAAGGGGAAAGTTAAAATGAGTTGCAGCAGGGCAAACTTTTGGCAAACATTTTTCCGCCATTCATCATACTTTGCAATCATCCTTAAAACACGCGGAAACGATATTTATCATCTTTCTTTATCATTCATACCAGCCAGCACACCATAAAACAGGATGCGCCACAAAGCTTCGCTTTCATGACAACTTTCTTTTTAATATAACCTCATTCGCACATTAGTCGCTTGTGGCGCCAAGCTATTCGTGTCACCCGAGTCGGGAACTCGATATCATGCTTTTCAAACATTTCATCAAAAAACCATCTTCATCTTGCACCCGTCGAAGAACCGCGGAATATATTTTTGTTTTTCGTTTTTTTTTTTCTTCTTTCCTTTGTGGCACTTTTTATTGATGACTGGCAATTAATACCAACACGCCGTCATTTTGTTTTCAATTTGGTCTTTTTTACACCCTGTTTGCCTTGTCGGAATACACTTCAACGCCCGCTTTACCGGTTGATGGATATTTGAGGACGAAAAAGAGCACGGCTCCACTTGCTAATCCATCAAAATCCGGCAAAAAGACGAGTGAGGCGACGTGACTCCAGAAGATTCTTCAAGATTCTGAATGGAAACCGTCCGTCCGTTCCATCCTGTGGCGTATTATTAAATCACGCGCCTATAACGTTTTGTAGTTTTGTCCGACCCATCTTCAGTGTTTTGGATGCGAATCCCAATCCACTTCTCATTATCATCTTGGCCACACACGACCCAGACGAGATCGCAAACGCGTGGCGTGAGAAATGCTGCAACAAAGCGGAACACCCTTCCCGGCCCAAAGGTGGTTCCCGGTTGATGGTGAACAATTTATTATGTCAGTTTTGCTCCTAACCCCTAGCCTGGCTGCAAGCGAAGAAGAAGAAATTCCCCTAGAAGAAGGGTAGAACAAATGGGATGTCTTTTCGCATGATTGTTTCCTTTCAGGCCGTGGCCAGCGTGTGGTTCAAAAGGTACATCCACAAACTAACCATCCCACTGACGGGCGGATCAGGTCAAACATGATTGATGTCATGGAGGCTCATTATCTCGTGCCCGCAATCTCTGCCCGATCCAATGTGGAGTTGTGGTTCGCTTAATCAGACGATGATGCCATGATAGAACGTCTCCGGGGCTGGTGTCTTCGATTGTGAGATGTGTTCAGATTTGATATGTTAATGTAGCTCGAACATTAGCAGAAACATCAAGCTGCGATAGCAAGTTGACCCTCGGAAAACACCGTCTCATATGAACTGCAGACAACATCGCCGATTATGAAGCGTATCATAAAGTTTTATTCGTTTATTGCCCCGCTCTTCGGTAACATTTTTGACCGTTTTAACGAACGGGAAATATTGAAACATCGCTCGTCGCCGTGCAATCACTCGAGCATAGAGACAAGTGTACGCTGAGGATCCATATAACACCCCGGAAGAAGGAAGCGACACTAGAACTTGGCTAATTGCACCCGTCGACCCAGCAAGGACGTTTCATCGATTTTTACCGAATGCAGGTCTCATTAGGTTCCCCTCCCATACGCCCGGTGGGCCCGGTTTCCCGAAGCAAACCAATTCCTTCGGAAGCTCAGCTGATTGCCCGAGTAACATATGGATGTGAAGCTGAAGCTTGCGCAATTGAATGCTTCAAATAATGGGTGGAAAAACGCCGCGACCACCATGAAAAGCAAACCGGTAACATGTGCCGGTTTATTGTTTTAGCCTTGATGTCGTCGACACGCTTGTCCGCTACTGATCCACACATTCCAATTCGGCGCATTTATGCCGCGACCATGAACACCTGCGTTTGGAAACGCGTTCAGAAGATCACGACAGTTTCTTCTCGGGTAGGCCATCCCCGCGTAATCATTGCCGATAAGGTAGGCCGCACATCATAGAAAACATAACTCCCGATCTGCTCAAAAGTAATGCGTTGGATTACGATGGATCGATGCGAGTACAAGCAGTGTATCCGCATACAACAACCTCACACGCTCATTTGAATTTCAATTTCAGAACCTGATGCTTTAAGTGCTTATTACCATAATTTGGATTTCGCTCTTTGTCTCCCTTGTTTTTGTCTTGAGCAGCAGAACGCTTCTCAGGCACGCGAGTGAGCAGCAGTATATTTGACAACACGGAGATTGTTGGTTTTTTTTTTGCATGTAATTTTACTCTCGTTCGGTATTCGGGATTTTGACTGACTCCTTCCATGGTTCATTTTGGGTCTGTTAAGCCCTTAACGCTACCTTTAAAACTCACAACTTCCTCGTAGCCAAGCTCATCTTTATGGAAGGCTCTGTTTTTTGCTAAGGTCGACCCTAGAGCAAAAGCATTCGGGAATAGATTTTCCAATGGGTGGCTTCAAGACACCTCTTGCTGGTCAAGTATGTAGAGTGTAGAGCCGCTAACCAAGGTAGTGAAGTTATCTAGCCGATGCGCAAAACGGAAGGGAAAAGAATAAAACAAAATCCTGTCTGTTCTGTGCTTGTGAGCCACCAATGCGTTCCTCGCAGGACTGTTTCCGATTCAGATCGTAATTTGCGAGTCATCGGTGGCTTTATGAGCTCCTAAGGCAGTTTCGTGATAGTTCGGTCCTATTTATCCATGAACACCAATTAAGTGTCCTGCCTTCATTAATACAGTTCCATCGGTTCTTAATTTAGTTCACAATGTTGGGCTTTGTTTGAGTGGTGACTAATTAGAAGGCACGTTCAACCCACGGATTAACGATGAGTCGAGAATGTCAATTTCATCCACCGAAGCAGGAAATCGTGAGGCTCTCGGTAAACGCCCGAAGCACCCAACACGTACACATGACTCACCAGCACCATCCGGTGTTTATCGTCGTCTCTGAGAAGATAAACTTCAAAGGTAGGAATTCACAGCACAACGCTTATGTGCCTTTCCCAGCCACTTACCTCGGACTGGCGGTAACCTTTTGCAAAAGTTCTCGAAGTGTTGGTTCAAAGCGTTGTTACGAGTACGTTACAAGCTCGAAGCAACCTCTCCACCAACAGTGGGCCACCTCCTTGGCTGGGGCCATGGACGTATACGCCACCGCACAAAAGTGCGCCGAATGCGTTGTTATCGAACCGCACATTCACACACTAGCATTGGTGGATCTTCGGCCTGCAGTTTTGCTCTTAGCCTTCCTCAATCCATGGTCACCTGCCGTTCCACGCACCAATGCATGCCTTTTTCCCACTCATAACTACGAGTAGTGGCGCCGCATCACAAGGCATCTAAATTTGCGGGCAGACATGGCGATTGTGGGCGCCACATTTGGCGACAGTGACATTTCTTGAGCAGCACGCCGTGGGCAGACCATAAGGAAAGGGGGATGCCCTCCACCGGCCACCGGTATGGGTCAAGATCAAGTTCAGAAAGGCATGCTTGTCCGTGTTGGGATTTCGATTCCAACCAGTTTTCGGGGCTTTTTTCCTTTTTCTTTTCTTTTTTTATTCGAACCTGCATTAAACAGACTTTAGCGACGAGAGCGTATCACGTCAGCCGAAAACCTCGACCATCAAATTAGTGGTTTACGGTCAGGTGATTAGTGTGGAGAAGTCGGGCGGAATGATCTACTATCTTTGGTTGTTTCTTTTTCCCCTTTTTAATAGTATCGTCCGTTTCTTCAGCGTTTGTTGATTTAGTTGCGGGTCGTACAGGCTCGTAATATTAGTTCCACCGCGAATCAACACTCACGGGGTATATTAAGAAGCGATCAGCAATCTTCGCCCCAAAAGTGCCCCGGTACGTTCGCGTGCCCCAAAACCAGGGTCAAAAAGAGGAAAAGAACGGTCGACAGGTCGTTCCATTATGGAATACAGTAGCGTATCGTAAAAGCCTAAAATTGATTTTCGTTGGTCCTTAAAAACTTTTATTCTGCAAAAAACCGGCCATGTTTAGTTTGTAATGGCGTTAGATGACGGGGAAGTATTTAGATGTGTTTTGTTTTTTTCTATTGTCAGCAGTTAGTAGCGATCAAGGAATTTGTATAAAAGGCATTTATTTAAACTTTGCGCTCGATATAAATGTTAAACAATATTCAAAGCAGCCCATCTTAGCGTTGCATCCTTTCGTTTACGTAATACGAAAGCGTACGGACGCTGTGAAACAAAATGCCAAGATGTTAAAACGCCTTTGTAAAGGTGAAACACATCACCGGGGAAACATCATTTGCATTTCCTCCCGGGCTACGCGGAAATCGCAAAACAAAACAGCCTGTCACGAAGGCAACAGATTATGATAAGCAGTTCAGTCGTAAGCAGCAAGAAGCCACACAGTGTCACAGCTGTTGACGAATTCAAGAAACGCTCAAGGAACATTTCCCTTCCCCCGTTTCACTTACTTTCCCTTCAGGACCGAGGGTGTTCCATGTACAAGAAATATCCTCAGTTGACAAGAGATTACGACATCTGTGTTTTCCCGTGTTTGTTTTTTTTTTTACTCCAACCGATGATAGCTACCGAGAAACTACCACGTCTGGTAGCTTTAAAGGATTTCGCGCTGTTGTTGGGATGGATTATCAGATTGTTAAGCGGTATTCAAGAGGATTTCGGTTTCATTATGGCAAAAACGAAACAGAGAGAGAGAGCACACTGATAAGATGGAATAAAAAACAACGTTTCATTATAATCATAATTAGATGCACCATCTTTTCCATAATGTATTCGCATCCGAAAGCAAACAAAAGCATCACATGTTTCTGCTTGTGTATTTTGAAACCCCGAAAAGGAATGGAAATGCAAATTAACTGAATTACCAGCAAGCTAATCAAAACCCCCACAGCACATACTGCAACATTATACGCTAGGAAAAAGAACGGTATTCTGGAACGCTCCCGTCTAGAATAGCACCCTGGTGAATTAATTTGATCTCCTCCTCCTTCTTCCACATTCTCGCGTGAGCTCAGCCCGTGAAATAACCGTTGCACCGAATTTGGGTCAATGTTTATCTCGCCAACCCGAGAATATGCCCTTCAGCCCAAGGGAGCCGCGGGGGGAGGGGGGGGGGCGGTCGCTTGCACCAATAGCAAACCAATAGCCCTCGCGATCTCTTCTCTTCCGGGCGCGCAGTTTGCTAATCTAATTTACATCACTTCGCTAATGGAGCAAAATTGCTCACACCATACGTTCCCTCCCTGCCAAATACCGAGGGCAATTCGTTCCGGCGTTCGGAACGCTGAACGTGGCCCCAAAAAAGTTGTTTTCCTTCTCCGAAACGTCGTCGTCACGCTTCAGCGAGCTGCAGTGAACCGCAAGAAGAGCGTCGTCCATTGGGCACTTGAACAACGGCGGTCAGCGTATATTTGCAGTAACTGCCACAGGCAATGAAAACTGACGAAAAGCTTAACCCCGGCATGCAGAAAGCCTCACTGTGCAACAGGTCTTTCCGTTCGTTTCGTTCGTACGGCTCGCGCTTCCTTGCAAACTGCATTCGACTGCATCAGGTGCCCACGAGGTGCTTACGTGTGCAGCTAATACACGCATACACTGTGAGGTCACATTTTCACATCACATTGTCCAACTGGAAACCGCGCGAAGCATCGAGGGCTCTTGAATGAAACGCCAATGTAATCGCAACGTTCGATAAGTTTACGATTACGGATGGCGATCGTCATCAGCATTACGAGCAGACCAGTTTACCCACTGGCACGATATTCGAGTCACATCGTCCCTAAGGTGGCACGCGCCACAACGCGGAATTTCCCCATTCCCAAAATCACCCAACACTTGGACGCTAGTGTAGCTGAGTTTGAGCATGAGAACGGGTCAATGATGTTTCTCACCAGCTCCAGCAACTTGCTTGCAAAACCAAAAAGATCACCGAAAGCACTGCGGTAAAACACTTTCAACTTCACTTGACGCAGCGCGGGAATAGCGGGAATAGCGATCGTGCGGTCCGTTTGAATGCGATCCTCCGTACATAAACGGTCACGAACGCACCAGCACTCGATCGAAGCGCGCAAACACTACTACGGGCTGCGCGCGGCTCACGTCGCGCGCAAGTCTTTGTTGCGCACCGGCCGCCAAAACAAACAAAAAAAGTCCGAACACCGCACGATCGATCGACTATACCGCCTTTCTCACGCTCACTTCTCACGAGTGAATCAACGCGCCCCACCTGTGAACCGCGCAGCCAAAACGCACGCAGCCAGTGGAGGGTGAGAAATACCTGTGCGAGATGAGGATCGCGTGAGATGAGGTGATCGGATGAAATAACGCTGTCGCGCGAAGCTGCGCAAGCACACGATAAAACGACCTTCCTGTGCGAATTCGCACGCCGTACTGATGCGCGTCGTCCGGTTCGCGCAAAGTTTTATTTTACAATCACGCCGAGCGTCGCCATCGGTCGGGTCGAACCGGCGGGGTCTTTTTTCCCTTGTTTTTGCACACCACCGTTCGAATCTTCTGGGTGGGACTGTCCAGTTTCCGTCCGACCAAAGATGCATGCTCACATGTGTCTGGGTGGTGATTTCGTTATTTTTTGTACTTCATATTATCTCCCGCGTCTTCTCATCGAACCGACCCGTTATTGGCTTACAGACTAGCTTTTTAAGTCGAAAAGAAGCTTAATACCATTTCTTCTTTGAATAATATTTGGTCAATCGCATTCCTATGAGATCTTAATCCGGTTTTTTTTTTTTGCTATTGGTGCTAACTAAATTTATTTATAGATTATTTTCCGTTTGGTATTTGAGATTAGTTTGAGGTTTTTTTTCTGTAGAGAAATTATTCCCTGCCAGCGTTGCTTAGTTTGCTTATCAGAATATTTATGGCATCAAATTAAACTTTCCTCCAAAGTATTTTGACCTGTTTTTACTATATGTGAAGGTTCAAATGGAAGGGCAATGCTTCATGAAAGATTAAAATGTCTCAATGTTCTGTGAACGTTATCACAGACTGTATTATTTTTCGTCAAAAGCAAACGCTTGAAGGGCAAACATGTTAAAATGTAAATCATATAAACTCAACGGTACTTCGTCAGCCCTCGGAAAATGAGCTTGTTTGTTTTTATTACCTCGGGCCCTTTGCTGATGACCTTTTGCTTCTTTTGAAAGCATGATGCATTTCAAATGCGTATTTTTTTCATGCTATTTTTTTCTTTGCCATGGGATAATTTGAAACATCTGGTCTCCACAGATGTACAAAGGTTTAATTTTTTTAATGTTATCAAACATCACATTGTTTTACGCAAGCTTTCGGTGATTTACGCAATTCAAGAGCAAATACAAGAACAAAAGGAAAACAAACAATATTGGACCTCGTGAGCTTTTGTCATCGTATTTAAATGGTGCAGAAAATTGTTGTCCGAAGAATTAATACCCAAGCATCAACCATCACTTTCAGAAGGCACATGCATATAAAAACCTCGTTGTGGCAAAATAAAAAGGCTGTACAGGGCAATACACATCCCAAGCCCACTCAAACACCAGAGCAAACTGAAGCACGAGGTTAAAATGCAAGCATCCTCCCAAACGATCGATAAAAATCCGCAAACTAATTGTGCGTAAAAAAATCCATTCCGATTATAAATGTTTTTTTATAGTTTCGAATGAAATGAATGTGTGAAATTATGTAAAATTTTGGTATAGGTTAAAGTTAATTTACTATCCTTCCTAAATTATTATAATATATTATAATATATTAATTACAAAAGCTTATAATAGCTGAACCTCGTACGAAAATTAAATTGAAACAATATCCACTTTTTAAACGTTTCGGACGTCATTACTCTCACAACTTTGTTTTGCACTTCCACTAGAATTCCACAAAACAAAACCAAATGATGCAAAAACCCCAATTTGTACTCGATAAAACGGAAGTGCCAGGTGAAGTGCATGTGCATCCGTGCAATTAAGAATGGTTTGCTGTTGAGCTGTCGGTTATGGTTTTTTCGGCACCAATCGATTGCAGATAAATCAGAAAAAACAGTGAACATATAACATAAACCAACAACCACCGACGTCCGTTTGCTTTGAAATCAAATGGGTTAATCTTTTTGTCGTTCTATTGATTTTTTAAAACTATTTCTATGCAATATCGTTGTGGATGTTACTTGCAACTGATACAATTTACCCTTGAAATAAAAATAGTTCAATGTAGCAACGGTATAAATGATGATTTCTACAAAACTGCTGTGTAATACGCTAGCAATTTTTGACAAGCACAAGTAGTTTTGATTTTCTTTTTTTATTGTCGACTTACATTGTACCGATGCAGATGCATCAAAGTTGATTTTCATAAAAAGCTTTTTTTATGAAATATTCTATCCTATTTTGTTGAGCTTGTATCAGTGAAATGGCACTGATTGCAAGACAGCACTGTAAACAATCCGTTTCAACTGTGGGCACCAATGGGAGACGAAGGATGGCATCAAAAGAGCGACATTGAATATTCATCACCAACATGCAGCTTCGTCCTCGGCGAGATGGCATTTCGCTGCTAGCTGTAGGTTAGTGTACCATTTTCCTGGTACGCTGTGAGGTGGTACGGGAAAATATTGTGATATGCGGAAACTCGACCCGCAATCGCACCGATATTGATCTGTATTCAACCACGAACCACGAACAGTCTATGCATGGTACGCATGACATCCTTTACTATTTATTTGCCCTTTACATCTCAAACATCATCATCATCGTACAACATTCACAAGCAACGGAGCGCAGGGCTTTCGCGTACGATAACTTTTATAAAACTTTTATTACTTTTTAGCACAATCCCTTTTACATGATTGTATCTTACAGGCAACAGCTACTTCTAGTGTAACGACAATATTAAATGGCTACCTAAAGCTATAGATTGTAATGCACTATATCTTCTATTGAATAAAAAAATCTATAACTGCCATCTTTCTTCCAAAAGTTTACAATTACAAGCTATGATATGAATTTGACCCATTTGCTTCACAGCCGACCAGCTTCTCATACGCATGGGACTGACCCTGGTTGACATGTGCACCCAGTATTCACTTCGTTTGCCTCCTGGACTTTTGGTTGGAAGCTACAAAACTCAATTACCCGTTCCCCCTGACCTCCGAGATTCGGTCGTTGGCTTTTAAACCTCTACCTTATCCTTTGCCCATACTTCCTGGTCCACTGTGTCGCAGTCGGTACGCTCGGGCACATCGTTCCCGCTATCGGATCCATTTCCGGGGATCTGCTCGCGACGGTAATTGAATGTTTGTATCTTTCGTGGTGACGAGTGAAAAAAACAACCGCCCATACACACACGAATTTTCGAAGTGCCCTCAGCTCACACGAATTACCTCGAACGCATTGTATAAACCGTGCCTGAAACATGGCCTTAGAAGGCTTGCTAAAAATTGCAAACGACAAGAGACAGTGCACGTTCGCCACCCGGTGTCCAGCTCCGGAACGGAATCGATAACGGAACAAACGCGATGCAATTCGCGGTCCTGCTGCGCCCTGCCCGATTGGTGATTGCAAGCGTTTACAGGTTCGTTTAATGGGTCATCCCCATAAACTTCAGCAGCTTCACGGTGCTGCTATCGACGGGCAGGCTGTAATGTCGAACGAGCGGAACATTAAAACGGGCGACAGGCGCTCTAGAAAGCCCGAAGATAAATGGTGCATATATTTCCGCCTCGGCCATGCACATTAGCCAGGCACCCGGCCCCTATCCTCAAGTGATGCGAACGATTATTTACAGCGACATCACAGCGACATTGGACCAAGCACGCCTTTCACTTCGCCTCCTGGTTGACCGTTTGTGGCACATATTTGCTGTGCGCGGGCGAAGAAACTTTGTTACCTATTCTATTTAAATGAAGGGCTCAATCGATAGCAACCCTCCGTGAGGACCTTAGATGGTTTACGATAAGCGAACGATAAGCGAAAAACTATTGAAAATCGTTTAATTTAAATAGGAAATTCACGCGACTCGTTTAAAAGCATGAATCCGTTCAATTTGATAGAATTTTTAGAGGAAGTATTCTCTACAGAATTCTACAAAAAAGAATTGATCGGATTTTGATTATCAAAATAGAAAAGAAACTTTCCCATCGCTCCATTGTAATCGAGATCGGATTCGGATAATGACTTTTTATTATCTTCCACCGCAAACCAAAACCGTTCTATAAATAAAACTTGATAATTGTTTCCACTGCAATGAATCTCATCTCAAACCAATTGCTCTTCAATGAAAAAACGACAATTATCTGCATGCAATCATTCCATGCTCTCTTGAACACATACCGCATTCAATTATGTTTCACGGGCACACCACAAAAAGATAAACGTTTTCCCTTCTGACTGGGTTCAATTAACCACCCCTAACCCGACCAAAGATCGACTGATTTCGACGGAAAAAACTGAAAGAATCTTCTCGAACTTGCGTTTGGGGATCCGTAGCCCATTTGCGTCATTGATCGATTTATGATCACGATTCACGGTGAGGCGATTTGCAAAGGAAGTGGTGGAAATGGTTGGACGGAAGCAAATAATAAATTAAACAGCAACAAACAGCAATAGAGAAGATTCGCCTGTTTTGTTCGCTGATAGTAATTTAAATTGCTTTTCGTATTGGATGAAGTAAATAAATAAAAACGATGGAGATGATTATTCCACACTGCATCCAGAACAAAAAATTGCGTTGATGTACCGTCAGAAAAAGAATTGACATCCAAGGTCAGGAAGACACTTTCCGTTGATGGTGGATGTGAGCAGATTCACACTTTCACTCTTCTTTTTTGCATCCGGAGGCACGTCCTGCCGGATTGCAGGCGCTCCACTCCAGGGGAAGCTTCGGCCTGAAGTACATCCTCTAACTTATGTAAGTCACTAACGAGACAAGATGAAAGTTACCAAGACAGAAGAACCGATGTTTTTTTGTTGTTGTGAGAAATGTACGTATTATTTGTATTGCGATGCATTTAATTTTTTGTTTCTTCGACATCGACGCGTACCAATCATTTTGCAATAACGAGGCAGTATTAGACAGCACTGCTCACAAATCCGTGAAAGTCCAGGTCTGCGTCTGAATAATGCTGCCCGAACGGTCATGCGCTGTTGAAGAATGGTAGAAGGTGGAAGTGCAAATTATATTTACCGAGGTGTTGGAAAACATCATGATGGGACACTTTTATTGTTATAGGTTCAACTGCTCCTCAAGTAGCCCTCCCAAGAAATTAATTACGCAAGGACCAATGTCGAACGTTTTCATTGCATTTTAAGAGGTTTAAGTCATACCGTGCTATATTCGAAATAGAAATAGAGAAGTTTAAATCTAAATTACGTGCTAATTATGTACCCAATACTAATTATATTTTTCTTGTGAATCTGCTCCCAGTATGGTGAAGCTCAAAAATGGCAAGAACGCATGGTTTGCGTTGCTTTACCATAAACATTATCCTAAATCTGTCTAGATAAACATTGGACCATAGCAAACAGTGCACTTAAGCCTGCTTGTGCACACATTATGCGGTCACACGGAAGCTGGCTCCTCGGTAAAAGCAAACGTTGTGGAATCTACAATCATTCCTCAAAAATGCCAAACTCGTTGTCCAAACAGCACCCGGCGAAAAGCCACGCAAGTTTTTCGGCCGAACACCCACGAACCCACTCTCGACAATCCATGGGGCAAACACTCGACCCTTAATACCGCTACATAAAAGCACAGCTTCACCCTCCGATTGCGTGGCAAAGAGGACATCTTGAGAACGTACCGAATGATGTCGTGTTGTTTTCCGGCGTATGATGAAGACAAAATCGACTTCGCACCTCAGTCCTTAATCTTCCTATCGTTTCCGCATTACATTACATCCGCCAATTGACGAAATTCGAGTGTGAGGCATTGCTTCGGGCAGAAATTCTGGCAGGAATGATTTTGTTTACGATGGCGCGTCAGCAAATTTGTCAGCCCAAACTCCGCGGAAAGCTCACGAACCATCTGGAGCATTTGTCTGCCTGCCCAACAGGCACTCCGGGCCGGTCAAGTGTCCATCATCGTCGTTTCACGCGACGCTGGTATTCGAGCACGCGGCCATCAAAGTGGCTCGATGATGGGCCAGTTAGGATACGTCGACAATCGCTCCATCAGCGGAAATGACGAGATCTGTCGAGGGCACACTGGAGCGTCGTGCCGTCGGGCAAAGTGGGAAGACAACAACTGTCTAGTGAACATCCCGAGTCCTTCCGGCTTCGAACCTAAAGGTTCTTCCATTTTCGTGTGACATCAAAAGAATTTATTACATGGAGAGATCCACAAAGTGGTTTGCTAAATAAACTAGAAAATTCCAATTCAGTCCCTTTGGGTCGGCATCATTTATGGAGTTCTCTAGCCGCAGAATAACTGAGAATACATGTAACGGAATTTAATTCTACCGTCACGATTCTAGCGCATGCCGCTCGTCTTCGATTGCGTGCAGAAGCTTTTGTGCCAGTAATAGATGGCAGGAATTTATTCATTTGAGGCCAGCAGCAGCACCAGGTTTCCGCCCCGGTGCCTGTTCTGCTTGAAAAACCTGTCGTTTGTAATGGAAAACCTGTCCCGATCACATGTAGAGGGCCCAGGGCCATCTAGAATTGGAAGACATCGAACGGCGTACCTTTGGAGCGACAGTTGACTAGCCGGTGCCGTAACGGATGCGTCTGACGTCAGCTGGCAGCTGGTTTTGATGGGCAGGACAGGACTAGATCCGAAGCTCCGATAGCGCGAACGCGATTGCACGGCATACAGGCTCCTTGTTTGCCTCCACTTCAACACCGACTAACTCGATCGCTTTGAGGGGGATTGTATTTCCATTAGGTTGCACTTTTCTCACCTGCGGCTCATCAATTTATTATACATCCCCGCGTTCTCCCTTGATGCTTCGGCATTTAATCAACCGCTGGCTGACGATGTAACCGCTCTATGTCTCGACGATTTTGTTGCATATCCTGTTTTCTAATAAATTTTTCATGCCCTTGAATGACCAGACGAATTCATTATCGCATTCGCTGGATGTCGTGTCTGTAACGTACGAATCCTATCCTAGAGGATTTTTTGTCTTGAGCAATGTAAATCCTCCCCCCGCAGAGGGCCCTTACCGTGTGAAGTGAAATTGACAGAGTGTGGGCTAAAAGCACACAAACTGTCGTTGGCGTGTTCACCGCAATCCCGCATGGAACTGACCTCTTATGTCTGTCGCTTTTGTGGGTTCTGGTGAATTTGCTATTTTTCTTATTCCAACGAAGGCGCCGCCACCGCCATAGTGACGCCCCGGTCTTTCGCAACGGCGAACCCGGTGGAGGGTTTTGTGGTTTGTGGCGCAAAGTTAACCATAAACCCCAAGCCCGTCAGGTTCGCTCGGATTGCCGCAGCCACAGAGAGCGTGAACAGGGACGGACGCTTATGATCCGGTGTCGGTTTATGGGACCGGTTTAACAAGAAACGAAAAAGTCCCAAACAATACCACACCCCACAGGCTTTCCTCTCTTCCATGGCAGTGCATTTCCACCGGTGACCGGTTTCCTCGGAGAGAATATTAACTTCACTGCAACGTATCGAAAATATTGCTTGCAAAAACAGGACACCAAACAAAAAAAACGAATGGGAATGATTTTCCCATTTCTCCCCTTTCATTCATTCCCCCTATTCGCCGGGCAGGTGACAGCAAAAGTCAATTTACCATAAGTTATTAAAGTGTCACGAAGTCCTAAATGTGCATCAGACACTTTCGGTGTAAAGTAATCCCTCGGAAATGAATGTGCAACCGGGGATAAAATAATCCGTGTGACGAGCTCGCTTACCGGCGCAAAATTGATGTTCCGATCGGTATCTCCTGATATGGCTGGTTGGAAGCTTAATTTATCATTGGTTTTCAAAAAATGAATCGAAGAATCTTGCTGGAATTCGAAAGCGACATTCTATTTTTTTGCCCTGTTGGATGTGGACAAAGTTCTAGCGAACAATTGCCTTAAGGAGGTGCATCCATTAAAAAGGCTGGAAGCTCAATTTCAAGATCTCTAGATTTTGTAATCAATTTTAAATGATTCCACCTCGGTGCTGCTCACCCGGTTCAAATGGGATGCAGTAATTTTGATTGACGTATTGTATCCGGAAGCGACTCGGAATCAAATGTGTGCTAAGGACACCAAAGAGTTGGCGTTCCCCCGGATGCAAATATCCTCGTGCCCTCGTTGTGAGAGCAATTACTCTTGCAACAATTCGAACGAAGGACACTCGAGGCACGTCATGCACGTGGCCGTGCGTAGAAATCGTTCTCCATTGTACCGTCAGCCGGTGATACTCGGTGATCTGTGTCCGCCCAATCATCCGCTGGCCTTTTACCCACTTGCACAATTGCACCCGGATCGATGATGCAACGAAGCCGGCCTGCTTCTGTATCGTTCCGTGGAATCTGCGTATAGAAATGTCAGTACCAATGATAGAGCACTAGCGGGGGAAAAAACTGTTAGGATTCGCCATCCATTGTATCGTCGAGCAGTGACAATTATTAGCGTCATTCGTCATTGGAAACCGTTCGCTGGTAACTGAACAGCTGGCAGCCGGTACGAGTGCTAAAGGGTAATTGAAGCGCACCCGAACGAACCGACACACACAATGGACCCGAAAATTAGATTGACTTTGAGGCATGAAATTTGGAAATGGGTTGAAATCCGACATCACTGCTGCATCGCCGCACCATCCTCTCCCATCACTTCCCCACAACCACTCCGCTTGTCCGAACACGGGATGGACCGGAAATTAGGAAGCGGGCGCACGGAAGCGCAAGCTTCGGTAGCAACGATTAGCAACACGATGGAGATGGCCATCGAAGGGGATTCCTTGCTATTTCGGAGCCGCGCGGCACAAGATGCCATCGCATGTCATCATCGCAAACTTGGAAGCTGCCACCGGCGTGGACGGTTATAATTATCACCAACACCATCGGCGTCTATTGGGCTATAATAATGATGAACATAACCTTCTCAGACGGTGTGTGGCTTTGTGAATGTTTAGTGTAGAGAAGATGAAGATTTGAGTGTGTTTATTTTTATAACAAAGTTTATTAGGTGCTTACCACCGTCTGCACGATACAACAATTCGGTTGTATATGTTGGTTTCCTCTATTCCATAATCCACATTCTTAAAATCTAACGCAATTTTTTTTATTATTCCTACAGACGGTGGGAATCTTTGGTGGCGAATGATTCATCCACTTCATTAGTAAAGCTCTAAAAATCAGAAGCAGAAACAAAACAGTCAACAGTTGTTATTTATCAACGTGACGGAAAACTGCAAACCGCCAAAGTGGCTTCATTTATCGTTTTTATCAATTACCGCCGTTGAACCGATAAGAACCGTTCGCGGTCTCAAAACGATATATCCTGAATTTTCGTCCGATGATCGATTCACGAACCGGTTCAAATCCGTACATATCGTTTGGGATTCGGACGTATCGTTTGAAGCCCGCGCATGTGTTGTGCATGTCTATAACCTACGTTCAGGCGCATCCGAATGAAAAACTTGTTCACGGAAAGAAGCGAGCTGCTCGCAGAAATTACGCTTGTAATTCCACAAAACGCGAGTGTAATCAAAACTAGAAACATACTTTTCGTTTAAATGTGTTCAGGTATAGACATGAACATCCATGTGTGTTTTATTCGTTTAGAAAAGCTATCGGCCAGGTTGTTCGGTCAGGTTCTACGTTCCCTGCAATGCCTACAGCCAAATAAAATCGCATTCAAATAAAACAACACTTGCCATCAACAATAGGAATTTGTTTACAATGTAGCAAATAAAAACATTTTATTGGAAAAATTATATCCAACGTAACAATCGGATGGAAAAAATGGCGCATCATACAAAAAACAGTCTTCACCTGCTTAAATTTTCAAAACCATGCGTTCAACAGCATTGCGCACGCCAATTGACGTCAGAGCATTAATATTGAGACTGACAGAATGACTATAATAATTTGTACGTAAACGTATCCCCTTAACATAGGACTGCTCCTCTTCATGGTGCACCTTTTATTACAAACGGGCTTAACACATTCCTACCCAAACCCTGCACGGTTTCGCAGGGGTTAATATCTCAACAATGGGCTATCGTAATTGCCTCCCATTACAAAAGAGGAAAGAAAACGCACGGCATGCTGAACAAGTGCTCCTACACTCGACGGGCGGCCTAATCCGATGTCTAGTTCCAATGCTGCGCTTACGTTATGTGCGCGAAAAAAAAACACCACTTCAAAGCAAGTCTCCCTTGACCTGTAGTACTCTATTCATTGCGATGTTCGCTTTTAAGCAAGAACCTAGCGATTTGAAGTAAGCAAGAACGGATACTTTTGAATTTGTTTACAATTTTATTTAAAATTCAAATAATATTTAAAATACACTGTTTATACAACAAACTGGGAACAAACGCACTAAACATTGTTCCACCATAAACAGTAGACGCTTTCATACACAGATAAGAAATGGCTAACCTAAATGAAGAGTAGACACCGTCTGCAATATTGGACGATCAACATTGATGTAATTCATTAGAAGAAAGAATGGCCTCAGTTCGGGACGCAAATTCTGTTGTCCTCCTGGCACCTTGTAGTAAACATTTCACAACCAAAATGGTACTAAGTAAACACATGTGATTTAAACGTGTTTCTCTTTTGTTGTAAGAATATTTTGAAACTAACTTTCATATTTTAAATGAAATACATGCCAATTAAATTAAAGAGGTATAATCTCACAATAACCATTCGATTTGTAACACTATTTGATCAGTCTATCGCACACACTCAGGTATAGGATGATTTTTGTTGCACTGATATTGATAAGCTAAGCTCAATGATAAGGATAATGGTTGCATCAAAACAACATTTTCACACTTTAGTCGCCAGTACGGTGAAGGTGTAGCCGACGTAGATGCTGCTTCCCGAAGTACCATCGTTCAAAAAGACCTGCCACGAAAAGAAATTGGTATTTTCATAAATACTTAGAGAAAAGAGGAAACGAAAGCAACCTTTGATTTGACGCATCTTACCTTTCGGCGAATCACCTATAAAATCCAGCCCACGAATCGAAGTTTCATCTTCAATCAACTGCGCCATTACGATTCTTTCCCGATCGTGAAACAGGACAAAGTTGCCGAGAAACAGACACAGCACAACCAACATGATCCGCTTGCCAATGGTGGCCATTTTAGTGTTTCAAATCACTTCGCTTCCACTCCGCAAACTGATATGAGATCGCAGGGGATTCCGTATGCCTAGAAAACACGCAGATGAAACAGCGTGCTAACCGCTGCGCTTCGCCCGGCTCGATAATCAACCGTAAACTGAGAGTTTGACGTCGCTTGCACAATTGTTCTTCCCTGTTATTCTCCCGCGAGACACGACACAGTCTCAATTGTGCGCCTCGCGGACCTACAAACACACCAGGGATGTCTGGACAACGGAATTATTTCTGGCGGGGTTTTTTTTTTTTATTCCTTCTCATCTTTAATTTTGAAGAATCTTCACCTTCAAGAACGCTGCTCAAAAAACGGGCGCGTGTACGCGCAAAACTAACCACTTCAACCCTGTCCCCTTGTTTATTTGATCGTGGTCGTGTGTTAAATCATGAGCAATTTCCGTCCGACGTCGTTCGTCTCCCAACGCTCAAGTGCCCATATTCAGCGGGTTGTGGAGCATGTGCGATCAGCTGCTTTGATTTAATTCGATTCGTTCCCTCCCATACTGATGCAGCAATAAATTGAATGTAACAATCTATCATGGCACATCGTATTTAAAAAAAATAACCACGCAGTAGAAACAGTGGAGACATCACACCGTTTCGCGAAATCGTAAAAAAAAACAACATACACCCCGTTCTGATCCAAAAAATTCTATTCTAAACGTCCGGTTGGGGTGGTTAGTCAATTATGCTGCCGCGTGTTGAGCATGTCAATGAGAAAAGCCTACACGAGGTGGCCACCCGGGTACTCTAGTGCTCTGAGTCACTTAATTCCGCCGGCAAGTGGTATTTACCAGCGACATCAGCGACGCAAACGTGCACGGCTCTCTGTCGCTACGCGTTCCGAACGCAGTTGAGCACCGAGGAAGCGACACTGCTAATTTTAATCAACAAACCAAAACCGCTAACAAGTTCTGACAACGCGTGATGGAGAGAGAAGAAAGCCGCAACTCAAAATAGTGTCTAGTGTGCCAGGTGGGCGTGTGATGGTGTATTTCACGTAAAATCGTCCAACCGTAACATTCAAACTTCCAAATGTGCCAGCTCAATCATATTTTAATGGATAAAACGGTTCTTTCCTCTGAATTGAGACAACCTTGTACTCATGATTATTGAAGCATTATTTAAAATCTCAAGTCAATGATTTCCATACCGCAGAAACGGCTGAACAAAACAGGCTCGGCGACCCCAAAGTGATTGTGCACCCCTGCTTTCAGTAGAAACCAACTGGCAACTACATATCACATACCTTTAGGCGTACAAAACCGGTCAAAAACAACATTGAACATCAAACAGGACTTGCTATTGTTCATTGTGTTTCAACAGGAAAAGTTGTATAAATATCCAAAATGATGGGGCACACGACAGTTTATCAAATACGGAAGCCTAAACAAGGTGACAATAATGTTATTGCCCATTTACTACTGACGATTCTCCGTAAACGTTTCAGCCGAAGGTGCACGAACGATTTGATGGATAATTTTCCCTCGATGCAATCGATCTACGAGCAATGGGTTAGATGATTACACTAAATTACTTTTCAACTTCTATAAAACTTCCATCGCCAAAGGGCGTTCGATGTTAGTTGAACGACAACATTTCAAGTGACCAGTGCTCGAAGAGCAACGAAGGATAGAATGTGCTTCGCTTCGATTGAGCGCATCCCGCTGCCCTTTGTGCTCGCCGTAATGGTGCTGGGAGCATGGGCGGACACCTACGTCACCAAGTACGATAACGTGAACCTGGAGGAAATCTTCAACAGCGAGCGGCTGATGAACAACTACATGAACTGTCTGAAAAAGGTTGGCCCCTGTACGCCCGATGGCAAAGAGCTTAAAAGTGAGTAGAAGCGATAGCAATCGGCTCCTTAGAGGGTGAGTGTTGCTCATCAACTGTTGGTGGGTTTAATGTTGTTTTATCTACCTCCCCCACAACCCGCCAGCCAACCTTCCCGATGCACTGATGAGCGATTGCGCGAAATGCTCCGAAAAGCAGCGCATCGGCTCGGACAAGGTGATCAAGTTCATAATCGCCAACCGGCCGGACGATTTCGCGACGCTCGAGCAGCTCTACGATCCAACCGGCGAGTACCGCCGGAAGTACCTGCGGTCGGACGGAACGCTGAAAAGCCGCGATGAGGAAGAAGACGACCCACCGGTGAAGACCGACGACGGAGACATTGAGACGGAGGCCCACGCAACCGAACGCAGCTCGGTTCCGTCTCAAGATCACGACCATGGCGAAGGCCAAACGGACGAGAGTGAAAATTGAATCCCCCGCCCTCACGCATAATCTCTCTTTCTCTCTCTTTCGCTGCTCCACCATTAACTCCGAATCATTCGTCAGATATCTGCATTGCTGCTAGATCGTAGTAAACTCGCTACAGTTGCGTGCACAAGGGCGCATCATTGCCCAAGCCCCAACAACTTGTCGCCATGCAATCTTTTACCTCTCAATACACCCTTGTGGCCCGCTGCTCAGCTCCGGTGGCTCCGATGGATAACTATAATTTCACTCTAATGGCGCCAAAAAAAAAAAACGCCCCATTACCGTCTCGTGCACCTAAACATCGCGTAGACGATGCACGATGTGCGCCTCAAGAAAGGTCGATGGGTTTCTCGAATTGCCTTTCAAATAGAAGGATCCTTCGAATAAGAATGTCTGTCAGAGCCAACAACGTACAGCAATGTTCGTTTTTTTTCAACTTTTCCGAACAAGATATGTCTGGTGCAGCGTCCGAAACCGTGGAAAACCTACCAACACCGGACACAAGCTGCAACGAAACGAAACGTCTGATGAATCATCCAGTTCCACGGGTCGAAATGGAAGCAGTGAAATATGGTGCGCCTGCATCCGACACATCTCGAAACATCATGTGGTGAAGGACAAACCGTGTCGAATTGATGCATCACACAGCGAACAATTACCGGTTGATGAATTTTACAGGGACGTTGACAAAAATGTGCAGTACTACAGATGCAATAACAAAAAAACTGAAATAGAATTAAAGAAGAACCTTTTTATCTACTTTATGTGTTTTTTCAAACTAAAAGGTAAAAGAGGGGTACCTTAAAATCGAACGCTGTTGTGCTATCTTTGCTACCATTGCACAATGTAGCTACAACTTGTGCAATAAAAAACACGTTATTCGTTATTGAATCAACCCACGTTCTTCAGTTCCTAGTTTACAGTTCAGTTTGAAAACCCCCATCCGACAAACAAACGTCCATCGCACCCAATATGGACGAGCGCATTTCCCAACCGATCGATGCCGATTGACCTTAACACCGAGATCAAGCTAGCAACCAGCTATCTCCGCGTGCAACTGAACCGAACAGAAGAGGTGCGCTTGAAGATGCCGTAAAACTTGATACGAATGAAACTACCACCGAAAACGAGCCGAGTCGATCTTACGTCCATCCTCCGCATGCCATTGCCTGGAGGGTTGCTGTCCATTTATGGAAGAAATCGAAAACGCCCCTGTAACCCATTCGCCGAATGCACCGGCGTGATTGCACTCGTCCCAACTTTCTTTCGTCATGAAAGAAGTGCCCCGACGGGATGACGAAATGTGCACAAATTATGCTCTTATGCAATACATCCAGAAATGGAAAGTACACTATAATGTACTGTATGGGGCATTGCACGATTCGGGGATGTAATGACTATTGCGTACTATGTTTTAGCATATTTTCTCTTGTTGAAAATGGGTCATTTGGCTGTCTTGCTCTTTTAAGCTTAATGTTAACGTACGATCGATTTTGTAACGCACGACGCATGAGGTTATAAATTATAAATCGACTGATGGAAAGGTAACGTACTATTGATTCTTTATCTTGTCCGTGTGGTTTTTTGAATGATTTCGGAACCAATTCATTAATAATTTAAATGCTCAAACGATTGCTTTTTGGTTTTTTGATAAAATGGTTTGATCTGTTTATTCCGTATAACTGATGAAGTTAACAGTTGAAGTTCACTCAGAAGGCTCAGCTTAACGCGCACGATCTTACCAGCGGGATCTTGCTTGCCGGATGTTCTACGATCGGTCTTCGTCTTCGTCTTCCTCTTTTCTTTTAACACGAAAAATATAATGCTTCATGAACCCATAGGATTCGAAAACGTTGTTTCCACTCTACATCCTCGTTTTACACCGCCAGAGCACATCGTTTACCTCAACCTTCGCCCGCGATCAAATGCACGATCACAACCGGAAAGGGAGGCGCTTCGCTCTGGAGTGTTTGGATACAGTTCAGCTACAACACGATCATGCTGTTGGTCTTTATGTCTTCTGCTGCCGAGCTGGCTGTTCCGAGCTGCACTTCTGAAAAAAGGACGATCCGGTACGGTACGGTGGGAAATCCCTTGCGCCGCACGGATGTTGCTGGTAGTTGTTTTTTTTTTTTTTGTTCCTTTACTCTGTGTCTCCGTCTCTCTTATGTACTAGGATCGGCATCTGCCGCCCGCCGTCTATCGTTTTTCCTGCCGTGAACGCGAATCGCCAGTAACTCGTTGCAAAGGGGTCGTTGTCGCAGCGCGAACGAACACTAACAAAAACTCAGTGTCCCACGCCTTACAGCTTGATACCCTTCTTGTTGGCCTCCTCACGGTACTTGTTGACGTAGGTGTTGTCGGGGTCGTACTTCGCCTGCAGAGCATCCCACTGGCTCTTGCGGTTGTCGATCAGGTAGTTGATCACCTTGTCGGTGCCGGACTTCTGCTTCTCGCTGCACTTGGCGCAATCGGTCAGCAGGGCGTCGGGCAGGATGCGCTTCAGCTCGTTACCGTCCGGGGTGCAGCGGCCCTGGTCCATCAAGCACTTGAAGTAGTTGTTGAACAGGCGGTCCGACTTCAGGATCTCGTCCAGATCGACACCATCGTACTTGGTGGTGTACTTCTCCTGGGCGGCAACGGCAGCAACCAGGGCCAGGGCAACGACGACGAAGAACTTCATCTTTGCAGGAATGGTTTGCTGCAAGCACAATCGTGAGTGAGTTAGAAAAATCTGCAGGCAAAGCGAATTATCATTCAACTAGCCGCGTTCACCGGCTATCAACTGGGCGTGTGGGCCCGGACGGAACCACCAGCCCAGGAAAACCGCCTCCTTCTATGGGGGAGGCTCTTTTTATCGTATCCCCGTGACCAAATTGTATCTCATTTACTGCTCAGCCTCGACACCGCACCGCACTGTCCCGTGCACCAAAGGGCAACATTACAATTAATCCTCCTCCCCGTCGCAACCCAGGCAACCTACTAATGTCGCAGTGCCCGGCATTGTTATCAGTGAAACCCCCCCAAAGGTCTCCCACGAGCTAACCGGGGCCAAGAGTGGCGTGCCCAAAACCCCACCGCCGACACCGAGACGCGAAGACGATAAGTGATGAGTCATCACGGCTAGGTAATCGTTGATTACACTTGCGTCTTTTGTGTGTATGAGCGTGGCACTGTGTGGCTACGAGGTGGATTCTTAGAAGTCCACCACAGACAAAGCAACAAGTAGCATTCACTGGACGCATCACAATTGCGTGCGTTCGCGAGCCGCTAGCGATCGGTAAACAAGAGCCTTGCGAGAACGGGTTTGAAGCAAATTACCCGTACCGGTGTTCGTTAACATGTTTACTTTAGCACTTCAGCACCAGCAAGAGAAGTGGAGGGGTGAATACTTTAAAATGAAGATTTGTTAAGCAAACATAAAAAAAATCAATACAAAATCCTAAACCATCAGTGTAACTAGCTTCTATAGCAGATGAAATGTCTACATTGAAACGATGTTAGTTGCATTCAATAGATCAACAGGGAAGTGAATTAAAGCGATCGATAACAAACGGATTAGAATCTTGAAACGATAGTAATTGCCTGGTATCATTTCATCACTTAAACTGTGCTCGCTCAATAGGCTACAATTACCCTGTCACTACATTTCACCTCTACTCTCACAATAGCCCTATTCGCTCGACGATGACGTACGAGACAAACGAAAGATTCCGATGCGGGCGGCATAAGCGACGAACCCGATTTACAATCAATTCAATTATGCGCAAACTATTACCGCTTTTAATCGTTTCACTCTCACACTTAGTTTAAAGATTTCACTCGCCTGTAGACGATCCCTTTCACTGATAATCGTAATGGCAAGAATTATCGGTGCTAATTGCAATAACAAAAAGCAAGTTAATTGACTCGCCAGCCGAGGCTTCTCGAAGAGTAACCTTTCCCTAGCGCTTGTCCAACTTGTGCTTGTGCTTTCCCCGATGGCACAATACTTACCGGTTTGGGTAGAACGGTTCGGTAGTTGCTCGCTGGATTGAGGCAGAAGCCAAACTGTGACTTGTTGTGCCTCGGGAGCGGGCTTATATACGGCCGTTCGAAAATTCGTTCACTTCCCGAACACCGCGGACAGCCCCCTCGGGGACCGGTCCCGGACGAGCTAGGTTGCCGCACGATGATTCGACCGTCATGCTCCTTGGTATCGTGACGTTTTATTTATTTATTTTTTTCCTTATTGCTCAGCTCCTCGATGCCTTGAATCTTCTCGCACACCGGGCTCTTCCCGCCGGCCTGTCTGCGCGGGTTAACCAACACCGTCGCCCATTTCGTGGGTTGGTCGGCTCGTTTGGAAGCCTTCCCCGCTCGTATTGCCTTCCTTGCCCGCAAGCACAAACACCCCTTCCGGGCCGGTTCGGGTCGTTTATCGCGTCCATCGGGTGAAGATGACCGTGGGGACACCATCGAACGGGCGGATGAGCCACGCAATCGCGAGTGGGCTGGAGCCATTTCGTTTGATTGTATTTTTTTTTAACGTACCAATTCTCGTTCCCTAGCAAGAGCCTTCGGACGCCCTCGGAGCTGTGTAGTTCTTCCACACACAACCACGCACGCATCGGAGGCCACAATCTTCAACATCGGCTCTAGTCTGGCGTCCCATTGAGTGGCTCTCTTCTTCAGCGCACAATTAGCATGCCCCGCGCCATACTCGCAAGAAGCGGATCGATGGGAGGAAAATATAGATAAGTACACACACACACATGTCGAAAACTGTGGGATGTAAAATGAGCGCTCGGCTTACGGTTGATCTTCTTATCTCGCCTAGAACGAAACCTCAGACGAGACATCAAATTTTACGGACCAACTCATGCATGCAGACACTTTCGCAACGTTTGTACCCATGTACCCAAACCAGTTACCCGAGAAACAGGCTAGACGGGATGAAGAAGGAGAGAAATTTTGCAGAACAAGCCTTAAAATGTGTCTCCCAGCCGATAGGCTTCCTCTATTTCGGCTAATCTGCAAGTGTCAATCAAAATGGTACGATTAAAGTCTTCAAGCTCTCTTTTCTCTGAATTTTCAGCTAAGCGATCCGCCAAACGGTCGCCTCATAAAAAAGAAAGCAAGAAAGATCGAAACTTTGGAGCAAAGATATCAATCATGCTTACGAGTCCAGTCTGCGCAAAGAAATCGAAGCCACGACCGGGAGAAGAAAGATAGACTGTTCAAAGTACACCACGGACACACGGCTCCATGGGAGGGTTGCTCGTTTTCACGCTACATTGATTTATGATTCTTCCCCATGAACGATCGCATCGGATCGGATATTCGTGCGAAAAAAAGGAGGTTAGGTCGCTTTTTACAACCGTCCATAGGTCGCTTTTTACAACCTTAACGATCATCCTTACAACAATACCCTTGCTGCTACACGGAAGCGTGAATCATCAACCGTGAGCGTTGAGTCGGAGTAAACAAAAAAAAAGTGGGATCCACTGAGTATAATTTCCTATACACTCCGTTTATTCTAACGCCAACGATAATCACCCAATTCGCGCTACTGCCATAATTGTTGTTGCGCCTCCAGGTGCCCCCAGGAGCACGGGAGTGGACTTTAATTAGACTGCATTTCGTGCCACGTGCAGCTGCCTCGGGTAACCGATCGTATCCCACCTCAAGCGACAGCCCGGGACCGCGCACTGCACTCCAGAAGTGGTAAATCTGTTTGCTAATACACCGACCAACAATCTCCCCCCCGCCTCTTGCTTTTTGACTCCTATGCCTGTTCAGGGTGGTAATAATTCACCGCAAAATGGGTGGAAAAATTGTGTCAGTAAGATTGGGAGCACACTCAAAAAATATTCTCCCTGCTTCAATTAGCACGGCTTGAATATACTGTTTTCTTGTTTGTGTTTGGGGGGTAGAGAAGTTTCAGGGACACTGCCGTTATTAGTCATGCTAGTTAGGTCGCTTAGGTTGGAGCGTCATTTTATGTCCAACAGATCACGGAAAGTTTTTCAATTAGCATTATCGACAACATCTGGTAGGTTGCAGTAAGTCTCCAGTGGAAACATCTAAGCGACTTCAAACAAATCATTGTTTTGCCGATATTTACCAATCGATAGGAAAAGAAACGTGCCATTTTTCTGGTAATCTAGTCTCGGAAGTAATACATTGGAGGTAAGCGAAGTCTGAACAAAACAACCGAAGATTAACCGTCTCAGCATATGAAACTTAGCGTGATGTCTTGTTGACGTTGCGGTCGAAAACATTAATTACTTCGACAAAAAAAAAAAAACAATACATTTGGACAATCCCACAAAATTGCGAAGTGCGCAAATCGCACCTACGTATTACTGATTTGTTTGATGTGCTTCGTTTCATACACATCTTCAATTGCAGCAACTTAAATCGGTTTCATCAGCGTGAAGGTTCTATAGAACCGTCTTGCCTCTGACCACTCAGAACGAGAAGAGAAACGTTGAAAAAGAGTCATTACGGAGTAGGATCTATCCATCATCTACCAGCCTTTTGAAGCAGCGAAAACCCGGAAATGAGATTTGTTTTCATTTCCCGAAGCATTTTTTTTTTCTTTCTTTACTTTAAGACAAGAAATAGATCAAGAATCTACGACGCACAAATCTTAGTTGCTTACGAACAAAGAGGTCACAGAGAGATCGGATACTTGAAATTGGACAAAAAATGGTTTAATATATCATATCTTGACCGGAAAAGATTAGCAAAAACTTTCCAGATTGTTCGAACATTTCTCCACCAAAAGATCAAATAGGAAAGTAAAGAAATGAAAAGAAAAAAAAACAATCACTCAAGTTTCATATTCCGTCAACGGCGCGGATTATCATTTCACTCGACCGCTTAAGATCACAGCAAACACGCGCCCCTTTTGGCCAAACAGACGGCGTGGTAAGATTTTAGCAAACCTCTGTGGGTTTGCGTCACGGCACGGAAAGGATGGATATCACACAATTTGCATAGGCCTAGAGGAAATCGCTAACAGAAATCAAACAAAAGTCTGATCCTACTCTCGTGCAGCGACAGTCCAGCTGTTTTATTTTGAAAAATAAGTAAATATTTGCCTCAACCCGGGAGGCTCCCATCCGTTACGATAGCAAAGTCGGCACAGAGAAGGGGGGTCGAAATATACATCGAACCAATAACAACATAACGGAACTGATCACTAAGCGCATTTGCCCCAAACGTATGATCGTCTAACCTTGCTGGCGGCTTTATGGAAAGTCTTTTCTGGGACACTGGGTTACAGGCTCATACAAGCGTGGTAAAAGGGTTATCGTGTGAGAAAATTGTGTTTATCTTTCGTTTGGCAGGCCCGCAAAACACTGCGTCGATTACGAAATATCCGAACAGACACGGCGGAAAACCATACCGGTTCCCCGGATGAACTACGATCTGTTGGCTGACTGCGAGCTTCATTTACTTTGAACAAACAGTTCACAACCATTTTCCACTTATTTTCCCCGCCATCCATTATCGATTGGGTGCGGAGGTTTTCGAGCGCAAAATAAAGCAAAAAAAACGCCAGCCCAAGCCAAAACAAACCATAAATACCGGCACGTTGCTACTGCGACGCGTTTGTACGCTGCGATCTCCTTCACAGATCATTAGTGTTAATCTAAATGAATGGTGGTTAGACGGTGATATGCGTGCTAAACGGTGAAGATAATTGAACACACCAGTGGCCGGAACGAATCGACCGCCGGTTTGCCATCGGAAACTGGAAAGCATAAGAATGGCTCGGCAGGCTCTAACGTAGCTTAAACATTTGCTAATGAAACAACATTTTTGTTCAGCCATTTCCGAGGCGGCAAAATAACAATTGTTCGCAATCGGCAACTTTTAACGGTTCTCAGGTTCAACGGGGTGAGAAGTTTTCGCCATCTTTTGTATCTTTTCTTTCTATAGCATATTTTTAACGACAAAGCCGAGACGTAAGGCGACGCTGCAAGATAATTTTCTTATTACATGTGTTTTATTTTTAGACGATCGCTTGCATTTGCTATCTTGAAGTATTTGTGGGCTCTGGGGGACAAGAGAAGCATACAATAATTCCTTCACAGGAACACGCAGGCTGCGCGTCTGAAGAGATCTTCATCTTACTCATTCAGCAGCCTGGTGCCGCATTCGATGACACTTCTGCTGACTGCCGTCTAAGCATCCAAAGTCAACGGCCTCTGCGTGCGTCATTTGCGTTCAAATGCGCCATGTGCGGAGGGAGTGGGATGGCTTTTTCTACATAAAAAATAGAAACCCAACTTGCTAACGCTGGCCACGTCCATAGTGGATGCAATTCGGTGTGGGACGGCACTTCTCGTACTGACAAAAAAAAAACACACACACACATAAATTCAACCAGTTTTGAAACATCTTATATTGGCATGAATGAGGCTCCTTCCTTATCTGAATAATGAAACAACAACAAAAAAAACTCCAGTAAGTATTGTCTCCGAAACTAAGGAACGATACTCTGTATACCACCATTTGCCTAAATCGATCCCTCAGTGGAACAAAATTGAGTTGATTGTTTCCTTACTTCATTGCATAAAATATTTCCTGTCTACGTGTAGACATCAATCCATCGTCGTTGCGTTTGTAGCAAGTAATTCTTTTTAATGCATCCACAGTGACGTACGCTGCATATGAACACCAAAATTAGCAAACACTAGCAGGAAGAAGAATACGTACAAACTTGACTTCAGGAAGGAATTCGAATTTGGAAAGATAATTAATAGTTGATCAATCGAACGGATTGCAATTGAGGCAAGGCTTGAAAAATGGTTTAAAAAATTCTGCCAAAATTTGTGCAATGTTTGCCCCGTCCAGACACTCGAGTTCGGCGTTGGACTTGATGAACGCTCAACACGTCTGCCCTTGAGCCTCACTTCAACGGTCAACGGCGGATGGTGGACGATAGAAGAAATAATTCTTCAAATCATGCAACTGATGGAAGTGGAAATGGAGCTCTGGATAACCTGGCATGTATTAATCTTTACGTTATTCGGGAATAATGTTGTACGATTGTTTTTTTTTTTTTTCTAGTACGAACGGATTTTAAAACCAAAAACATTTGCACATCCGGAGGGAGTAAGAAACCGTCCAGGGCAGTGACTTTTGGATGTGCTCCTAAAATAAACATATCTCCAGATCTACTCCAAAGGCGCCCGGGCGAACGATGTGTGTATCGAACACGCTGGACGAACGATGTGCTCCATCTTTCCACCGAATACGCGAGATCGTGACAGCGTAATCAATCAAACTGGTCGTTGATCATGACATGATCATGTCAATGACTCTTCGCTACCTTTTCAACTGCACACAAAAGCAGAATCTCGTGTTGCGAAATCTTTATTTGGTTCAGCTGGATGCTGACAGGCATTGATGAATTCGACTGAAAGACAACCACTAGCGCCTTCTATATATTCGCCTCCCTCGTCTATCGCTAAATATCGTCGAGCGTTTCCAACCGATAACCCCGTAACGTCGCCACCGTCACGATAAACGAATGACTGGGCTCACCGCGATCCGGTTCACGGTTCCACGATTTGATGGCCCCACTGCTGTCTTGTCCTAACGACGGCAGCAGGCAACAAACAAGATCAAGTTCAAGTTCGTAAAGCAACGTTAATCACGGCCGCGAGCACGCGACTCCGCAGCAAGCCCATTCATTCGCGTTCAGTTGACCCGATGCCTGGGCCGCAGCCTAACCCTGTTCGAGCGGAGGATGGAGATATGCGAATGGGATGGTACTTTTCCACCCATAAGCCGTGTTCCGCCCCATTACTTAGAGAGCGCACCAGAGGTGACAGACGTCACACGTTTCCTTTCAGCGGAAATCTGCTCTATAACTTTTCCACCTGCATCCGTAGCCGGATTAAAACCAGTAGCGCTCGTGGTCCGCTGGGAATTCCCCTTTGGGAAGCGGACGATTGCTACCAGGAAATTGGCATCCATATTCAATGTTCAATGAAGCGTGATTTTCCTACGTCATTTGGAGCAGCACCATAACAACCGGGGCAATTCTTCGGCACTTGATGTTGTTGTTGACTTAGTGTATACTTTGCGAACATTATCCATTGAAACATCCCATACTCGTGATGTAAAATTCTTCTTCTCGTTCAAGTCGAGAATCAACAAGTTCCATTACGAATTGAAACCAATTACCTTCGTGTTTTTTATTCATCTCTCTTTGAATCATTCTTCTCCACAATCTCGCTACGATGGTGTTGCACTTCAACCGTAATCCACTTTGACTAGCTTTCGTGGGCCCTCAGAATTGACGTCATTGTAGCGCGATTCAGTTCACGGACATTCAAGTATAACATGGTCTAAACTTCTAGTAGAATGATACTGCTTCGCATCCCACGGTTGGTGCAGTTACATTTTTAAACAAGAGGTACAGTGAAAGTTAAATTTAACGAACATTTGACATTTTTCTGCACCTTTTTTGATGACTTCCGATAAATTCATCACAAAAATCTGCAATTCGACGATCATGATGCTTCAAAAAAATAAAAAATAATTATCAACAGTCCCATGTTGAAACACAAGCGAATAGAATAGGTAAAGGCGGACAGCCTGACTTTGAACACGTGCTATCAACCGCATCCATCACTTCCTCCACGGAGCGTTTTTTTTTTTTTTTCGTTTTAGTAAGTGACACCGAAAATAAAAAATAAATATAATGATGCTTGATAAAAAAGGACGTTACATGTACCAATCACGCTTCATAAACCACCGGAACCAATATCCGTATTGGGCGTAATCAGAGCGGATTTCATCAACAAAACATCGTGAGTCAGACATCACCTGACCCAGGGCTTTACACATGAACAATGGAGTTGTCTGCGCCGTCGGTCACCGGTGGAACCCGGTAGCGTATGGATTGGTGTCGACATTAGAAGCGAATTTAGCTCAGCTGCGTGTATATCGCAGAAAGAAAATCTCGTTCCGTGCCGAGAGGGATTCTTTCATGCCTTTAGTTCCCCCTACCCCCCACCCCCCGCGTGAGGGCCGTGTAAAGACGATGAGTAATGGCCATGGATGCACCAGTAGGGAAAATCGAATTCAAACAACAAAGCACGTCGGGTTTTCCCATGCAACGTTTTGGGGAATGTTTATATTTCACTCTCTCGGCTTAACAATCTATTGGTTTGTGTGTTGAGTGCTGTGTGTGGCTTTGTGTCTGACTGAGCACAGCACAGCAGTCGTGCAGTCTTCTATAATAAGTTGCCTACAGCAGCGTGCCATTGCGAAGGACGTTCATGGAAATGGAAGAAAAACGTACTCGTCTAAGTGGGCTGGAGTCGGAAAAATACATTTGTGGTTTCGAGTAGGCGTTGTGGCGGCGCCATTTTTCTAGCTCACTCCAACGGACCACTTCGCCCTCCGCTGCCACCCTCGAGACTGTACCCTTTGAGGGCGATCTCCATCGACAACTTCCCGGCCAGTATGCCGTGCTTTTCCATCACGTTCCAGATGGTGGCCATGACGACGAAGAAAATGATCACGGCGCAGAGCAAAAACTTCAGAGCGAGAAATGCAATCTTCAGCCCGTACGGGGCCTGCAGTTCGAGCAGATTGATCAGCACGATCACCACACCGATCGCCATCAGGGTGTAGCTACGCCGGTGTGACTCCAGCTGCTTCAGGCTCTCGTTGCAGATGGCCACACTTTCCCGCAGTGCCAGCACCGCCTCCCGTTGCGTTTCTTCTCGCGACTCCCGGCTGCAGCTCTCGTCCTCCCGCGTCTTGCCACTGTTGCACACTATCAGATTCTGGATGGTCGACGACGACGAGCTCTTTTTCAGTATCAACTTCGCGTACACAGCCTCGTGGTCCGAGTAGCTGCAGGTCTGGCCGGGGACGCGCTCGGCCAACGGTAACCGGTGCTCCAGCAGCCTACCCTCGTATTGATCTCCGATGCGGTACATCACATAGTCGATGCGCTTTCCGTTGGGATTCTGCTTGGCCGCCGAGGGATCGGTGTAGCTGTTCGATCTGCATTCGTTCGTGCCCACCGTGCTACCGATCAACTGCCGATCGTACGAATCCTTCAGCTTCGAGCACGTGACCAGCACGCGGTAGGCTAGATCACCCGGCTCCGTGTTTAGATCACCCGCCAGTATCTGCAGCACCGACTGGCCGCGGGTACTTTCAATGAACTGTGCGGTGTCGTGCGCTTGTATTACCCGATGGGCCATGTAGTCATCACACTGCCGATTATATTCTGCGTGCAGCTGGAAAATGGCATCAAGAAAAAGATTTAATAAATGTCCTCTGGCGCAAATCATCTCCCACTCCCTAGTGTCTATATGAATTAATATATTGCAAATTAACATATCATGGAAATATTAAATACGGCCGCGACTTCATACAGGAAGTAGGAAGTTATCATTTATGATCGAGTTGGGTTTAATCATCGGGCACTTTCAGTAATGCACCTTTGCCCTCATCCGCCAACCGGTTCCACGGACGGAACTAAACGAATCTTAAATGATATCTTATTACAACAAATCACACAACAAAGCGCAGCCTCTGGTTTTACGGGATTCTAATCGGATGGCCTATACCGGTTCATGATTAATGTAGCTCGTCGCTTGCCCGTGCCTCTGGCGCGTGTAGTTTACCCCTCGCACACTTACATGAGCGACGTACACATGCACTAGCTGATCGTTAACGGAGATCTTGGCCATGCCAACACCTTTCCCACCGAACCAATCGCCGTGCTGGATGCGATGGATGTACCCATTCACGGACCAGGCATGGAAAAACGCCGCCACTATCGGGTAGCGCGAGAGAATCGCTAACCCTGAGCCGACGACGCCACTGCAAAATAAAAAAAAGGAATGGAAAGTGTCATAAGCTTTTTGCTGGCAAAACCTGCACCACAGTTTCCGATTGTTCCGTAACTCACCTGTAAAAGTAGTGACAAAACGGAAGCACATTTTCCACACGCTGCCTCAGATATTGATAATCGGACTCGGACCAAACTTCCTGCAGCGAAACGACATCATAGTTACCACTGGCCAACACGTCACCAATAGCCTTCACGCGTATCTCTCGGTCCTTCGAGACGTATGGAATGCCCCTTTTATCATCAAAGGAAGGGAGAATGTGAAAAAAATAATAAAGCACAAGCATCCCTGAGGACGAAGAAGAACGGTGAACACTTACCAAATGTTGAGAGTTAAAATACTCAGTTCCATTGCCACTTTGTTCCAAAACAACAGACTGAAAACAAGCCACGCTTGCTAAGACGATGTGCGATTAAAAACTAAATATAACAAGTCTAAATTACAACACGGACTTTGAAAAACAGCTCCACGTACAATTTCATCCCGTTCCCCAACTTTGTTTTGATGATGTATGGCAGTGTATTCCAGCCGAGCTGTCATTCGCGTCGTGCACTCAGATTTATTCCCAAGGGAACCCACGGGCTCTCAACAAATTAACGCTAGCGTTGCGCAACAACCACTGGGCATTCAAAAAGAAGGCGCAAAAATTCAAAAAAGGGAAATCATTGGAACGGCGTACATTTTTGTACATTTTTTTAAATTGCAGGTGAGAACAGTTAGAGTCCGTATTTAGAATCATGAAATGAGGGAAACATTAAAGCAAAAATCAATGTTAATAGATTGAACGTAAGTGAAATAATCGTTCATCTCTTCTTCAATAGCATAGAAACCCCATGTATTCCATCCCAGGAAAAATAAAAGATTATTACAATGTGAAATTTATGGGCCAAAAAGTTATCACATTTATTGCAACGAAACTTTATCAACAGAAAATATCACATTTGTTGGTTCCTGCTGCTTTCAACGACAGCATCACTTATTCCAGCTTGATGCCTTCCTTCTTGGCCTCCTCGCGGTACTTCTCGATGTACAGGTTCTCCGGGTCGTACTTCTTCTGCAGAGCATCCCACTGCTCCTTGCGGTTCTCGATCACGTAGTTGATCACCCGAATGGCACCGGCACGCTGCTTCTCACTACACTTCTCGCAGTTCGTCTGCAGCGCCTCCGGGAGGATTTTCTTCAGCTCGTTACCGTCCGGGGTGCAGCGGCCCTCGTCCATCAGACACTTGAAGTAGTTGTTGAACAGGCGGTCCGACTTCAGGATCTCGTCCAGGTCGATACCGTCGTACTTGGTGGTGTACTGCTCCTGGGCGGCAACGATGGCCAGCAGGGCAAAAGCGATGGCGACGAACAGCTTCATGGTGCTGAGGTGGTTGGGTGGTGGAGTTTGATGCAAGCTACAAGATAGTCGCCGGAAATGAACACAAAACAACAACGAAATACTGTTAGAAATCGAACTGTTACACTTAGATTAATATGCGGATCCACCACACTAACCGAAAGCGGATGAGTTGATGAAGAAGCTCTCGAGCTGCGATGGAAGCACCGACTGTATCGAACTGCAGAATCGCGCCCGCTTTTTATACCGCTATAACAATACGAAGCGATTAACCATCAAGGATATCCCCAAACTGCACTCGCTGACGCACTCGAAGCGCTGGCTTTTCGGCCATAGCTTCTTGATCGGTATGTTCCTCGGCCTCCTCCTCCTCCTTCTCCTCGCTACCCCACTCCGGTGCCCCCGATCAGGTCATGCTCTTCGAGAAGAGTACGAACGGAACGGAACACACAACAACAAGAAGAACACAGTTTCACCAATGCTGGCCGGCGCCACGCACTACAACCTACAACCTTCCATCGCAAATTTGCACGCGCAGGCGAACCGGCGCGGGCAGTCGCTCGTTTCTAATGCTCGTGTACCGCATCGTGCCACTTCCGCCACTAAATAAGCGCCTCGCGACGCCCCTCTTACCGATGCCGTTGGGGTCACACGAGCGAACATTATGAAAGGGGAGGGGACCCCTAACCCCCACCCCCTCTCTCTCTCAGGTCGTAACGAAGGAGGCAATAAAGGAGAGCTGCTGCACCTCTTTCTTGGAAAAAGGTGCGAAAAGTGCACCAACATTGGCCTCTCCACACACCACCGTCGTCACCACGCGTTACGGTCTCATCGGGAACCTCCGGGGGTTTTCTATGGGGTCTACTCAAAGTTCACGATCAACTTCATCCCCTTTGTTTCTCCCCGTTCCTTCCGTGCAAAACCTGGTCCTCAGCGTCCATGCCGTTCATCTCTTATCGCCTACCATAGTGCACTTCGGCGCAATGCGCTTGAACGTCATCGACGGCGTCGTCAGTAGTCGTCATACCGGTCGTTTAGAAGTATCTAGTGGTCGGGGCCTCGTCGTTCCAACCACCACCCAGCTGTGTTAGTAGCCGATCTCCTAAATATATATAAAGCTCGCCCGGGCGGTGGACAGAGCACAGTTTTGCAGTGCACTTTTGCGAATCTACACACCTCCGTTCGAAGCAGCATACTCGGTTAGTATCTGGCCAGTTTGAAGTTGGCGGAAAGTTTGCGGCAATGGCGTTACGGTGCATAGCATTGGGTGAAGTGAAACACTACGAATTAAAACTATATTAAGATGGAGATATCCTCAATGCGCCAGCGTACAGCATATCTCTGCTGATCGATACTCGGGAACAGAGTTTCCCCAGCTGTGCCTTAGTATACCGCGTGTGAACCGTACACGATAACGATCAGATGTAGTTCGCTTGACCTCGCCAGTTGTGCAACTTGTTTCTCTATTATGTTCTCAGATCGTTTTCTTCTACGATAGAAGCTACAGGTTGCAACTAACGATCTACGGTTTTCATTTCCTTCCTCATTCCCGCAGTGAACGCATCCCCACCATGAAGCTGTTCGTTTTTGTCGCATTTGCTCTGGTCGCCGCTGTGGCCGCCCAGAAGTACACCAGCAAGTACGATAACATCGATGTGGACGAGATCCTGAAGTCGGACCGACTGTTCAACAACTACTACAAGTGTCTGCTGGACGAGGGCCGCTGCACCCCGGACGGTAACGAGCTGAAGCGCATCCTGCCCGACGCCCTGCAGACGAACTGCGCCAAGTGCAGCGAGAAGCAGCGCGAGGGCGCCATTCGGGTGATCAACTATCTCATTGAGAATCGCAAGACCCAGTGGGACGTGCTGCAGAAGAAGTACGACCCGGAGAACCAGTACATCGAGAAGTACCGCGATGAGGCCAAGAAGGAAGGCATCAAGCTGGAATAAATCAATCACAATCTAGCAACCTCAACCGAGCGGACGAAAATGCAAGTGTTCGGTGTCCTTTCCGGGATGGCCATCCATGACCGGATCACGTTGCCACTTTGTAACGTCTGCACACACTTCTGTGAAGTAAGAAAAAGGAGATGCTTAAACAAAACCAACTCGCCCCGCCGCCATAAAGTGATAAAGTTTCATTTATTGAACGTTCTGTCGTTGTGATACTGTTACCATTAGTTGCGCCTATGGCAAAAAAGTGTTTGGAATGCTTTTATTAAGTTTTTACTACTACTATTGAACGTCCAAATTGATACAAAATTAATGGAGTTTGCGGGAAAACAGGAAATACCAAAACAATAAACACTTTCCAACAAAATCGAATCGTGTCCTTATGGTTTACTCTTCATTTACAGCCGCTTCAAAGGAGCAGTGAGGCATGAAACAGTACTTCCCCAACATCCGTGCGAGAAGTTAGTCACGATTGGATCCGTGAAACTAAAAGCATCGGACCCCTACGCAGGCATGCACACTGATTTGAGCAGCGCGCGATTCCGACGCACGGCATCTAATTTATATGCGTCCAATTGAAGGCTATTACGCGTGTTCTGTTCTGGTTGAGGGCGTGTGAAGCCTACACAAACGCTCGAAAGCTACATGCAAGCATGCCTGCCATTTGATCGATCGTTCCTCGATCATATTTACTCACAGCTTGAAGTTTGAAGGAAAGCTTCTTCATGTGCATTGCTTGCCTCACCCCCATTCCATCGGGTAGATCTCCTCCTCATTCATCATCTGCCGGACAACAAGGAGGTTAGAATGCTGATGGTCGGGTCACTTTACCCCAACCGGAAGCAGCGTGGAGACGTCAGCACCAGGGGTTGGGCCCTTTGAACGAAGTGTTTATCTGCCTGTTCTAGTAACTGTCTGTAAGAAAAAAACGTAATTATCTATCCCGCGCAAACAACAGCCGACGAGTTACGCTGCTCTTTGCCACCGTTATGTCGCCTTTGCTTCGAGGAAACGTGATCGACATCAACAAAGTGGTAATTATATTTACTGATCGATGCCGAGCTCAAATGGGACGTGATTTTTTTTCTTCTATATCTTAAACTTCCCTCTTAGCAATTTCTTCCACTGAGGAGCTGCACGAGTTGAATGGATTATTCTCTCGCAACTGGTAATCGGGATCTACACCTAAAAGAGACAAACAATGCATGCACACCGTAACGCCGCGGGGTCCGATTCGCACCTTGCAAACATTTACCCGTAATTCAATCTTCAACGGCAACGCAAACATTAATGAATTGCAAACTCCACCCTGTCAGGCGCCAAACGGAGACTTTTGTTGATAGTCGTAACGGTGTTGTTTACTCGGATATTGAGCAATGGCCTCCAAAGGTGTCGTTTGGCAATGGTGCGGGTAAAAGGGCGCAGAAATTTTGTAACCCACATTAGACAATTCCTTGGCAAGGCTTCGTAACCGTTTGTTATACATCTTCTCTTCAAGATGGATGAGAAATAACACTTTTTTTTTTCATTGACGCTTGATATGTTGATCTGGTCCTTGGCCAATAGAGTTTCAAGTTGTTAATTAAATAATTACTAATCAATTTACTGAAATCAGTATGAGACCAAAACCATAACGGCTACTTGCAATACAATTTGAAGCAGTTTTGTTTTTTCATCATGTACCATTATAATTATTTTTCCAGCATGAACTTGTTTTCAAATTTTAACGAATATCTAAACGCAACAACCACTAGGCTATCAAGGCAATTTAAATTGCGGGCACGGATGCAGAAACGGATGAGAGATGGTTAGTTTACTAGGAGCAATCAGCTGGCGGTTTTTTGCAAATGGAACGAACCTATACAAATTTGCCTTTTGGTTCAATCGGTTCAAAAATGTTGAAGCTGTCCAAATGGTTCATTCACCGTTGAAAAGTTCGTCGATCTTTCATCACTTATGTGGCAGAGAGGTCAAATGGTTTTTTAAATGAACAAATTGTAGCTGGGTTCGTGTGTCCTGCCAGATTGATGCACCTCCGTCCACAGACCTACTTGGCATGGGGGTCGGAACTTTTGACAGACACAGAGAAATGTTGTTTGACAACGAAATCAATCTGCAGCTCCTCTCGACAGTTTGATTTCAGTGTTCCTTTTTTTCTTAAAAACGAAAGAATATTTGCTTGCAATTACGCATTTGCATCGTATCAGTAAGCGACCTTGTGCCCAGTTTATCCCAAAAAGTGTGCTACATAAATTTTTTTTTGGAACGGTTATATCCCAGCACGGCATCAGAATGATGGAGCAGGAGATGCTGAAGTTGCCAAGTTCACAAGAAGACGATCTGGAAGATGGGGAGGTGGGACACCCTGCAGTGCAGTTGCAGTGTACGATTTATAGATGCCCATTGTAAGCGTTTTGATTGATTTCAGCTATCCGATAGCGACAGCGATGGATACACCCCGCTGGCCCGTCCGGAGGTGCCAAAAAGTGAATTCACTGCACCTTCTGCTCGGCAGATGGACGTCGCATCGGACGAACAGGACGATGACGATTTGCATCCGGGAAAAAGTGACTCCGACGGGAGCTCGGATGAAAGCGACGGCAACAGCCGCCTGGGAGCGTTGAACTACGCAAAGAAAATGCTCGGCAAGTCCCCCCGGCTGCTGCATCAGTCGCCTGGGCGGGGTCGTCCCATTTCGCACCACAGATCAAATGGGCAAGCGGGTGGACCGCCAGCTCGGCCACCGCAACCACCACAGACGTCCGGCCAACGGCCGAACAAGTACAATATCTGGACTGAAAGCTTGCAGGAGGACACACTGATGGAAACAATGCGCGGTTGTGATGTCACACCGCATGCGCTCCGTAACAGAGACGTGGAATCGTACGACTACAAGCTAAAGGCCCGTATGCAGGGTGGGAATGCATTTGAACGACTCAAAAGACGGCAATCCAACTCGGACGATTCCGATGGGTACAGTGGCGGTGGAAAACGCATGCGAACGGCTCGTCACGACTACTCGGGAGCAGGCGGCCAGGAAAGGCGCGTTAGTGTTAAGGAGCGAGTCGGCCAACGCATCACCAGCACGGATAGCAATAGCGACGACAGTGCCCAGAGTGCCCCAAGGTGAGTCTAGCACATAAGATCGCACTGGTGAAGCGGCGGTTAAGGCAATTAAGTTAAGTCCATGCAATATGAACGTAAATTACGCCCTAGATTTGCTTGCAGGCACATCCCGGACCTGAATCTCGAAGCGGACTGTAGCAACGAGAGCTTTGCGAACGAGCTGGCGGATAAGTTGTGCGAAACGCACGCCGAGTTGCTACGTAAGTAATGCGGGACGATCGCAATGCGATTCCTGTTTGCTAACTTACCAACAATTTCATCTTGCAGAGCGTGTCGTGGATGTTCTGGGAAAAGAGATACCCCTGAAACTCTTCAAAGAAACGCAGAAAATCGAAGCAGATGGAGGCATGCTTGTAATGGTTAGTTTACATTGACTGAGCCCGCGTGTTTAATCTTCGAGCGAAACATTACCCGATTCCTCCTGGTTTCCCTTTTGCAGAAAGGCTGGCGAAGACGTACACCCGGTGGAGTGTTCCTATTTCTTCTTAAGCACTGCGAAGACGTTGACCAGGATCTGAAAAGGTCCATCTTCCAGGAAGACAAGAAAGCGAAGCAAAAAGAATGGAAGCTTACGAAATCAATCAACCGGGAGAAGAAGGTTGAGGAGCTGAAGAAAACGCTCAACCGACAGGCGAGCGATATTGAGCTGCAGTCGATGCCGATGATGGCCCATCTGAAGGCGGAAACACACAATACTCGTGAGTAGACGAAGATATTCCTATTGCATCATAAATGGTTTACTAAAATCCCCCAACCTCACTCTCCACAGTCTCTAATCCACCGCCATCGCCTGTCGGAGAGGAAAACCTTGAGGGTAGTGCCGACTACGACTCGGAAAACATACACGTCAACGTTACCAGCCCCGAAAAGCCTTTACTGCACGCGAGCGACACCGACAAAGACTCGGATGGGGGCCATGAGGACGTGGAGAGGCCGTTGTCAATATCGGGAGAATCCAGGCTTCCGCAGAGGAGCGTGGCGAGCTATCAGGAGGACTGCCTAGACATCACGTGCGATGAAATGGATCTCTTCTAGCAGCACTTGGTGTGACCACTGTGGCCTAATGGGTTTGAGGCAACTGAATTACGTAGTTTTTGCATAACACTCACCGGCTTTCAAACCGTATCTAGCAAAAGCGCCTGCGGAACGACGGAGAGAGATCGAACGAGACAAACACAAGACCATTGTGCCAGCGAAAGGGAAAGATAATAGCAAGTTGCGGGCAGAAATAAATTGTACATATTCGTAAATGAATTACACGAAACATTGAGCGACTAAGGAGATTACATTGGAAGGAATCATCCATGCCCTTCTGCAATGAATTATATTCGTGTCTTACTTGGTACAATCACTTCCCCTAATAAACCGTCAACTGCAGCCCGACCCCATTTGCTGCCCCTTACTCCTCACCTCCAGCATTGTCTCGAGATTGCTGCAGGTTGCACTGTTCTATCAGCCGGTTCACCAAATTATTACTTTCACCCTCGACACTGGACTCGCCTCCATCGGACGGTGCAGCGGCATTTTGGAAGAAGTTCCTAAAATCCTGCGGAAAGCCGTACACGTTCCGCTTGATCGGTTGAATGCCGCAATCGTTCGGTAGGTAACGAAATTCGGGATCATCCTCCTCCTCGATCGTTGCCACCGCTGCCTCCTCGTCGAGCTGGTCGTAGTCGAACGCCAAGCTATCGGAATGTCCCTTGCCGTACAGTGAGAAATCCATGATGATCACGTTATCTTTGGACGGACGATACACGTCGAATACATCTGGAACGTGAAACTCATTAGCTGCTGAGATCGAAAAAAAAGAGTGACACAATAAGGATTAAGAAAACCTACAGTCTCGCAGTGGAAACGTATCCTTAATCTTCTCCTTGAACAACGACACGATATCATTGACAATGTCGCTCCGCTCGCGGGCAATGTGCTCGTGGAACGATGGCCAGTGTCGCGGCGAGATCGCCAACAGTGAACGGTTGCGAACGAAACACCGAAACTCGGAGCCGGGATGGATGTCCTTCCACTTCTTCAGCACCACATGGAACCCACTGTCGTTGACGCTGGGGCGTTCTTTGAAATCTTCCTTGCAAAAGCTGGACGCTTTGAGCAACTGATAGACGTCGGTGATGTCGCGGACACACAGCGTCTGCCCGAGCGTGATCCACTGGGCGTCTTTCGGGCAGTGCCAATCACTTTTCAAAAATGCGTTCCCTCCGAGAGCGCGAATGGCTTCGGTCAGGGCCTGCGAGAATGCCGGAAATGCGGGCTGCTCGCCGTCGTCGCCACCGTTGCCATCGTGTCCTTCGCCACCGGAATCACTATCACTGAACTGGTCGTCGAATGCGTTGAAATGTGTCGTTTGAAAGCCTTCACCCGTGTTCACTTCGGTGAAGTTGGTGCACTCCTTGGGCAGTATGAGCATGTCCTGCCGCAGGTACGCCAGTACATCGGCCGGTACCGGAACAACGCACGATTTGATCGTATTCTTGCGGAAAAGCTCGTACCAGTTGACGTGCATGCAGGCTTGCCTCTCAAGCTCAGTATTGCGAATTAACATTTTGTTTATTTGAAAAAAAAAAGCAGGATTCACTCTTGAACAAATGCGAGTAGTAAAATATGATGATGAAATGATGGCTGAATGTTGGTCGATTGATTATTGTTTATGTTTTTCGAAGCATCGACACCAAGGTAAATACAGCTAACCAAATGTCAGACGTTGTCTCACCATGGGATGTGCGTACCTTGCGCTACGAAGAATGACAATTTGCACAATATTCGCTGTCAGTGCATTCAGTGTTTGCGTTGAAATAAGTGCAGCAACATTGATTCATCCAGCGCAGTCGTATCATCGCGAAGCGGATATTTTGTAAACAAATCCACCAAAACAACATTACGATGCGACACGGCCTACGAATAGTGCAAGCCTAATCGAATTATATCACATTTGCATACGTGTTTTTGTTTGTGATTGATGGTGTAAGCGTTTCCGCTGGTGCGTCTGTTCCGTTACACAAGGGGCACGACAAGCAAATTGCTTCCCGTCTAGTCGTTTTAGAAACGGCGAGTGTTCCTCGAGCATTCCAATGAAATCAGTTCCCCCAGAAACAACGATCAACAACGCAACTCGAATGCACCATAAATCCCCCACAATGGTTTGTGTGGATTGATTTACAGCAGGTGCAGGAAAGAAGAAAGTGCGCGCCTACCTAGCGCCGACCGAAGACACATCCACGAAGGTAACAAAAAACCAACAAAACAATGTGCATATCACTCTGTACCCACTGGCGGGCCTGGCTGCGGCCGATACTGGTTGTCCTGTACGTCCTGTTCGTCATCATCGTCGTGCCGCTGCTGATCGCCGACTCGGTAAAGGACGGTTTCACCCGCAAAGGTCAGCTGATTTTGATCGGTGGTCTGTTTGTGCTATGCGCGATACCGATCTCGATATGGCAAATCGCACAGCACACCATCCATTACACAAAGCCCCAGCTGCAGCGGCACATCATCAGGTATGTTTTATTTCTTCTGTGCAAGAGTCCAAGAACATTGATTAATTTTAATTATCAAAAATTGAAAACGCTTGTCGTCAAACAACAACTTTCACCGGTGCCTTATCAATGAATCGGGAATAGCGGCCAAGTATGAAAAAATCCATGAGTCACTTATGAGGATTCTTTGCTTCTCCCTGCTAATCTTCCACCCCAGCGACACCGTTAACGATTGCACGATTAGAAGAAGCTTCTACAAACACATCTACACAACGATCGGCAGACGGAATGTAACGGATGGCCCACGATCGTCACGAACGTTTTACTGCAAAGCGAACAGTTGAACCGTGAAAAATGGCAAACCAATGCAACGCAAAAGATCCCAGCCACGGTTTCGCATGAGCTTTAGCAATGGTGCGTTGTGAAAGAATAGGCACTTGCTTCTGCGTACATTCTAAACCACATTTTGCAACTCCTCGTGTGGGAAGCTGTTGTAAGACGACTTGAAATGATTCATCATGCGAAGAAGAGCGGTTTCTTATCAAGCTCACACTTGCTTCCTTTTTCCATTCAGCACTTTTCTTGACCTTCGATAATGTACTACATCTCCGGGATGGATTGTTATCAGCAGGACTACAAAATACCTTTAAAAAACATATTTAATCCACTCTTGCCTGAATGCGTCTTCGTTATCAAAACGTCTGGATGTGATTTTTTGTTTCCATTCCTTTCCCTTTTTTCAGAATCCTATGGATGGTGCCGATCTACGCTCTCAATGCGGTTCGTACCGACGATCGCTGATGATGTTTGGAAACGGTTTGAAAATGTTATCTCATGTGTTTGCTTTTTGTTTTATCTTTTACCATTGTAGCTGCTCTGTCTCGTCTACCCCCGCAAGTCGATCTACATGGACAGTATCCGCGAGTGCTATGAGGCGTACGTTATCTACAACTTCATGAAATACCTCCTGAACTATCTCAACCTGGAAATGGACCTGGAGCGAACGCTCGAGTGGAACGCGCAGACGCACCACTTCTTTCCCTTCTGCTGCCTGGCCCCGTGGCGGATGGGGCACGAGTTCGTGCATAACTGCAAGCACGGCATTCTGCAGTACACCGTCGTGCGGCCGCTAACCACTGTGATCGCATGGTACGACATTGCGCCCTTAGCGAGAAGTTCTCCTTATTCGTTCACTTCATGCCTGTATCTCTTTCATTCTTGAACAAACCAAAAAAAACCTGTAGCATTTGTCAGCTCAACCACGTCTACGGCGAGGGTCAGTTCCGGGCGTCCGTGGCGTTCCCGTACCTCGTGTTCGCCAACAACTGCTCGCAAACGATCGCCATGTACTGCCTGGTGCTGTTCTACCGGGCCACGCGCAACGAACTGCGAGGGATGCGTCCGATACCAAAGTTTCTGTGCATCAAGGCGGTCATTTTCTTTTCCTTCTTGTGAGTACTCTGGCACGGGAAATCGAAAGGCGACCAAGTCCTATCTAACGCACCGCTCTTCTTTTCCCACTACTGCTCCCAGCCAAAGCGTTATCATCTACTTTCTCGTGTACTACGGCATCATTAAGGACATTTTCGACAGCAACACGGCCGAGCTGGAATCTCGGCTGGAGCTGTCGACGAAGCTGCAAAACTTTCTCATCTGCTTCGAGATGCTGCTGGCCGCCCTCGCGCATCATTACAGTTTCTCGCACCGGCCGTACGAGCGCACCATCCCGCCCAGTCTGATGGTGGCGGGTAGCATCAACGGAAGCAGCAGTGGCGGACCGGCATGGTACTCGGGCTTGCTGACCATGCTCGATCTGTCGGACGTGCGGCAGGACGTGAGCGAGCACCTGGGAGAGGTCGGCAGCTCGCTGAGCCGTCGGTTCCGTGGCCGTGCCATCTACCACACGGCACCGGGCAGCAGCCGCAACTGTGATATGAGCGCCAGTGGCTCGGAACGGGAGATCCTGGTACCGCCCGGCCCGGCGGGCGATGGAACGGGGGGCTCGAATCTGCTCGGTAGCCAGTGCTACCAGAGTGGCCTCTACTACAGCGCCACCGGTGCGTCCCAGTTGTACGCGAGTCAGGGCAAGATGGGCCAGCGGTATGGGGCGCTCGATCAAGGCATCAGCATCGTGCGGCCGAAGGGCGAGAAGCTGGTCGAAACGCCGAACGAAGGAGCCCCACCGAAGGAGGTGAACATTTTCAACCAGTTCCCGTCGACGAAAGCGCTCAACCTGGCGCTCAGCAAAACACCCAGCTACGAGAATTTGATCTCGCTCAAGAGCGATGATCCGGCTGCGGCGGCGTCGGCGACGACATCTTCCAAAGTGGCCGCCGACGACAAACAACGGAGGCAGCAGCAGCAGCAGCAGCATCGTGCGAAGGGCAGCCAGCGGCAAACGGCAAACAGTAACAGTGAGTCCAGCTCCTCGCATCAATTGCAGCGCTCGGAGAGCAACGGGAGCGATTGGCTTAGCACACCGGACGACGAGCTTGGCATCGACGTGAAGGGGCTCAGCAGCGACAGCATTACCATCAATCCAAACCGGAAAGCGTAACGGAATCGAGGGAAAATGGAGTAATGCTACAATGCCTGCCTGGCGCTCGGATCGAATCAATCAAAACCGGAAAGCGTAACGGTAAAATCCGAGGTAAAATGAATGAGCTACAAAGCTGCCTGGCGCTCGGATCGAGTCGCTTATCGCCGTGCAATTGGAGATTATTTTGCCCCCTTGTTTTTCTCTCCTCAAATAATGCTCACCGTAGCAGTATTGCATTGCTCTGTTTGTCCTGCGCGCTTGTGGCAAGTCGTATTCTAGCAGCCGGTCCGCTTTTTTTACTGTATCAAATGCCATGCCTTATGAAGATACAGATGCCTCTAGACGCGTCGCCTCGGTGACCCGGCACTGGGAACCACAACAAGGTGCAATATACTAAACTGTCTGCAACCTCATGGAACAGACGGAAAAGACCCAGGGGGAAAAATTCATAGAAAATCTGTCCGCGCGCATTAGCTATCAATGGCCATCATCGCACGTGAGTCATTGGAAGAAGGCGAAGGGAGGAGGGACGATTGCCAAAACTCTAAAATTCCATGGAGAGAATGCGCGAAGGAGACTAACTGTTTAAACAATCTCAATCGGACTGCTGTTGTCGAACGTATCTGTGGTAAATTTGAAGAAAAAAAAATGGACGAGAAGAAAAACAGAACAAGCACCCGTGTTTGTCTTGTTTCCATTGTATTGTACATTTTGATTGTACCAGAGCGTCTGAGCTGCTATCCTTACATTCTACGGATATCCTTAAGCAAAACTACACCGTACTATCAACGAACTGGCCATGATGGGCCCTCGGGATACACATCAAGGATCCAAAGTAAAACTGATATTATATTTAATCAAGCGAGTAAAATGTATGCGTCGTGAGCATTTGTTTTAAATGTACTCTAAGTTTGTGTTTTTTTTTTTTTCGTTTTTCGGAAACCAACATACCTTTAATAAATTCTTAAAATGGTGTACACAATACGCATACTGCGGTTTAAAGTAATTTGTTTTCATTAAATGTGGCAAAAATCAAGGTAAACGAGGCAAAAGCTTTACACATTGTGGTATAATACGGAAAACAGTTACAATTAAACACTCATATAAAGCCTTCGTTTCCTTGAAACACATGTTCCTATATAATAACTATTCCTTTACTCGTACGGATTTTACAATTACACTTAAATATGTTTGTTGCATACGCGGTTCACTCTCTCCGGTCGCAGCCTACTACTTTGCTCCTGCTACTGTGATCTGTACAATAATTTCCACAACTTTTGCTCTGCCTCTAATTGGTTCCATGGCATACTGTCGATTGTTTTTGTTTGTGTTTTGTTAAAACCTTCTCCTTGGTAGCCCCACCTCAACACGCGTGTTGTTTCTTGAGCGCCTGAATGCACCGTCGGAGCGCGTTGAACGTATTGATCCGGCTGCCGATGCCGAGCTCGAACACCGCCGTCAGTATTTGCGGTGCGTGCTCCTGCAGGCAGAGCGTGTATTCGGTCGATTTGTCTAGGGCACTGTGCGCCACGGCGATGTCGTCGTGGTTGAGACACTGCACGAAGGCGATCAGAGCGGTACCGTTCGTGGCGCCACAGCCCGGGCTCTGCTTCAGGCAGCGGGCGACCAGATTGTGCGCCATCTGCCGGATGGGCGGGGAAGGGTGCTGCACGAACCGGATCACGTCGTCGAAGATGTCCTCGAGCAACGCGGGTCGCTTGACGGTGAGCGCGTCCAGTTCCATCAGCGGGATGGCGATCTCGTCGATGTCGCGCGATCGCAGCACACCGACCAGTTCCGACCAGTGAGGCGGAAGTGTGTCGTGACGGAAGGCTGGGGCAAGCATAAGCCCAACGGCCGCATTGGCGACGGCGGACGACGACGACAATGACGAGCGTTCCGTTACCTCCTGCCGCCCGCCGTCATCTCCATCGTCGCGAGATGATTCCTTCGCCAACAGGTCCAACTCCGCCAGTTGTATGTCGTTCGTCGACTTTTTCGTCACGCCGGTAGCTCCCGGACGCAGCATCGAGAGGCCCTGCACGAGCTGCTGCAGCGAGTGCAGATCGAAGTGCTGATGGGACAGATCGGTCAGCACGTCACCGTACTGCTCGACGAACGCGATCGCCGACCCCGGATTGGCCCCGATGTACGCCTGCAGGAACTCCACGAACCGGAAGATCAGCGTGTAGCTCTCCTTGAACGTACCGTGGTGGCGCAGCAGCTGGAAGAAACAGTCCAACCCATTCTGCAGCCCCTCCCGGTAGCAATCGCGGAACACGAGCGGCGCGAGCAGCTCCAAGATGCCCATCACCTGGTGGAATAGGTGAAAGTGATACTCCGAGCGGAGCACGTGCAGGTCCATGTGCGCCCTGCCCTGCATCAGCGACGCCAGTACGGACAGCTGGCGTAGCAGCAGCGTCGGATGGGACGCGGCCAGCTTGCGCACGATCAGCTCCATCTCGGCCGACATGGTCTGGAAGTCGCGCGGATTGTTCAGCGCCGTGATCGTGGTGATGATGAAGTAGGTAAACTTGTCCGCCAGGCTTCCCCCGGGCACCCCGTGCACGTCCGCCTCGTAAATGGCCGGTCCAACGGAGGGCAGCAGGAACTTCATCGGCGGCAGGTTCAGGTACAGCTGCTGGAGAAACTTCCTGGCCGACGGTGCTCCCCGATGCCGTCCCTCGATGTACGCGACCATCCCCGCCAGATGGCCAAACTTCCCGGGCAGGCACTGGAGTAGGAGCTTAACGCGCTGGCTCAACCGTCGGACCAGTCCCCGCCCGGATCCCTCCACAACGGCATCCTCCGCGAGGATGTAATCGATAAAGGTACACGACTGGCCCTCGGTCAATGTTACGATGTACTCGACCTGTTCGTGCTTGGGGACGGCCTTGTCCCGTCCCTGCCAGAGACGCGGATTGCGCGTGAGCGTATCGATAAAGTCCAACACCGAGGACGGATCGTACGATGCATTGAACGATCCCATCAGCAGATCCACCGTTTGATGTAACGTTGCCCAGCTCGCCTGGTGGCTCAGGAGCGACAGCAGGTACGGTCGTGAGTCGGAAAGGCTCTTGCTAAACAGCAGCTCCATCTGTTGCTCCTTGTTGATGCGTATCAGCTCCGAGTCGGCGTCCGCCACCCAATCCACCAGCAGGCCACACTTGTCCCCCTCGAGCGCACCAGCACCGAGCACGATCGGTACGTCCTCCTCCATATCGCCGTCCAGGTCAACCGTCCTCGGTTCTACCTTAATCGCACCACCCCTTCCCTTCAGCATCGTGGACGCCACGCTGATCAGCTCCTCACGGCTCGTCCGCCACAGTTGTTGCATTCCCTTCCGCTCCACTTCGGCCGAACGGCTCGTCGAAAGGACCTGCAGCAGATCGCCGGTCACGGTCGCAGCACCAGCACCCATCGCTTGGGGCTGCTGGTCAACCACGGCGGCGGCGTTTGCCTCCTTTTGGGCGTGTTGGATCAGCTGTGTGCGCTTGCTCACCAGCACCTCCAGCAGAACCGTGTTCGCGATCGGATTCACGCACCGTATGATCTCGTCCAGCACGTGCAGCAGGTAGTTGAGGTTCTCAAACTTCTCCACCGGCGTCTCGAGCAGCGCGCGGAAGAAACAAACGATCTGCGAGTTCTGCACCAACCCTTTCAGGAGGCCCTGCCCGTGCGGGCTCTTCATCAGTCGGCCGAGGTACGCGATCGTCCTGTTCGCTGCGTACTCCTGCGACTTGGAGGCTCCGTTCAGCAGCCGTTGGATGAGCTTCCGGTACTTGCCCATCGCGTGCCGGTTCTGCTTCAACTGGCAGGACAGTACCAGCTCGACCGCCTCCTCGATTTCCTTCGTCTTCGAGCCGGACGGGGGCTTCGTGTCGGAGGACATCGAACGGCGCAGATCGGAAGCGGAACTACCGCTACTTCCCGCCGGTAGCAACTCAATGCGGTACGGTTCCATCAGACCACCGCCGGTCCCCCCGAGGATCATGTTTACCACCTTCGTGTCCGACTCCTCGTCGATCGACATCCTCCCGTGTTCCTGGCGGGGGGATGATGTCGCCTCGGCTAGCTGCGGTTGGGGAAGCAGCTCCAACGCTTCCACCGAGATGTGTCCATTCTTCGCTCCCCTTGCCTGCTGGATTTCGATTAACTGCGCCAGATAGCTCTTGTTGAGGATCGCCGCGTTGACCGCCTCGTACTGCACGATCACGGCCCGATCGAGCAGGGCCAGCAGCTTCGACATGGAGCCGACGGGCGTACCGAAGTTCTGCACGAACAGCACGATCTGATCGGGCGTGAGGCCCTGCAGAGCGGCATCCACCAGCCGCTCCACGCTGCTGCGGATCATCTTCAGCTTCAGCCAGTCGGGCAGAATCGGCACCGGCTCGGAGCCGTCGACGGTGAACGCCTGAGGCGGCGGTGCACCCTCCGGGAACCAGTAGTCCAGGATCTGCCCAGCGACGGAGATGAACGACGAGTGCGTCAGCAGGATCACGAACGCCTGGATGATGTTCAGATGGATGTGGCACTGGCTGTCGTCGGCGAACTGCACCAGCAGCAGGTCCGGGTACTCGGTGAACGCGTGCGGGATGCACTTGGCGTCGCGCAGCTTGATCAGGAAGTTGTTGAACATCACGAACAGACAGTTGAGCGTCTGGATGCGCTGCTCGCTCTGGTCGCCGACCGTCGGGATGATGTTGGCGAACACCGTCGTCCGCTCGACGATCAGGTGCGACATGTCCATCACGTGCTCCAGCATCGCCTCCTCGCCGTCCATCGCGGTGTGCGCCGCCACGAACTGGATGTACACCATCACCAGCTCGGGGATGTTCTCCACCTGACAGGCGGCCCGCAGCTGCACGATCACATTCGGGCGCACGTACGGAAAGTGCGGTATCATCGGCAGGTACCGCAGCAGCCAGTCGCCATTGTTCGCCTCGATCGGTACCGTCGCTCCCGGGTCGTGCTCCTCCTGGAACACCTTCAGCAGCAGCTTCAGCCCGCGTATCGCCGATTGGCGCGAGGCGCTCGAGAAGGACGACAGGCGGCGCAGGAAGTACTCCAGTATCTCCCCGATCATCGCCTGATGTTCGCCCGTCTCGTCCTGCAGGACGCGCTGCAGGTACAGCAGCAGTTCCGCCTCCCGGCTCGCCTCCACGATGACGGTGCCCGAGTTGGCGAGCAGAAACTCGCACAAACACTGCACCGGCAGGTGGTTAAAGTCGCCCTCCGAGTTCTGCACCAGATCGGCCAGCCACGGCATCGCCTGGGACGTTCCCTGGCGCTGGATGATCTCGAGCAGCAGGTCCGGCTTGCGGCTCCGGCACAGCAGATGTCCCAGCCGGTGGCTCACGTTCAGCTGCTGGATTTGATCCAGCACCGGGTTCGGGGGCCGCCGTGCCACACCCCGCGGATCCATCAGGATCAACTGCGACAGCAGCAGGCTGTTCTGCTCGGTGATCGGATTCGACGCGAGGTGGTTCTCAAACTCGAGGATCTGCGTCTTCTCGAGGGCGGCGACCGCGAGCTCCTCGTCGGTCGGCTTCGGCGGTCCGATCTGGTTGGTGATGCACATCTCCATCAGCAGGCGCAACATCGGGTACTGCTCCCAGCAAAACGACCCGAACGAGGACGGATTGTGGGCCGAAATGAGCAGCAGGATGATCCATGTTTTCCAGTACAGCGACGAGATGGCCAGATTCGGCGGCTCGTAGTTCGCCGGCAGCACGATATTGTCCGGATGGTGGTACTCGGACATCTTGAACAGCAGCTCGATGATCTTCAGGTCCGTGATCTCGAGCGGCGGGTAGTCGATGTGCCGCAGCGATCCCGCCCTCCGCACCAGCTGCTCCGTGATCTCCATCGTGTCCTGGATGGAGAACGGGATCTCCTTCTCGATGCCGATCAGCAGGATGCACAGCATCAGGTGCTCTTGCAGTGGAATCTCCGACACCATGCGCAACAGCGGCGCTCGCTCCGGCTCCGGTGGCCACTGGTCGCCCTTGGCGTACGCCTCGGGCGAATCGAGCAGCAGCAGCTTGTGCAGGGCCGCCTTGTAGTCCGCCGCGCCGATCGGCTTGTAGACGCGCGGCACCACGTCCTTCATCCACGCGAGTGCCTGATCCTGCACCATCGACTGCTGCTGGTAGAACGCACTGAGCGCGGACGAGCTCTTCGTCTCGCGCCCGCTCCGGATGGACACGTTAGCTTCGCGGATCTGCGGCGACACGGACAGGAACATGCACAGGCACACGAGATCGACGATCGAGTTGAAGATGCGATCGCGAAACTCCGACCCGGCGATCTGCGGCGCCAGTTCGGCCCGGGGGTTCTGCAGCAGTGCCTTGCAGAACACGGGCAGATTGATGTCGTAGCGGAGCATTTTGACGAGCTCGCGGAGAAAGAACCGCAGCGTTCGCAGGACGTCCTCGCGCTGCAGCAGGAACTCCTGGTAGATCTCGGCCAGGTGGGCCGCCGATTCGGTCGGCTTCGTCTGGAACATCATCGCCAGCATGCCCATGTTGTTCGGGTTGCGTGCGTTCGACAGTTCGTTCTGCACGACGTATTTCAGCAGCGGGGTCAGGATGTCCGGCTGGCAGTTGATCATTTCCTTCAGCCCGATCATGAAGATGTTTATCAGCGGTTTCGATTTCAGGCGCACCTTGGCCAGATTCGAAAGCACCTCGTGCTCTTTCGCATTCTGTCCGGTCACGTTGTAGCACAGGTACGTCAGCAATTCCTGAACCGGTTTCACCAGCTTACCATTGTGTATCCACATCTCCAGCCGCGGCACGACGAACGCGCGCACCTCCAGGATGCCGCACGCGAGCGACAGGAAGCGGAGGAAGTTTTTCGTCGAACACTCCGGTCCCTGGCGCCGGTTAAGCTGATCCTTGACCGCGTCCATCACCATGCGCTCGAGCTGCTCGCGCATATGCCCGAACCGGGGCGGGTTCGCATCCGGATCCTTCCCCAGCGCATCGCCAAACAGCCCACTGTCCGTTGAGTGTTCGTCGTCCGGGAGGGTTGCGCTGTCGCGCGACGTCGGATTGAGCGTGCTCAGTTCCGGCTGGAGCATCCACTTCGGGGGGACTTTCGTGCCGAACGCGGCCACGATGTTGTCCGTGAACGGGGCACACTCCTCGTAGTCCACCCAAACGCGATCGTTGATCGCATCGTCGATGTACGTCCGGATGAAGCTCTCGGGCCACTGCTTCTTATCGCTGTAGCCGCGCGCGAGCAGATTGCACGCGAGAATATGCATCGTCGGGTTGTTGCGGCCCTTGAACGCGTTCCCACTGCCATCCCGCTTCAGCACGGCGATCAGGGCCGATGTGATGGTTTCGTTACAGAACAGATGGGGCCGCAGACGGGCCAGATAAAGCAGCGAAAGGGAGAGCACGGATTCGGATTTCGACTTGGGCGAAACCAGCAGCTTTATGGCGCCACAAATGTAGCCGACGACGCTGTCACTGTCCTGCTGCTCGATCGCTCCCAGGACCGTCGCTGCGAGGTCCACCGATTCGCACTCCATCGCGCACTGTTCCCAGTATTCGAGGACGCTGCTCGAGCTGGAACTGTCGCCACCGGACGAGGATTTGCTCGCGCCCACCAAACTGGCCACGCTGCCCAGCCCCGAACTGACGCTGCCGACGAGCGAAGTGGTTGCACCGGTGGAAAGTTTGATTTTTTTCGCCGACGCCGGACCACCGACCGCACTGCCGAGCGCCATCGAGCCCGATGCTTCCCGTTTGCGCTCCGACCCCACCCCGGCGACACTGCCGACGACGATGCGCGACTTGCCATCATCCCCGCGGGAACCACCGACGGATGACTTTGAGCCGAGCGCGTACAGCTCCGCCTGAGGGTGACTAAGCTGTTGCTTCTTGGTGGCTCGCATACCCGGCCCGGACTTGCCGCGATCCATACTCGGCACGGATCCACCGGCTGGAAAGAAACGTTACGGGTAGTGGCACCCGTGAAGGCGACCAACAATTGAATCTAGCTTCCGGATAAAATGGCAGAAGCAAATCCCAATTGCAGCTCGCAACGCTGGGCCTATTTTTTTTTTTTTTTTTTTTTGTTCTGGTCGGAGGATGACGTTGCACTGACATTTGGTGTTTTCTCTGTTGGTGCAAGGTTGATAGAATAGATGTACAGTGTATACACACCTGGGCCGAGCGTAGGGAAATACGATAGTAAACATTCTACAGTGGTGAACCGTTGAGTATGAATAGCTTGACAAAAAAAATCATAAACGGTTATCGTAGATTTAATTGGGGGATTTATAGTAAATCTGGTTTGTAAGGAACTACTGCTGGTGTGCATAAACTATTTATAATTTTGTTTTATTGTATAAAATATCCGATGGCAAAAACAGTACATATATTGCAATACACGTAACGTTCAGAAAGCAAAAACTTGCTGCCCCACTGTAACCACATTTTCTTTTACTTAATTGCATTCATCCTTAATTTTTAAAGTGCACAGTGCCTAAAGCTGTTGAGAAATGATGCTGGAGAATCCTTATAGTCCATCCAGAGTAAAACATTTAATCTATAGTTTATCAGACAGATCTACAATATTAAAATATTAATTTAAAAAAAATACGACGTATAAACAACCGAAATAAAACTTAAATCCGAAAAGTGTCTAACGATAGTCTCGTAAGTTGTGATGCTAGTTTTATACCGTTGTGATGGTTGCTTGATAGAGAACGTGGAGTCACCGCCTGCCCACCCACCCACGTCTAGATGGTTTCCGCCCGCGGGTCCAGTGCGTGTATGGATTGTGCAAGCGTTGGGCCACCCTTCACCTTGATTCCCTTTTTGCCCATTTCGTTCAGCCGTTCCTCGAGCAAGGTACGATCGCGGCCCCGCTGCCACCAAAGGTGGAGGCACGTTTGCAGCAGTGGAATATACAGCACCAACAGTTCCGTGTCGCACACGTGTTCGTAGCGCCGCAGGGCCAACTCGGCCCACTGCTCCGCCGAGGGGTGCGGTATCGGAGATGTGGTACAGGCGGCCACCAGCCGACAGAGTAGCAGCAGCACGCACTTGGATTTATCGAGGAAGATTTTGTTCAGCAAACGAAAACAATTCTCGAGCAGCGGCACCGCCAACTCGTTGCGGCGTTCGTCCAATAATTGACATGCGTTGCGCAGCTCGTCGCCCTGCAGAAACTCAAGAAAGTGCTCCGATTCACGCAGCAAAGGCACGGTCACGAGATGGTCGAGAAAGCTCTCGAAGGCGGCACTCCGATCGGCGATCAGTTCCGCACTAAAGTTGCCCATAAGCACCTTCTTGGGGAAATTGATCGTTTGCACGGCGGCTGGATGGTCCTTTCGAAGGCCTTCGTAAAGCTTGAGGAAGTGAGTGTAGCGCCGCTCGACGCTGGTTGGGTGCGGGTCCGGCCCTGGGCCATCCTTGCGAACGTTCACCTCGTAAACCACATACTTTTTGCTGGAACTGGAACCGATCGTAGCACCGTCAGCGGCTGTGCCCGGTGGCAGAATTCGCGCCAAGGGTATTTCAAAGCAGAGCTCAGCCTCACCTTCGACCGGAAGTGGCCGGCGTGTCGGACGCTGCCAAATATCTGCAAAAGAAATCAACTGAGTATGAGCGGGATAACTACGCGCCATTCTGACTGCGGTACGCAAACATCAAAGGCAAACTGATAAAAGGTATCTGAAATGGTTTGGCAAGAAGTTGAAGTGTGCAAAAATGAGTCAGACCCCTTTCCGATAACAAAGCACACAACATTACGATTCAATTGAATCGTCGGACAAGTGCAAAGCAAAGCAGGTACAGTGAAGTCATTCTATGCAGGAAGGGACTGCGTTACGGGGGGGATGCCCAAGTAACCGGAGCTTCCGGAGAAAACAACGAATCAGAAATACCTTGTACAGTGCCCTTCGTTTGAGTTTTTATGCTCAACGTACTTTGGTCGAATGCTTCCGTTGAGCTGTCGACGTCGTCTTCAATTGGGTCACCGTTCTCCATGTCTGACCTATGGCCGACCACTGCACGATGCACTGTTTCAACAAAAACAGAGGGAACATATAACAACATGAGTCACTCCACGCAGGTAAAACTCATTTAAAAAAAACTGCCCAAGTTGTTTTACTCACTTGAAATCACTTTGCATCCAGCACCACCTGACCTAGCCAGGGAAATTAATTGATGAAATTAGGCACTGTGATGTATTTCAGGAAGTGTTACCATTGCTGGTGCTTCCCAAGAACTGTTTTTTTGTAATGTTTGTAAATTAAATTATCAACAAAGAAGGTACCGTGACATTTCAACACAACTGTGAAGCACAAGGTACATATCTGCTAGTAATCATCTATGATCTAAGCACCTTATTGATCTGGCTGCGTACTGGCTATTTTCAATTCTTTGAATTAGAAGAAGAAATGATTCCTAAGCATAAACAATATCTGATGCCATTAATCCACCAAGAAGTACGTTTAAATTGTCGAACTTTTTTGAAATAACCACTTCGTTTGAAAAGGCAAAGTATCGTAGCAACTGCATGGAACGAGATAGACAATAATAACGAAAAGCAACAAATAACCTTGGTGATAGCCTGACTAGTTGACAGTTACATTTGAAAGCAGTTGTTAATATAAATATTTTGGAGGAATATATTTGTAGTACGTGGAATTTTGTGGAAGATAATAGTTGGAGGCAACCTTATTTTTCGATCATGGCACCCAGGAAAATCGGCAACACGAAAAAGGGGAGACCTAAAAAGACGACGGAACCGCCACAGCCTGAAGTACCGTCCGTGGCCAGTGCCCGCGACGGAAACCGTCCATTCATCCCTTCGAACGAAGGGTTAGAACACATGATGGGCTTCGATGTGGAGGACAGCAGTGACTTGTCCGACGATGCTACATATCAATCGCAACCAAACTTTTCCTTCCTACCGTCCCACAAACACTCGAGCCCACGCAACTCAAAGAAAAAGAACATTCCGGCGGTGCACCGACTGGCCAGCATGTCGACTGTGCCAAACTCAGACTTGGCTCAACCGAACACATCCAATGAACCGTCTACTGCTTCCAGAAATGTTACCTCAAATTCCTCACCTAGCGTGCCAAAGCCACCCTCAACACCGCCGACCAACAAAAAGGCGGAAGCGAAAAAGCAAAATCGAAAGCAAAAGACTCCCACCAAGCTTAAAGCATTAAGAGAAATCGTTCGGCTCCAGGGGACGGTGACAACGCTAATTCCAAAGCTGTCTTTCGGGCGAGTCATTCGGGAGATATTGGCAGACTACTCTAATAGCAATCTGAGGGTGACGGTCGACATGTTACAGTGTTTGCAGGAAGCTGCGGAAATCTACATAGTGCAATTGTTCGAGGACGCCTACAAGTGTACCGTTCATCGCGGGCGTATAACCTTGATCCCCAAAGATATGCATTTAACACTAATGATCCGACGCGAGTCGTAATCTAATCGATTGATTCTGCTTTTATCCATACTAGTCTTTAATGTGTTTTTTTAACCGAAACATGTATCAACGAACTAAACGCATCAAATAAATTTGGGTTGCTGTGCAGCCAATTTTGTCAATCCAATTTTTCATTGTAATCGAAAATTTTCCAAAAACAATCTCCATTTCGATCACGGTTAGTCCGCTTGCCGTGCGTCATTGTGCGGCGCGCATCGTCCAGCCCTGCCGAGAGCGTTCTCTTAACGGTGGTTCCAGTTTCACTGCAGCCCGGGAATATAATGTTCGAAAAATCGTTATCCACGCGGCTCTTCGTACCGTGCCTCAGATCCTTGACTGCCTTGAGCGAATCAACCGATCGTAGGAACTTCTGTCCACCGACGGGATCCTGCTGGTTGCGGTGCAGCTGATGGTAACGTTCACGGTACTCTTCTTTCAACGGTTTGCTTTCGGGTTTCAAGAGATTTTTGATCTGCTCTCCACCTTCAGACGAAGAAGATGGCCGAACGGTGTCCGTATAGCACTGCGATGAATAACTAGGGTAGCCCTGGCCGTACTGCGTTTCGTAGAATGTTTCGTCCGTCTGGTGGAAGATATTATTCATGCTTTCGCTTTCTGTTGCCGTTTTTCCACGCGATACAGCGCGCCTGCCGGACCGTGCTTCTCTTTCCATCTTTACAGATAAAGTGGCTACGTTGATGGTTCTAAAACATCTGTACATATATTTTCTTTCCATGTGATATGTTGAGCGTCGGTTGCGACGATATGGAAGAAAAGTAGATGCAAGTATTCGAAATACTATTTTACATTTGCAACTGTTTATATAAATAACCGTTACATCTTTACTAGAACACTACTACCGCTTAATATATTTCTATGTATATATTTTGTTCTCCTCAAACTTAATATAATACACAACATTTTTGCTTTTCTCAGCCGACGACGAAAACTGCTGTTTCAATCATTCATAAATTTAACGACTTAAACACGTGTTCACATCGTTTTATAGCGCTGCAATCAATTGCTCTTCCCATACTTACTAGTTTTTCACAACGTCCTCAGCTTCTCCTTTCCATGCCTCCCTCTTTCGCCCTTTCGCGTTTCGCAGCTTTCGCTTTACATCTGGTATCCGGTGGCGTTATTCTCCCACATCCACCCGGATTTTCCGTCCACGTAATCTTTTAAAAGTCCTTTGATAACAATAAAACGACAGGACAAACAATTATCAACCCAAACTTTCTTTTTTAATCTGCAGAAATTATGGTTCACAGCGCCAGAGTCTGCGAGCTTTTTCTAAACTGGGGTTTCTAGATTTAAAGCATCAGTTTTTACCTTTCATCTTTCGAATTGCTTTTAATTTTGATTTCTACAAGAAATGAAATGAAAAATTATTGAATGGAGCGTTTGTATCCTGCAATTAAACTCACTCCGCTCTTCGTACCTTGAGCTGATCTTCCTTGCCCTTGATCCTGGGATATTTTTCTAAAGGACGTCAGTGCTGAAAATTGGTGCCTGAATTACCCTTATATTAATAGAATTGTTTTGCCTACAAAAATAGCACAAAAGGAGGCCAGAAAACACGCGAAGTTTAAATTCTATTGCGTGGAGATGGTATTCCTACTGCAGCTATTGCTGGCTATTTTTCCTCATCGTTCAAGTTCCATTAATTCCGGGTTAATGTTTTCCTACGATACTAGGTTATCAAAATTGGTGAATTATATTCTACGAGGCGAGCCAAATTCTAGACGTCTTCGTAAGATGTGATAGCTCCCGGTACACGTTAGGATTCAATTTGTTCAGCAGAACCTGCCAAATCACAACACATCGTAGTCGTACCACAAATAATGTACATTGAATTCTCATGCGGAAAGCCATATTGTTCGAAACGCTGTATGCAAGTACACAGGACATGCTGCCCGCCTTTTTTACGGTGATTCACTGCTAGAATTGTATGCGAAAGAACACCCGAGGACAAGGAGAATACACCAGACCGGCCATTCGTTTCCATCTACTAAATGCAGAGCTGCTTGGTTCTTATTACTTTTTTAGTTTATGTTTCAACATAATGAGAAAGGCAAATGGGTCCTCTAAAATCTGAGAATCCGGCAGATAGTGAAATAATATAGACAAACATATTTCACTAACGGTTGACTTATAAGAAATTCTGCGGCAACAAACTTGTGACCTAGAATGTATCCATTCGTATAAGTTTAAGAACACCGTTAAAAAAAGCTATGCAACAGTTGCAGTTTGGTTTTGTCCAAAATACTGCAACAAAACAATCCGACAATTCACATCTAGGTATAGACGGTAGACGTGACAAACATATTTGCATTAAAAAAAAAAAAAAAAACTATACACTAAATAAATGTTTCAAAATGTAAATTTCACTTTATATTTGACAACAAAACCGGACCATTCAGTGCCCTGTAAGTGATAGAAGTTACTTACAGCATCGTCAATTAAGACTAATTAATAAAATATTTCTTTTTTCTTCGTTCCCCAAAAATACCGAGCATAGCAGGCAAAAGATGTATCCGTTCAAGTATTCGCTATTTTGGCCTGCGCTTGGAACCGTATTCCTAGTATGCGATTAAACTCCGTTACCGGTTGTATGGCTCACCGTCTTGCTTTCTTTACCATGTAAAACTACTCTGTTCTTGGTCAACGGATTCTTGCTGTTGGTATGATGTAGTTAAGGGTGCAGAGAATCCCCGAACGTGATGTCAAGCAAAATCAGATGACTTCTTTCCCCGTACCACGGAAAGCATACACACTGTGTCTGTGACAATGTTTGCATTGTAAATGGTTAAAAGGGTAGGTGAAAAACTTGGTTTTCAGCTGTGGCCACTGTCTCCCTGTTATGCCGTTCGCTATTCCTACTGTGACTACGTTCTTGCTGCACGCTTTGGATGTAGTGATGTGTATGTATGTTCGCATCATCTTGTACCCCTAACCGCTACTGTACCAATTGTTAATAAAGTCCAACAATGCAAGCTTCTCGCGCACTGATCTCCAGCTCTTTTTCTACTATACTACCTTCTTCTATTCCATGGTAGATGTTCCATTGGTTGTTCCAATCCGATTCCATTCACGTGACCAATATCCACAAGGTAGTGGGTTTAGTGTGTCCGGCTTACGTGGCCACAACTTCAACGTAGTTTGCCGGATACAGTCCCACTCGGCCGTCTTTCCGGCCTTTACACCACCCTTGCTCGTCTTCATCTTCTAGCTTTTCAAACACTTCACCTAGAAACAAGTAATCGAAGAACTATTAGCGACATAGTTTGAACGAATGCAACGCCCTGGGTACTTACCCTGCTTGAAGGTAAGCTCATCACTTTCGGCCCCTTCGTAATCGTACAGTGCCTTCACAGGGACACCCGGCTCGCCATTATCCACTAGCAGGTTATCATGTCCGTCGCCCTCGTCCCATTCTTCTTCCTCTTCGAAGGGATTGCTTTCGTTACCTTTGCCGTTCGTTCCAGAGTTGCCGTTTCTGTACAAAAGGAAACAAGGGAAGTTAGCAAGGGAAGTTAACAAGGGAAGTTATCAAACGTAAGGCGCCAAACTTACGTTACAACTGCTCCAGGAGCGTTACCGCGTCCGGGAGAGGTTCGGGTCGGTGTCGTGGTTTCGTTCTTCGTCGAGGCGGTTTCCGATTTTGGCGAATCGTTGTTCGGTGTCGGTGTGGTGCGGTTGTTGCTGTTCGAGGTGGTGATGCTGAGTGCCGTGCTGTTTCGGTTTCCTCCACCGAGTTTGTTGTTGCTTGCCGGTGGTGGCGGATATTCCTGGCGCATGCCATTCGAGATGGTTATGTCCAACGTGGGAGCATTCCACAAAGAACAGGAAAAGGAAACATTATTTTTAATGCATGTTTTTGCCTTTCTTTTTATATTTTTAAATGCACAGTATTGTATTGAATTGTTTCAAATATAATTTTAGTTTTAAGCAAATCTTTTTCTTTAAAAAGCCAATTAAAAACTCTTCTTTGTAACAACATCCTTTAATAGAAATGTAATGTCATACTTTATAACGTCAAATCAAGCAACTTCAATTGTAACTAAAAACTCTGTCGCGTACCAGCAAGCCATTAAAAAATGCACTAATCTAAACAAGTTCTATCCAAATCTACCGACATTTTATCTTTCCTCTCCTAGCTCCGACCCCAATGTTGATAAAACTACTTCAACCTACGGATTATATGGAGCTTGTGCAGAAAAAAAGCGATAATGAATAGTATTCTAGGATCTACAAACGAAAGCCATTATTGGACTAGATCACTGGACACTGAATCTTTAATATCTCAAACATTGTATTGGTGGAACAGAGTCATTAGCGAACGCAAGGAAAAGACACTATTGGCTTAAACAAATAAGCATAACTCTGGGCTCAATGTAGGGAGGAATAGGATCGAACGATTTGACAAATGAAGTAAAACAGCAAAACAGGCCATACAGAACTATAAAACCAATATCAAACGACACAAAATAAAACGTGTAAAAGAAAAAACTAAAACAGCACAATACCAAACGTGACCAAAAAGTAAACTCGCTATTATTTTATGTGTGAACAAAAACGAATAGATAAAACAATAAATAAAAAGAATAAAGAACAGAAATTACATGCAAATCTTCGGCAACGGGTCGCTGATGAATGAGCGTGATCGGCGCTGTGGGCAAAGCTTCTTTGGATTTGATTCCCTTCGCAATGTCGCGGAATTCTTCCGTGTACTCCTGGAAAAGGCGTGGGCAGGTTTGTTCGTTTGGGGTGTCCGTGAGGAAAGGAGGGGAGTGAGTAGAGTGTAACGCAGATACACCAACACACACACACACATGCGTCACACAGGATACATAGCACGGACAGCATTTTAGGACGATTTGGTGGGATTTGCCGATGGAAACCAATCGGTACGATTTGCGATGGAAACAACCACATGGTGTGTAATGCCGTTTGCGGATGTGTGTTTGAATTTGTGATCGGTTGTGTTTTATTAAAGGTAGTGTAGACATTTGAAAGGAAGAAAAAAAATCAAACAAAATTACGATTAGTTCCTTTAAAGTAAAAGAATCATTAGAATAGTACGACTTCAGAACTAAAAACCCCTAGAACATAAGGCTTAAGGCATTTTGATCTAACACTAGTTTTATCTCGAAGGGCATTAAAAAAAAAACATTTATAAAAGATAAAAGGAAAGACAGAGAAGGCCATTCTGGATGAAAGCCGGGAACATGTGTTAATGTTGATGATAGCATTTTTAATCGCCCCAAAGAACAGCGCATACGTTATCGAATGTTAACCGCGTCGACAATGGAAATTTCCCATTCTGTAACACTTCAGAATGAATAGGGAGAATCAGCAGCGGCAGCAGCAGCGATATTAGTGGTAGGAAAAGCAGTATTATCTGTCTCCCCATATCCATAACGTGATCCAACCAGGAATAATTAAATAAATTAAATTGGGCGCAAATGAAAAACAGAACTAAAACCAAGTTGCAGGAGCAACGTGACCACAAAAGCCATCATAAATGTATGTAATAAAATAAATTAAAACAAAAACAGTTCGTTAAAAAAAAATCATTTTCCTTGGTAGAAAAGCACATCGTTTTCAAACGATATAGCTGAAAGCAATTACCATCAGACAAAGCTCAATGTAGGCTAAAACATGCGTAGGAAAGCAAAAAGACATTAGTTTGAAATATATAAAAATCATGACAAACACCACGATTAACGAAAATAGTCATCTCAAAACCAGCAAGCATGGGGGGAAAATGTCAGGCAAAGGTAATGGGCTATTTCCCAAATTCCCCACCCCAGGAAGAGCGCCTGTTGGAACAAAGCGACCTGAGCGCGTACTCACCACGAACGTTGGCCAGCTCATACCCATGTTGACGCCGTGATTGTTCGACCACCACTTTAGATCCTTCTGGTGATCGGCATTGTTGATCGTGTGGTGGAATTCCTTGTAGATCTGTGGCAAGCTCGGGTCTTCGGAAATGTTTAGACATTTGTGTATCGAGAAGAGGACGTTCTTAAAGAAGCAAAGCCGGGTCTCTTCCATCTCTTGGCACTTCCGGAACACATTCGTCATGCTCTCGATGTACACGGGATTGTACTCCTTGATTTCGTTCAGTGTTTGCTCGTATCGTTCACGGCATTTCGCTACCTCGTCCTTTAGCTTTTGTACCCGTTCCTGCATCTTCTTCAGCTGAAACGAACATCGTGCAAGGATATTAGCGGACCGGATCAAGATGCGCCATCGCGTCGCTTGTGTTCTTACCTGATCGTTCGACAGCGACTGATCGCTGGTGGCATTGCGTTCCTGGTTGGCGGCCGATTTTTCCATTTTGCAGGCGGCGTGGTAGTCCGTTTTCGCTTTTTCCGCGTTCGCCATCAGCTTCGCCCACGGTTTCTGGGCCCGCTTGAACTGGTCTTCCATTTCTTTGCGCTCCTTGATTTGCATCATCGACTGTGGGGAGAAGGAGTGTCAAAAAGGTATAAGCAAACTTTCGCACCATTCCATCAGGGACAGCCATTTCCCACCGTCCATCCTACCTTGTGGTAATTATCCTTTTGCCATTCCTTAATCTGAAGCGTCACGTCCGTGCACAGGTTGGCCTTAATTTTCAGGTGCAAATCAGAAAGTCGTTCCGCTTCGGTGAGCATTCCTTTCCAGGCTGCTTCCGTTGTACCGTACTCTGGGCCTACACGTGGAGCAAACGAACAGAAATAGCCAATAAATGGTGCAATCGTTTACTAAACAACAAGCTCTTGATTTCCCGGCTCTCTCTACTACGCTTGGTTATTCAACCCGTTTTCTAAACCCGAAATACGTCCTCCTTCCATGGTCGATGTTCGGTCTTCAATTTCGTCCCCTTTGGCCCCGGGTAACTCAATTAAGGACGTGTCTCGTTTGCAACCGAATTCGATTGAGTGTAGGGCTTTCGGTTAAAATGAGCAACTCCGGCCCGAATGACTAATGCAGAACCCGTGCGTGGCAAACGTTGAGGCGCGGTAGCAAAACTAATTGAAAAATCAATATACCGATTGGTTGCTTGCCTCCGTCGCTTCCGGAAACGGACGAAGCTGAGCAATCTGAGAATGAAGCAAAGGGAAGGTATCCCCATGAAGGGTAATGGTACACCTTAGCACAAATTCTGTTCGTTCCACAAAGTTTTCCTTCCGCTCGAAAGATATTACCAGTATATCTGGTAATCACGTGCTCTTTTTTTCAAACGGTTAAATTATGTTCCTCACACTGATCACGAACTCCCCTGGCACCGTCTCGTACAGTGAGTGATTTGATAAATCTTCGAAAGCAAAAAATGGACCCAGAATTGAGCTCATCAATAGGATCGAATCGGATCATCAGTAGCGCGTTTCTAGCCACATCGCCAGACGGCGTGTGCCCAGGGAACCTTGCTGGATCGTTTGTCAGTTATTTTGCGCTTCATCAAACATCTGATTTACAAGTGAATCCGAGCCCGACGTCAGACAGACGTTCCATTTTGCTCACCCCGGTTTACATGGAGCCCCCCTTGAGCGATTCCAAGTCAAGTGGGTGGGACAAGATAAATTAAGACACTTTCTCGTGCGCGTCAAACCGAATGGGAAGGAGGGACGCCCCGTGAGAACAAACAGTGGCAAAAATCTATTTTTAAATAGTAACAAATTTATCCACTCCAACCGAGAGCGTAAGCAAAAGGGAAAAGGTAGGTTTGTGTGTGAGTTCGCGTTCGACCTTCCTCTTTCCATCCATACAATGCTGTCCATTGATTCTGGCCTCTCGGCTTTTACTTTCAGGTGCCTTATGATCTCACTTTTCCATGTTGATAATATGTGTTTAGGTTTGTGACTTAGGTCTTATCAAACATTAAGAAAAAATACACGAACCGATCCGAAGGATGGTGATTGCAAAGGCATGTGATAAATTGCAACTAAATACGGCTCAAGCACAGTAGCACCGTCGTCAGAACGAGCAGTAGCTGTAACATTAGCATCATACCCATCACACAGTAGTGCGCTGGCCCCACAGAGGATGCACACATTTCACATTCAGACTGCATCCACCCACATTGCCCCCCCCCCAGATTATCGGATAATTTCATGGTCTAGAGTAAGTGAAGGAAGTATCTGACGGTTTGTTCGGGGGGGGGGAAAGAGTTGAGATGTTTAACCTTCGCTCGGTCTCCGGTATCAACTGCATCACTCGGGGCGAATCAAGGTCATATTAAGTAGCGCCACCCTCAATGGGACATTTGATACATTAGCACGAAGCATATAATTTCCAGCCCCGCGTTTTTCTTTTCTGTTAATGCATGACGGTTTTCAAACTCTCGCGAATCCTGCCTTCCACTTCGGGTTTGGCTTATCATTTCAAGGACGCTCATCCATCCGTCCATCATACAACACCTTCTGAAGGCCATCCGTTGCTTACCTTTCTCGATCAGTTCTCCCCATTTTTTCGACCACGCTTTCAAATTTTTGGCATATGCTTTCTCGATTTCAGCGCGCTCCTGGATGAGGGTTTGTAGTTCTGTGCAGAGTCTGGTGCGTGTGAAGACGGCGGGAAGAGAAGAGTAAAAATAATAATCCGAATAAGCGCCCTGATCCGTGGTTTGAAAACGATGATCACTCACTTGTAGCCATCCTCTATCCGCTTGGTGGTGCGTTTGTAGTTGTTCAGCTCCCAGAAGGAATCGCTACCGGCCTGCAGCAGCTGATCGTCGCTGTGATGTGACATTTTGCTGTGTTAGCTGCCGCGGTATGTGCCGCCGCGACCGACTGGCTAATTTACTCGTACCCCGCGGGTTACTATCCTCTGCTGCTGCTTCGGAGCAGAGGCAACAATATTTGCAAACGCGATCTTCACCCTCCGCTCTTTCGGAGTTGACAAATAAATGATGATGCTGGCGGCAGCGAAAATACCGTTGACCGATGTCGAACGTCGAACAACAATCAACGACAATTGTCCCCGATCGCAGTTAACTGCGCACTCCCGGCAGCCGGTCCCGCTGCTGCTCAACGATGGCCTTTTTGCCGTAAATGTCAGCTTCGATGACAAACTGGACGCGAGGCGTATGAGGTTTGTCCGACAGGGTAGCACACCAACAAAACAAAAACGCGCTTGGCAAGTTTACACGTTGTTCCACGAGAGGTTCACGTTAAAGGCTGGGATGCCACTGCACAAATTGCTGAAGAACGTTCCTGGAATAGAAGCAGTGATAGAAGAAAATATTAAAATTCATTTCTTAATTCAAAGAAATCGCAGCATTATTCACAGATTATTATAGTATCCTGAATCCTCAAACTGTACTTTATGTCTGTAATCCGTAGTGTTTAGAACTCGCTTAACGCTTCATTTTTTCAAAATTCGGCAGAACTGTCTAGTGAAATATGGCTATCATTAATCAATTCGTTTTGCTGACATGCTACACTTCGAGTGAAGAACGAGGACGATTGATCCTGACCTCGATACTTAACAGCCGAAACGTGCGTTATGCAATAGGAAAAGAATAAAACGGTTTGTGTTTTATTCCTTTCACGAAAATAATAAATGACAAATGTCTTCTGAAGGATTAATCGGATGCCTGCCTGCCAGCAGGGAAACCCCCCTTTGATGACCTAGTTCCCATGCATCGATTTTCCTCTCCCAACGGTTTCCGGATTCTTACTCATTCATCGGCAGCGGAATGGCAACGGATGTCTCAAAGAGAGTGACCGTTGTGGGAAGATTGAACCAGAGGCGGGATACCCCTAACACCTTCCAGAAACAATTCCCCAACAGTGAAAGGGGAAGAAGTTTTCCACGGCACGCTCATTAATGTTTTACAGCCGGTCAAAGCATGCGTGATGCATGCATGCTAAACACTCGCTGCTGCTCTTGCGGTGCGGATCGGGGCGGTGCGACCGCAATCAACCTAATCGAATCGATCCCTCGATCGGGGATCGCCGGAGACACCTTTCCTTTCCGGCTACGTCGGCTGTCCGGTATCACTGAGCGACACGAATATGCCTGAGGGCCGTTGTCTAATGAATCAGTTATGGGCGGGGAAATTAGGGTTCGTCCGTCTCCGGAACGCGCGTGCCAACGAAAATTCCTCGGTGTTCCGGAAGAAACGTTTCGATGACCGGATGATTGCCTCCTTCCTCGAGGCATTTCTGTCGAATTCCCTCCAACGTGAAGGTCTTTCTATGATGTATTGCGGCAAGAATAGCTCATTGTTTAACGCTACTTGTACCTCTCTATTCCGAGGAACTTGATAGATCTAGATTCATCTGATTTGTCTTAAGAACCAGGGTGGGAAGTGTAGTTTGTTTGAGTTTACAAGCCCGAACAAGCCATTTCAATCTTGTCAACAGAAACCAATCATCCCCAAGCCAGCGGAGGATGCACTCGATCGATTGCAACGTTCCCGAATGGAATAGTCTTCGGTGCGAGCGTCAGCTTCAGCATTTTGTTTTTCCTTCTGCTTTTCTGGACGTCCATCAACACTTCTGATCACTCATCGTCAAACATTTGCTTCTGTCATCCGAAAGCGCATTCTGTTGTCATCCGCCTCGACCACTTGATGCACGGTTGCGCATCATCCTGCCGAGATTACCTCCAATTTATCGCCTCAAACGGCGCACGGCAACGAGTCGGGGGGAAACGGGGTAACCGGCGAAGTGACATTCCTCTACCGGCGAGCGTGAGCATTATGTCAGCTGCATCCGACGGCACTCGGCCAACTTTCAATCAGAAACCATTTGCAGCGTGTCATCGCAACCGGGTGTTTGTCATCCTCGTGAACGAGAAGAGGATTATTCGCCGTGGTTGCCGCTCTCCGTCATGTTTGAGGGAAGCCAGCATCACTCCAGGGGATCGTCGTGGCATGGCGTATACGCTTCGTGTTAAACCTACCATATCCCAATTCACACACACACATACATCGTTTCGCGACGCGTTTCTTAAATGACGAGTGGGTTGCATGTCTGCTCGGGAGAAGATGTCTGAATCAAGAAAGACTTCCTCCGCCCTTGGTTGGTGGTGTCCGTGGTGAACACAATTTCCGCCACCGTTTATTCGCACATCATGTCAGATGAAATATGAATGTGTATGTCTATGTATGTTCCGTTTCTTCCCGGTTGAACGACGAAAAATGCTGCCAAACGGAAACGTGTGAAGATGAGTTCGCGTGCATCGCGTTTCATTCATAGTTTTTGTCACCGTCCAACAGAACCGACAAGACGGTCCATCGAGGAGCGTATGGGGAATCTAACAAAACATTTTAGCACACTTCATCGTTTCCTCAGTTTGCGTGGTCTAGTGGAACTGCGATTATAAATGCGCCGGTGGTTAAAAAGTTCCATGCATCGCTGCCATAAACGTCCTCTAGCGCTTTTTGGGGGTATTATTTCTATTATTACTTGAAGCCCCATCAAGCTCTGGAAGGATGTACATCTCTGCCCTAAGGATGTTAGGTAGACTCGATGGCAATAAAAATAAAATATATTGCGCGAAAAAGTGAAGTTGAATGCCACCGTTTTTTTTTTACCTCATCTGATCTTGGGCAACATCGTTGCGTCTAGCCGTGTACGGATGATGGATGAAATGGCTCCGAGTGCACTTTCACTGTGCATATGAATCCTGGGGAAAGGAAAAATAGAAAACAAACCATCCCGTTAGTCGTAAATCCATCAACCAACGACGAGACGCCTTGGCGTTCTGCTTTGTGAAGACAGTAGAAGGTGAAGTATTTCGTATCGCCAATGCAGAAGAGGGTTTCTACCAAGACACCAGCCAACTCCTTTCATGGTTACCTATGGTTAAGCTTCGTTCTTTACGGTTCGATTTCAATAAATCAAACCCTATTTCGAAGGCACATTGTAGATCATCTGCCCAGACGCGGCAGTAGGAAAGACGAACAATTTATTGAGAGGAAACGCCTAGTTCAGCACCTCTCTGCTAGAACTCCTAACGCCCAGCGGTATAAAACAATGGCACATTTTTCACTCCACTCCTTCTCTCTCTACAGTCTACAAACAACATTACAGGTACCTCATGAATCACATGCTCATAACGATGACTGTATTTAGTGCTGCAAGGGATGCACATTTTTACCAATCACCCTCCACTCCAACGACAAACGGAACGAATAGAGGAGAATGAATTATTACAAGCAAATTTTTACTTGTGCAAAGCCAACTATCGTGATCTGCTGTAGTAATCACTTGCCCTGCTGATGATAAAATAACGTGAACAATGTGCACACGATACGATTTTTATTTTCAAATGTGAAATCATCTTCTACGAACGGAATTTAATAGATTTTTAGGAAATTGAAATGAGTTTTCTACCCCTGGAAATAACTGCGATTCACTAGGTGAATGGAATTCAAACTGGAAGCTATGCGTACACGAATAATTCACGTTCCACCTAACCTTTTATAAGGGTTCGGTGCTTGCCTCGTGCAGATCAAAAGGGTCATGTGCCGTTGGTGAACTGACGTGTGACAACAACAGAATTAGCGAGGTCCCATTAACAGGCAACAAGTGCTCAGGTGGTTGCTACTCGCGTCAACGGACAGCTTTCCAACCAAAAGCGTTCCGCTCCGTTTCCGTTTTCCTGTCCAACCGGAGTGGGGAAAACCGAATCGTACGATCGAAGGGTTACAACGACTGTTTATCCGATACGGTGCACATTTTAGTAATGCCAATTGAATTCATTTCGATCCCTACTTGTTGAAAACTGGAAAACCGGAAGGGCTATGACAGTGGCTCGTTTTCCTGTAACTTTCCCAAGACTTTAATTTACTAAAGTTTTTTGGATAAGAATACAACAAACGTGACCATCGATTGTGTAAGTCTTCTCCGCAAAAACCATTACAACAAGCAGGTAATCAACTACTTGAAGTCATGTACCGTGTGGTATGATTTGTCACAATTGAATTATGAAGCCAACGGAAAGCCTACCGAGTAGAAACAATCAAGAATATCATATCCCAAGACTTGACTGAATTCTGCTTATCCGTTCAATGTGCTTTCGAGCGTGCAATCGACCGAAGTAAACCGTACCACAAACATAATATCTATATTGACATCTCAGAACGCGCAAAGTGTCGTCAACGATAAAAACATTCCTTTGCCACCATACAACATTGTGCGATGTTCCAATAAAGGCGGCCACACACCATCGGCTCGTAAAATGTTTATGGCGGAAAGTAAAACCGAAGCCATCCGCCTTCGCAAGATACTTTTGGGTTGAAATGAGGGGGCGCTTGAAATGGAGGCCTGAATACTATTTTGGGACTACGCTATTCCACGCCCATAGACGAGTTTTCTGCCCAACTCTTCTGTTCATAGTTTATTAGTATCGAATCAAACACATGGCTGATTGTTAAAGGGCGAAGCTTACTTTAGTGTGCAATGAAATGGAAAAGTCGAAGCCAGAATTGAGTTATAAATAATGGTAAATATTGCAACATTCAGATTAACCCCAACCTAAACTGAAATTGACAGGAGTGCGTTTTTTTACAGCTTGTGGACTGGGGAACTAATTTGATTTCCTCGCTATCTCGCAAAGATTTCAGGGGGCGCATCTGCATGATTATGTAAACGTCGCCACGTACCACGCACCATACACGTAGTGCTGCCACGCCGGAAATATTGGGCACGACACAACACGCAAACCAATGTACGACCCCAAACAGAGAATCAGAACCATCCTCGGATTCCATGATTGCCTCCACCCATTTTGAGCGTTCCGAGATCTTTCCGTTTCTCCGCCAGAAGCGGGCGACGTGATCACATAACCGGTTCCGGGAGGCGCAGAACAGGTTGACCACCATGAAATAGAAGTTAGCGGGCTTGCTCGCTGCTGGCGTGGCAAGAGGGAAAGAGCGTGATTTTGTAGGCCTCTTCCTGCTGGTTCTTTTTTCGGAGGGATCACATCACACGCAACGTCGGCGGAATCGGTGGCATCCGGCAGCATCCGACACACACGTGAGACCAAACCGTGCGGTCTACAGACGTACTTCTTCACGGATAAATTTGAGAATTGGTTTGGAATAAGACGTACGCGACGATTCGTTGGAGGGATCCGTAAGAAGGAGAAAAAAAACCCGTTAGGACGACACCCAGCATCGTATCGATTTTCTTTCTACGCATCGTGTTTTTTTTTTTTTTTTGGCCCATGGCCAACTCAAGCGAAGTCTACGTTTCCACCAAATCTCGCCGTGTCTTCCCCTAACGGTTTCAAGAGCACATACGATGTCTTGCCATCTGTTGCCATTCAGTATCGCTTTCAAAAGACAAAACCATCCAAGACACTTGTTGGTGCTTCTATCTATTCGAGAAGTGACCAAATAACCAAACATGGTAGAAAAACCTATAAACAAAAATTCTCTAAGGCGGTTACATGTGAGTTACAATTTCTTCTCCGCATGCTGTAATTTTTTTTAGGAAGCCTTTCTTCCCAAATTATGCCTCTCCGTCTTGTATGATACGGCGGCGCAACATTACATCGCCCGTTTGTTTGTATCTTTAATTGAAAGATGATAGCTTGAATAGCATCGCACCTAACGATCGATTTGCGTGCGAGATCCTCACCAGTGGCGTCGTAAACCTAATGAAGGCAAAATTATCTACGTTCACATCAGCGACGACAACGATAGAGAAATGTGAAAAATTGTGACTTTGGTGGTTTCGTTTCCTTCCTCGTTTCTATTTTATGACAACCGTGCAGCAACCATTTCACCAATTGATTTAGCTTTATATAAAAGCCTACGCTGAAAGAAAGTGGTCGCGCATTAATGAGTTGAGAATACATGTTAATCGAATTAGTGCGGTCGATTGCAGGAGCAAACTTTTATGCGATCATCTCCGCTCATCTCACCGAGCGACGACGCGAATGCCGATAGAGGTGATTATGATGAAAGCGATTACAGTGATCTTCGACGGTGTGCACCATTTGCGTCCGCCTCGCAACCTATCAATCAGGTAAAAACTTGTCGTTACTGTCTTACTGACAGCTCAATCGACATCCGATGCTGCCTACCACTTTCTCATCCGCAGTTGACAAAACTAGTTGGTAAATTACTTTGTTGCATTTACGAACATTGGGTAAAAAATGCACATTACAAAAACTTCAATAGAGATTTACAGCCAAGCTGAACACGCTAAACGTTCTCTTTTTTAGTGCCAAGATCATCGGTTTTTAACCGCACTCTCTAGAGAAAAGCTGGTCGAGCTAGCAAAGGCTCGGACACCTGCGGGTGTAGTTAAAGGTGGTACGGTGGGAAGGGCAAAGATCGGTCAAAGACACTGTTGCTGTTGAGGCTCTTCATGGGACCATCTGTTGGAAATATATTGCCTGTGCCCTGACGGGCCAGATACATCCTCCCGGAGGTGGCAACATTCCGGATTCGATTTTGTGGAATTTATCCCCAAACCCCAATAAACAGCAAGGGGGGCCGACACGACACGTCACGATATGTTTCCGAATTTTATCACCAACTCTCACTCCAACGAAGTTCACGAACCGCGCTTCTGATGACCATCTCTCTGAAGTTCCGAACGAGATATGCTTCCATCCCAAAGTGGCACAAGTCCCCTCCGCACACGGGCTGACTGGCTTGCTGCCTTCATCGTGATTTTCTATGGTAATCCTAGGAGAAAGTGTCATGATCCTTTCCGCCCGGCATTCGCCAGCCTTCCTCCGGCCGAAGAATGTCCACGGTGAGCGCATAAGCGCATACGCGCTGCCGCGTGCAGAAATTATTATAATTTACGCATAGATTAACCATCAATTGAGTGACCGTTTAGAGCCGCACAGCGTGCGTCTGGCGAGGTCTGCGAGGTCCAGAGAGCGCATCGGTGGCAGTGACCGCCGGTCAATACACCACGGCAGCCAACAACACACAGTCCAAGGGAGACCCCGCGAACGAAAGCAGCGACGGCCGCGAGACGCATAAGATTGCGTACTCTTTCGATAATCATCGGATCCGCACAGTTCGAAGATCATGGCAACCGATGGCGTGCGTTCCCCCCAACGGAGATTTGCTGATTGAAATTTCGATACACCGGCGTCGCGATCGCGGCATACTGATCGCGGAGGAAACTTCCGACCGAACGAAACCGCCACGAAAGTGTGGCGAGGGAATGGATGCATACACATACAGACACACACCTGATCTTCAACCTGATCTCCAAGTTGATCTTCGCGAGCCGCAGATTGCAGATGTGCAGCAGCAGCGGGAGGGCGGCTTTCATCCGGTTCGGTGCACTTTTTCTCTTTCTCTCCCTGCAAACGCGAGCAGCAAACGGTTTTGTATGAGTCAGTTTCACCTTAACCTTGGAGCAAGAAACTCCTCGAATGTGTGTTGAGGCGAGACTCTGGACCGAGCTGCACCGCGCTCAGGAAGGGAAAGGTAGATGCGCGCATGGACTCTTCTGGGGTCTCATTGAAAGGAAAGTTTTATTTTTTTACTGCATTCACTACAACCACTCGATAACCCTCTGTCGTTATAATAAAATAAATCCAATTCAGTATCTATAGAAAGTAGTCCAATATTTCAAAAATAAAAAAAGAATCCTGCCAGTTTGTTGAACAATGTAATAAAAATGTACAAATAATAGGTTTTATTTTCCACCCAAAAAAAAAAACAGCTTGGTAAAACCAAGCCAGTTTTGAAAATAATTCAATATCACATGGCATGAAGTAAGTCTTACCCGGTACAAAGTCATGCATGAAGCGAGTTTCCAATCTGCTATCATTCCATCATACGATAACAACTGGCTGACACGTGTACAAACACATCTCGAGTGCATTTCTTTCTTGCATAACTACTTGCATTACTGAGCACTGATAAACTGATTGCGCGAGTCTGATGTGAATCCCTTTTGTTTTGCTTTTGTTGGTTTGGAAATAATTTGTTACACTTAACTTGACTAAAACATCAAATAAATAAATAAAAAGTTTCATTTTAAAAAAACATGAAAGGAGCTAAGTTATAGCCCAAAGGACTCCACAGGATAATAATAGCTGGAGACACCTCGTTAGGTAGAGAAATGTGTTTGTAGCTTTTGTGTTCATTTCATTCCGTGTCAAAAAAAACCAGAATATAGGGACAGTAGTTATTCGCCCAAATGCCACGAAATGCTGCGGGTGCTTTTCAGCTTTATGTCGTCGTCCGACATAGCGGAACGTGGGCAACGTTCGTTTGCAAATCCTCCAGCACATCGTTTTTAATTAGCACATTCAAAGCGAACAGGAACGGTAAAAAAAATCCGAATAAACTCGATCCTAGTGTTGGACGACTCTGTTCGGTTTCGCCAAAAAGCTTCCCTTTTTGCAAGTCTTGGGTTGCCGGAGGCATTTGGGTTGCTTTCTGGTCGAGTGCGAAATGACGTGCTGCGCCGCATCTCCCAGAGGGGATGTAGTTTTTTTTTTCTGTTCAATTCGAAAAGTCATGCCAGCAGCAGTGACTTTAAATAACAGGACGCTCGGGTAAGGTTGATTTTTCTTTTAGTCACGGGTACTGCCCAAAGTCCCTTCCACTCGAGCGGTTTATTTTCATTTATTTTTTACATTCCATTCTCACGAATCGAGGCAGTGAATAAAATAAAATAAAAGGTCCACGCGCCCGTGCTCCCCTTCCGGAACGCACTTCCACTATCCCACTTGTAGGGTGGTGTTAAGCAGGCAAATCAGCCCTTCGATCGATTTTTATCTTGACGGAACGCGCAGAAAACACACTTCGGAGAACACCATTAATGTTTCCTCCAAAGTGAATCTTTCTTAGTCTCTCTTTTCATTGGCGAACATTTTAGGGCCCCAAGCGGTTTCGCGTATGCTTTTCAAGATGAACTGTTGCATGTTTCATTTCGCTTTTTCACGAGGAGCAAACTAGCCCTTATCTGGCCCTAACAAACAGAACAAATTATAATCTATTTTAACCATCACTTTCATTTGATAAAACTAATTCAATTCTTAGAAGTCTCGTTCACCACAATTTGATGAATAATCTAAATGAGACGCGCGCGTGCGCAAACGACTGTAAACAAAATTTCGTTTCATAAACATAGTACAGCCTTTCAAAGACGTTATGTTATATCGGTGCTTAGAGAGCCGCAACGTTGTTTTTGTTTTACACAAATATTATACTTCGTTGACTCATCAAACGAATACAGTCAAAAAAGTTTATCGGGGAGAAAAGCATGTTTTAAAATTGGGCTATAATAAGTTTACCGGTTAGTTTCATTTGTTGGGGATAGATGTTTTTAAACCTACAGCACAGAAGAAAAAATACTCTGCTCAGGTTATTATGTTTTTATTCCTCACCTACCGATTAAAAATCGAGCAACAGAATGACAATGGTTTGCAATACCGAAAAATGTGTCCCAAGTGTTGGGATTGTTTATCTGGAATTCCATTCCGGCGCCAACATCATCATCATTGGATGGAACTTTTTTTATTTTTCTCTTCGGTAAACGACAAAGCGGAACACTAAATAGCTGAAACGAATGTGAACCCGCATTAGATATCAAATTCCTGACCAAAACCCCTTTAACTTATGAATTGTATAATTAAGTGTTTGCATTTTCCGGAGAGTATGGCTATTATTTAAAAGCCTGGAGTTACGTATAAAAGATTATCCTGTAACCATATATATTCATCTCATACCCCAGAGCGTTGCAGTGCATCGCTTGGGAAAGATATTGTCAAGAGCAGCATGGTGTGGGGTGTAGCCGTACCCTTCCGAATGACCCAATTATCATTTCTCGCGAGCTTAGGCTCCCAACGGAAAAAGGAGGAATGGAAACAGTTATTGAAATCCATCCGACATGCACCGACGACAGAATCGACGGCCCGACCCAGACACAATGGAAAAACTGTGTGTACACTATACACGAAACCCCAAACGCGTTTCCATTCGGTGCACTGCATCCGCCACCCACTGCCTCCTGTTTTAGGCGCCTGGAGTTACGCCGCGACGTGCCGCCACCGCGTCAAGGGTTTCGCGTTACGCGGAAATGCAATGCGCAAGGCAGACCAGCCGAGCCGTGTGTGAGTGTGTTTGCGCGCACCCGGCGATGCTTTTCGCTTGGCGCCCGCGCCCTTTGCCCTCTCTCACTGGCGTCCGACCGCTGCTTTTCCAGCTCTCCCATCGCCCTCACATTTGGGCCAAACAATCGCAACAGTCCGGTTTCCACGCATTGCTCTATGGTACATTGTAACGGTGAATGCGGCTGACGTTTTGGCGCTGGAATGTTGACGCTATTTCTGCGTATGTTTTTTTTTTTAATTCGTTGCTGTGTTTAGGTTCTCTTCGGTGGAGAACCCAGTACGAAACGCGGAACCTCCGGGGACGGGCTAGTAGGCTGATGCAGTAGGAGGGTGTTTTGGTTCGGTTTTTGTTATGCAAAACGTGCAGAAATTCGGTCGACTAATAGTGTACGTCACACACTCCTGTTTTCACTTCTACAGCTCGTCAAACTTCTGTGGTCGATGTTGTGATGCTTCGGAAGAACATCAACCCTATAGTCGGGTTGTAACAAAATTTCACTTTTCCCAACAACACCTGATGGTTGTTTTAAGTGAACTATGCCAACGTGGTGCTTCTATATGCATTCAGATGGGTTGCTTTTGAATTGGATGCTCAATCCAACGGAATTCTGATGCGTCTGTCATACTTTTCCAATGAAACCCGAAAAGGGAATCGTTCGTTATCAAAACATTTAATGGCACGTTACCTCCCAAGAGCCTTGGCCAGTAAATACTGCAGTGATGTCATAAATTCTTCTTGAGGAATGCGCTGCGATTATCGGCATCTCCTAAACGCCGCAATTCGTCATTGCTTCACGTGGTTGGTTTATGGACGCGTGAAGCATAAAAGCCTGATAGTATACACGCACGCACCGCGACATTTTGGTAACTTCCCTGATAAAAAGGGCCGAACTAAATGAGGCTCCAACAAACAATCGGGATCAATCGGGAACTAGCAACGAACATTGTTGTATCAATCAGTGTCGTACATTGGAAAGATAAAATTCCTTTGACTGTTGACAACACAAGGGACTATATGTAAGTTAATGCACAAGCTTGAAGGGCACCACCCGTACACCTTTTCCTGTAAGACACTTTGAAATGTGAGTTTTATTAAAATAGGCAGGCAATCGACGCTCGGTTATCAACCATATAATGCTGCCATCATCCGAAAACTAAACGTTAATTAAACTGTCCGACAAACAGTTTATCCAGCGGCATCGGAGAAAAAACTCCATTCAAGGCATTACCACGCTTCCCGCAGCCGCTTACCACGACGGAAAGACGCTTGGGGCAGCCCCCAAAAGGCTAGACTAGCTAGACAGGAAATAGCAATTAATTGTTCGCCTCTAGCGCCCACGACCACTTCTCTACCTTCTTCTGATCCACCTTTATTGCGAGTGTTGGCGTGGCAAGGGGAGTTTTTTTCTAAGATGGGACCGGTCGATGGGAGGCCATCTTGGACGGAGGAAACCCTTTGTCAGCGAGATGGAGAAGTCACGGTGTGTAAAGAGTGGAGTGCGCTCTTTTGTGGTTGGCGAGTCGCACCGTTGGAATCGCAGGTTAAGTGTTGCAAAGCGAAATGACGAGCGTTTATAAATTCATTCAGTTTTATGTCAAGCAGCACTGATACCAGCACATTTCTGGGGCAAGCACCATCGCACATACTTTCCTGTACGAACCACCCATCCTAAGGCGGTAAGATAAAATGGTCAGAAGTCGGTTTGAAGAGGCGATAAGTTACCGATTACCTCATCGACGATATTAACCTGTCAGCGAACTCGTCGATCGATAGATGAATATCGTCATCGTTCGCATCGGGTGCCTCTAATCCACTTCCACAAATGCCGCTTGCGAAGGTCGGTGAGAAGACGAATTCCAGCGGCAATTCTTGACCGTGCACATTAAGCAAGCATGACGCCATCATCTTTGTACCAGCCACAGTCGTCTAAGAAATATTTTATCGGAAGGGAATTTCTTCATTCCCATTTATCGACGAATTGATCTTCATCATAAACTTCTCACAAACAAAGATCTCACCCTCAACGATCGTTTACCTTCCTGATACGCTTATCAGACATATTTGTCACAGAGTTTTACGCTGTACGCCTATGATTCGAACATCAGTAGTGAAGATCCATAGCAAAACGAATTTATTACTTAAAAAGAGATAGAGAAAAAGTCAAGTTTAGATTCCAGTTTTCCGCCATAAGATACTATATATGTAATGAATTTGGAGAAAGATCGAATAATTTCACAGAATAATGTCTACTCGCCAAAACCATTCATCAATTGATCGTTAGCTAGCTTCCATCTGTTCATCTACCGGCTCAAATTTCCCACTTTCTTCTTCTTATTTCGATAGCGCCTTGATCTTCTGATCGCACCTGTGCCCAGAGAACCACCACCGAGGTGATTAATCGATCAATAATGATGAGCACATTGACGTGAATTTGATCGCGTACCATGCACTGCAACGTCCTTGGCCGGTGTCCGGTATACCCTGGAAAAACCTCACCGAAAGTGAATAAGTGTTGGAGATAAAACAGCCCAAAAAGCGCAAACGGACCTCTTTCCGGCGGAACTTCCAGCGCCATAAGCTTTTCATCCTCTTTCCACCGTGTGTCTCGGATGGTAACGGATGGTAATAACTCAGAGGTTTTTATCCAAGTCAGCCAATTTCCTGGGCAAATATTCACGGTGAAGATTACTAGGCCACACCACCTCGGCCGCAGTCTTGATAGGAAAAAAAAATGTACGGAACGAGAAAAGAAATTGAACGATTGGAAACCGTACGCCCGAACCCCGGTCGATCGACAGCTGATCTTGAAACTCATGAAGTAATTAGCCCAGAGGAGTGCATCTTTTTCCATCTCTTCTTTCACGCTGGTGGTTCCTCAAGAAAAGCTCGACAAGCGAAAATCGACCAAACTCATCCCCTGATCATTTTATTTAGACGTAATGGGAAGGATTATTCCAAGGCGCTTCTTACTTTCTCACTCACCGTGGATGGTGTTTTTCTTCTTCCGCTCCGAGGCGTGGAAAAGAGAAGCAATTAACGGTACAAAATCTGAGGAGGGCGGACAAAACAAATAATTATCATGAAATCGAAAGTCTAACGCTGCCCCGAAAAAAATCTCCGCTGAGTCGGGTGGCGTTGGCCAGCAGCTCTGGATGCATTGGGCCTGGCTAGAGTTCAATGACGCGTTCGAACCACCCACGCTTCTTCCTCCCAGTGCGATGGTGCGGGAAAAAGTGCCAGCACTTTCGGTGAACGACGGAATGCACTTTTCCTCTCGATTAAGCTTTTAACTTTCCTTCCCTTGGCTCAGCTATGATGCTGACTGCTTTTATTATTTCTTAGTCAATTCCGCCTTTGCTTGTCAAAACGGTACACGCCCGGCCGTTGTTCGGAGGATGGAGAAGTTGAGTTTCTCCGTGCGAAGTGAATTGAAAGAAATAGAAATGTTGCAATTAGACCTGAGTAAAATCTCTGCTGTTGTTCAACAATTACACATTGCTTAGACTGTGTAAGCTACATTAAAAGTCAGGTGAAAAAACATCATTTACACCATTTCAATGTCAACCAAAATTTAACGTTACACCAAACAACCTGTTCAACCCTCATTCTTTCCCTCTCTAATCGGTCATCTTCAAGTTCATCACAGCTGGTTCGTCATCATTTGCGCCTTCAGCGGGCCGTCAACTGCAAATGGCCCGGGTGTTCCGGTGCGTTTTTCTTTCGAGGCTAGTTGCTTGAAGAAGAAGCAAGCAAAAAAAAAACCCCACGCCATTAACCTTCAACTGGCACAACGTCTTGATGATACGCTTCGACGCTTTTGGGTATCATTTGATGTGTGTTGGTGACGGTTTGAGCACGGGCGTAAGTGGTTCTTTCTCAAACTAAACTAAGATCATGATCAAAGGCGTGGAAATAAGGCTAAGCAAGTTGCCTTCGAATAGTTTTGGACGCGTGCTCGTTAACAACTTTGTTGATTAACCTTCGACGCTCCACGAGTGAAGTAACGTAGTTGGGCAGATGATAAGAGAGCCGTTTTCATCGGTAGAATATGTTAGGGTAGTCCATCAACAAAACTATATAGAAAATATCATCATGTAGTCCTTCTAGAAACACTTTTCAATTCAAACGCAAAACATTGTGAGGATGATGATATCATTCGATGACGTCGTGTAAGATGTTTGCATCTTTCCGTATCGCTTTGGCTTTACCATACATGCAATATTAGTGAGCGAAACGTGTTTGATGATCTGCGGCGTTCTTTCCACAGATTCGATCAACATTTCTCACATGAGGCTGGGGCCTGGAGGCAAGAGACGGCAAAGAGAGAAATTAGTTCGCAAAGTTCTCGGGGAAAAGCGCCACGAAAAAGTGTAATGCCAAAAGCGCGCAAATATCTTTGCTGATAAGTACGTTACATCAAACGAGGCAGGGCGATAAAGGTGCATTTTAAACTAGATCACACCCGGAGAACCATAAAAGCCTTCTTACAATGTACCGCCATACACATCACATCATCGGGGCTCACTGAGCTCCAAGCACCACACGAAATTATCGACGAAATTTGCGGCAGGTTATGCGCGAAAAAGTGACACGTGCAGTGCATGTCGATTTTCAGCTTCACCTTCGAGTAATGTGCAGAGCTCGACGTGTATTATGTCAACGAAGTGCGTGCCAAAGCTCGGGCTGGCGCTGCCTACGTTGCCTCCTTTTGTACCACCCCTTTCCGTTGCTCCTAAAGTTTAAAGCCGCGCCATTAAATCACATCGATGACAATTTTCGAGCCGCTGTCGACCATTTCTGTGCCGGATCGTTTTACGATTGATTTCGTTTGCTTCTCACGTATCTCAGCCACCGTTTCTTAACCCTTTCATGCCTTGGAATGCAAAAGGAGTTCGGGGAACGGGGAATAAGTTCACGACGAGGCAGTGCACGTGCCTTTCAGTTTCTTTCATTATGCATTCGCGCCATAATCGATGGTGTGCGTAACACCGGGGCGGGTTGTGCGTAATCGTCGATGCACAATTGCACTGCTGCAACAGCCAAAATCAATTCCGACTGCACCGATTGCCCTCTGTTTTTTTTTTGCGGCGCTGCGTCGCGAATACTAACGCACAAACCTCTTCGGAGGGTGTGGAAAAATTCGCCATATTTTTTACAGATAAACGATCCGATGCAAAATTGGAATGAAAAAAGAAACATCCACTTACAAATGGATAAAAAATGCGTTGCAAAGTTGCATGCAAAAACGTTAGTTAAGGGCAAAGAAGCGGAGTTACAGGAAAGTCACCGTTCGGAATGTCACCGCACCGTTAAGTATTGCCAACAATGCAGCAACGCAAACAAGCGAGCGAGCAAGTAAGCAAACTCTCACCAACAAACCACCACCTGTGTGTTCGCTACCACCAAAAAGTCAACAACTTTCGATTTTCGAAACCGTTTAAATCTCGATTCAATTTGCTCGGCATGTTTACGTTTTTTTTTTCGCTTTGATTTTGCTCTTCTCGTTATAGTTTCTCGCACGAATTGCCTCTGTCGTCGTCTTTTGCTCGGTTCGAACCTGCTACGAAGCTCTGCCAGCCAGATTTTATCTTTTTCGATCATCCGTTTTCTTTTCCTTTTTCTTTTGCAACCGGTCTCTTCTCCCCTCCTGCCAGTTGGAAGGCAAGGGAGACCCGCCGAAAATCAGTACACTTCCACACCTATCTGCCAACTCTATCGGGAAAGAGTTGCGTTCGTGAAGATCTCTGGGAAGGTAACATGGAACTGGTTGATCGAACTTTTCATCCCCACGAAACGGAATTGACTTCACGGCATACAGAGTCATTCGTTTTGCAATTTGCACGCAAATTTATCCCTGTCGGACGTCCCATCTCAGGGGGGCGCTGTCCTGCGGCCGTATTAACCTATTTGCTTTACCAAATCACCAATCTAATCAGATGGCGATGGCGGCGATGATGGATGGAAACAGCACGCCGACGAACCCTCCTCGCGCCGGGAATGGATTGGATCGAAAGTGAAAAATTAAAAGTTAAACTATTCCATGCACGTTCCACGTCCACCCCCGGGGCACATCGTCCCATTCCTCGGGCCAAAAGTCGTTCAGAAAAGTGGTTCGGATTCAACAATCGAAAACCCCAAACCGGTACACGATATGTTGTTCCTGCTCAAACTCTCAATTAAGTTGCAATGACTGCAAATAAGGTCGTCCGACGCAGCAACAACGAATTGGCCGGCCGTTCAATCAACGAAAAGATCGTTTCCTTCTAAGTCGGATGGTGGAAATTTAAATTCGTTCGACGATAGTGAAATTTGCACTGTTCCACTCTCACTTTGTAAGGATTTCCACTGCAACAATGATGTTTTTGAATGATTTGCCAATGAATGACAACCCTTAAAATAAAATCTGTCTCATCACGTGAAAACGAGAAATGTTTGCACAATGAATCATCGATCGTGAGAAGAAACTATTATGTTTTTGATAACGTCCTGTTGCATAGATTGGTCCATGGTTTAGCGAGTAAAGGAACCCTGCAGATACTCACTTATGACTATGAGGCGTCGGGTTCAAATTCCAACCTAAATTATTCCGCATGACTTACTACTATTTGTTCGTGTCGCAACTAGAAAGGGAGCGTAAAACATTGGGCATTATATGATTCTTTATTGACTGCTGTCTACTATATTATTGTCCATGATTCCGCCCGATGCAGTTATCATCATATGCGTTCGCCAACAATCACCGCCATTTGGAGCAACAGGGACCGGACCAATCAGCCATCGTTAACAAACGCGACGCGAGTCACGGCCGCCGGGTCATCCAATCTTTTAGCGGGAGCTCTGCCAAACAACGGGGGAATCTCGTCTTTAACCGGCTCCTGGCCGGTTGTTGCACTCTACACACACTACAAATGGCCCAGATTCGATTGTTTACATCAATTATTTCTTTTCGCCTGCCACGAACGGTGCGAGCAAGCTCGTTTTCTTACACCGTCGAGTAGGTGACGATCTTGGAACGCGGGGCCCCGGCCAGGGAAAGGAAACATTTGCACGAACCAAATCATTGCCATTAACCAACACACACGGCTGGGATTTGAGTTCAAATTCCATTTCAACAAAGTTCGCATAAAATGGGGGCCACCCTGCAGGCATTGTAACAGCAACACACTAGTCTCCGCTCGACTGATGACGACTTGAAAGTTACCAATTTATCTAACACCACCACACGGTTATTATTGTTTTGCGTAGCTCAAACGGTTGTATGAGTTAGGGGTTAGTTCACATTTTCTGTATTGAAAAAGGCAAGTTGTATTTATTGATTAAGATTCACTTAAAAAAAACTGCCTGGAAGCATCTGCCTTGCAACAAAATTTAAGTAAGGAAAACTTGTTCAAACAAAAATGTTTTTTTTTTCGAAACATGGAAAAACATTTGAACTATGCTAACACTTCGATGGCTCTAGTGAATCAACCGACTTACAGGCTCTTGCTGTCTTACTCAAACATGCGCGAAGACACCTCCAATCCTTACTGACCGTTACAAAACTCCTCCGGGACACCGTCATCACGTCTTAAAAAGGCCAACATTCATTACTGCCAACAAGTGACTGCCCTGATGTGTATTATTATTTGGTGCACCAACTACTCTTGTAACCAAAGAAGAGCTAAATCTGTATTAATGGTAAAAAGAAACTTAATCCCTACCTGCTGACAGGAGCCAGAAACGAGCCTGCCACAGTGCAACATTCCTTGGTTCTGGGTTCATTTAGCGAGTGCGTATATGCACACGCCACCATCTGGCACGCACGCACGAAACCGGCCGAAGGAAAGCATAAATCTTCATAATTGTATCGTCAATGCCCCAGCTAGCTGCAGCGTCGTGTTGATGAAGGATGATTTGTGTAAATTGTTATACTTCAACTCCAATAAACTGTGTTTCTTTTTTATTCCACTGAATTTACCCCAACAGCTAGCTACCGTTGCTTGTTTTGGTGCAACCGAACGGCTGGCTGGCTAGTTCCCACAGCCGACACATAATTAAAAGTACTACAAAATGCAGATAATCTTCCGAAGGGCTAGCTGAACCATTGAATCTCGTGCGCCCGACAATCGCTCTCCGAAGCCAGCTAGCAAACGTTGGACGGGTGTGGTTGCGCTTTGGAGGAAAAGTGAATTTTAATTCCGTTTTCCCACATTAACAGCTCCGATATGTGTTGCTGGGCAGGTGATAGGCGTTTGTATACGCACCTTGCGGTTTCTACACCCGATGCTAGAGTTTGTGACCACACTTGCTTCCACATCCGCTCGCACGGGGCTCGTACGTTGTTAAGCAATGTGTTAAGCAAATATCAGTGGTGTCTTTCTGCGCACTATCATCTGTTGTTTGTAGCAGTTTGCATCATGCTATTGTATGCATCTGTTTAACAGGTTTTTTTTAACCAGGTTCATATACCCCGCAGCATGGGAGAAAAATGGAATACTGGAGTGCAATTGGAAAAGCAATTGATATCTACCGGCCCGCAAAATACGTGAAGTGTGCCAATTGGATCAAAAGGGAATACATACATTTTGCAACAAACGAACCATCGAAACGTATTGATCACATTATGAAACATCCAACATGCTTGGTGTCATTCGACAAATACCTCGTTTTGCCTCCTTTTTATGATCACGCGTTGCATCTCTCGTAACCAGACTCATTAAGGCCAGTTGCAATGTAAGCTCGCGGGGCTTATGTGTGTTGTATTTATTTGTAAAACATATTCGTAACCAACGGCAAAAACATACCCCTCCCTAGCCGACCCTCGATCGATTGCTTCTTGCGTATAGCTTCCCGACTCGACTATGTAATCTTCCGCGAACCCAGAGGCTATTGAAAAAGTGGTGCTACAAAGGAGGGTCGCGCGAGAGGATTGACTGTTTGCCCGGTTTCCCACCATTAATTACACCTCCTTACCGGTGTCCACGCGAACCTGCCCGGACGGATTGCTTCGTAAACGTAAGAAATGCAATAAAAAAATTGAAAAAGAGTTTGAACAACTCTCAACCAAGACATAATATGTTTCCTCGGGGCACACTATTAGGTATGGAATTTAACATGTAACCATTCTAGGTAAATGACAGCCTTTTCTTTTCCGATCAGACGACATTAAACAGCAATCAATGTGTTAAGTGCAGGCTCACGTTTAATGTTGTTAAAAAGAAAATAGATCGTTTGAGTGCAGTGTGACCGTATCAGATAACTTAATACCATCGCTTTGTGAAACAGGAGGGTGTATACAGATCATCACAGCTAACACTCTTATCAAACGTTACCAAAAAAAAAAATAGAAAAGGCTAACACCAACACATCCCCCTCTCGCTTGATGCAATGTAAAAATTAGCGTCGATAACGATTGCAGCAAACACTGCAACTCGAAGGCATCGATTTGATAAGAAAAAGTTTTCTGGATAAGCATGAAGCTTCTGAAGATAATTCGCCAGGTTTGTATGACCATGGTCTGTGGATTCCTATGAGTCAATGCGCAGAAAGCCCGTGCGCTTGATCAAATATTCTTAGCTCACATGCCAAGATAATTAAGAAAATCGTGTGCTAAAGAAAAGCCACTGAACGGGCGCTTGCAACATGTTCTTACGTAAATTTCAGTACGTAGTTCATTCGAATTGTGCCTGACCCACTAAAAGAAGTGAAATCATTTGTGGATAACGGTTCACAGTGGTCTAAATGAACGATTTTCACACGACTTACTGGAAAAGAATCAGAATTAATCAGACGTGGGCTCCTTGGGAATCTGGCGTGCATTACAAATGCCATGAACGATCAAATGCGATCGGTTTTGTTGCACGGATCGGATCTCAAGTGGATTGTTCTGTTTTGTGAGACTACGAACAATTAAAACCAGAACGATACAAACAGGCAAGCCTTCCGTTTTCTCTGCTCAACAGAACGCACGACTTCCAATAAAAAAGCGCATTTCATGGCATTTTCTATCGAAAAACCTAGCCACCAGTAACTACCGCTCACTCTCCTTCGCGCGCAGGTTTGACCTTCTGTCCGTAGGTCTTCTAACAGGTTTCTTAAGCGGGGCCTGCTTCCGCTGATACCCAATGCATTCGCAGCCATTGTTAGTCCATGGGTTCATTTACCAACACGCTTACTTTCCAGATGAAGGCCGCAGTCTGCAATGGTAGGCTTGCGACTGCAATATGCAACCCCGTGCCACCGGTAGCGCTAGCGTTTATGCAATGTCTCAGTGTGCATACAAGCAACACGGGTCAGTTGCGATCATAACCAGGGACACACAATCGTCTCTTGAATGTTGGTCCTCAAGTTATCCAATTCTTCGGCTGTTCAGCTATACGATGATCACAAGAAATAAGCTCAGCTCAGCTCTCCTACTGAACGAAAGTCACCTGCTGTTCGTTTTTCTGGTCCCATTCTAGCCAATCGTAATTTAGTTCGCTTGATTAAACGACTCATGCCTCCGAGTGTGTGGAATCCTCAATGCTGAACTAGCGAAGGAAATCGACGACTTCCGGCAGCGGGAAAAAATAATCTTCAATCATTATAAAATTTCCGCAAATTCCGCTACTCTTCCCCAGCAGACACTGACTCGAGAACGGGCGCAAGTTGGCATGTAATCCGATCTCGGGCCCCCGAAAGTCCCAACGATCAGGGATCGATAAAGCTTAAAGTCCTGTTGGCATATCCGTACATCCGTAATCTGTTAGGTCTGTTACCAACAAAAGCCGACCAGAAAGTCCCTGCGGGGTGGATTTGGGCAGATTCACCTTCACCTCACCAAAACCGAGTAGAAGAAAAGAGAAACCAGCATATGGTACTTAATCCCATTCGAGCTCTCGAAACAGGTACTTTGCTCGTTCAATCGTATTAGCACGAACCTGCTGTTCGTTTCTACATTTGTATGACATTGTTGCATCTAATTGGATTTAGCAATCCACAGCAATTATGATGTCGCCATGGTTCGGCTGGTCGGAAGCCGATCGCGATGGGGCGAAATTGGAGCAAATGAGGTAGCAAGGAATTGTTCTTCTGTCTCCTGTGTAGAAATGATCATGCGTATCCGTTCCGGACACGGACTCTTATTCTGTTAGCTAACTATTTCCGTCCAATTGCGACTGATGCTACTGGTAGCAAAACGGAATCATTTGCCACACGGCAGTGTATTAAAGTACGCTGATAATGCACACAAGTTGAAGGATAATTCTCCAAGTTTAAGTTACATATTACTTAGTACACGAGCCTGAGAGGAGGATGTGCCCAAATGTTTTTCTTATAACACTCTAATGATAAATTCTATAAACAACAAAATGATGACCCAATTTACTGAACTCTTTTCAGGGAATTAACATAACCATTTTTGATACATCAAATTTGCATTTTTTGAAATCTTGCAGAACCACATAGCCTTTGCCAGAATATGAAAATAAAGAGGGAAATAGTATTACCATCGGAAAGACGATCTCAGCCAACAAAGAACAACACATTTATGAATCTCCAGACCCAATGCCCAGACACAAATCTTCCTCGCGCCGACTTCGCTAGTCACTTATTATCAACCCCCATACACACTCACACAGCAAAAATCCCACCTTATCATTGGCACCTGAGTGCGACATGGAAGGCAAGACAACAAAATCACCCGGCGAAGCCGCTTGCGTAAGCCGTAAGTGACGTTATTAAACAGCTAACCGCCCGATACCTTCGCTGCTAGCGCACTTGGCGCTATCCGGCGGTTCGTGGACTGACTCTGCGACACCAGCAGCGCTCCCGACAATATTTACACAATCCCGATAAGATACTGCAGCAACAGCACCGACCGAGTGAGTCGATGTGGGAGCCTGGGGCTTCACGCAACCCCCGTTGGAAATCGGGTCGCAAATAAGGGCAGCAACGCAATCCGCACCCACCCACCCCTGCGACAGATATCGTTGCTCAAATAAACTGTCAAGTGTCACATTTTCGAACGGTCTCTCGATTGACATTCCGGTGGTTCTCGTTTGTCCTATCCGTTATGCTTTGAACCACAAGAAAAATTGACATAAATAAACAACCAGCGGTGGCAAAAAGCACCGCCACCTATCGAAAAGACACAATCCGATCAACGGGCGGCGTGTTTTGGAGACCATTTTCTCCAGCTAGGCAACGACGGGAGAGAAACGAGAAAAAAACACAAGCTGATTGGACATTCCTATCCGTACGTTAACCTTGCTTCCTCCTTCGCCCCGGATTCAACCGGTTCTTGATATGCTTTTTTTTAAATTTTTTTGATCATTTGTCTCTCCAGCTTTCTTTCCTCGATCCCCGCCAGTTCTGTCATTCATCCGAAGTTCTTCGCCCATCCAGCATCCCTTGCTAAAAAAAAAAAAAAAAAAAAAACAACCAAGTGTTTGGGCCAAAGATGACCGAGACAGCTCGGCCAAAAACGCAAATGAATGGAAACCAATTTAACGACGGGCGTCGTCTTCGGTCGTCTCCGTCCATAACTTCAACGCCAGAAGAACGGAGCGGGGATCGCGTAACGAGACTCTGGAAGTCCTGGCGAGATTCGTCCCACTTTGTCCGAGCCGTAACGGACCGAACAAGTGCCAAATCTAGCGTGCAGGTGATGATGACGATTACGATGAAATCATCTGGCCCCCTTCGGGGGCAAATGAATGGATGGACGACTGACAGATAAGCTGAACGTGAAAAGCTAAACGCTGCATTCAGAACGAATGTGATTACGAAACGCTCGCTAAGTGAGCGCGATAATCTACTCCTCGCTGGGTCTGGGTGGAGAGGGAGTGAGGGAGCGTCGTCATCGGCCCGGTTCATTCCCGAAGCTTTAACCCTCAAATGAACCGGAACCGGGAAAGATGCGCGTTTGCCCTGTCCCGTCCGCGCGGGTTTGTGATTAATTATCATGAATTATTCGCAAAAAAAAAAAAAACGGCGAAACGTGTGCCTTTGTGCGTTTTTTTTTCGCGCAACGAACAGTACAACACCACTACAGGAGTCGTGATCTTGAAACTTGAACACCTGACAAGGTTCTTTGCATAGGGCACCCTCCAACCAACCCGGGGGTGAAACTCTTTTCGCCGTCTCATCCATCCATTACAAATGCCTCGTCCACCTGTCTAAGAACGCACAGGTTGGTAGTTAAATGTTTGTTGCATCGTTTGCATACATGTGATGGTATTCACCTAAAGTATCAACGGGATCCACTCAGGTAGAGTCGCTGAGGGATGTAACTGTATAGAATTTTTGCATTGCAAAAAAAAACCCGAGGCACCACCTCGACAACAACCAAGTGTAGATCACCTTACGTTATCACTTACCTACATTTGGGAGCTTGTTTATTATGAGCATTGAGTTGAATGTTTTTAAGTTGAGTTTGCTTCGTAGGTTTAATGTAGAGGACATTTAAAAAAATGGTTAAAGCTATACCATAGTTTCCAGTAAAAATGATTCCTCTCACGATTATATCATATCTTGTCAACTATCTTAATACATCTTTCTATCAATAAATCTATCTTTACTCTAAAAGGCACAGCATACCTGACACGATATGGACGTCGGTCATGGGATCCAATCATTAGACTAAGGCCAACCATTAGAAACACCGCTGAAACCGGCCACGTCGTCTGGTTGTATTACGATGTTGGCCGGCTGTTCATCCCCAATAAAAATGTAGGAAAGGAGGTAGGAAACTATCCTGCAAGAAAATTGTCGAGGCGAATGGGAATCAAATGCTTTTGAATCCACTTCTTTTTTTTTGCTTTTTATTATCCATGCTTAGCCCGCATTTCCATTCAACAATAGCGCGGGGAAGGGATTTAAAGTAAATTATCGAATACCGAACGCGACACAAACACAATCCCCACCAACCATACCCGGGAATAAAGAATATTCATTCGTTCGTCTCTAAAGCCACTTGAGGGAAGCAAAATTTTCCCGTTCGCCTCCGATCCACCCGTCGAACAAGCGCAGAGCTGGGTGTGTGCGGGATGCTGGATGAGTGATTTAACGAGCTTTCTCTCCCACCCTCTCTGTGGCATGCTTGTCCAACTTTTTCCGACGATCGGATTCTTCGATTCTAACGAGAAGATCGAAGCGGGACGAACAAGCGGTGAAAAAACGGTGTGGCCGATGGATGGCAGCATTCCACAAATCGATTCGTTCCACTGGAACTAGCCTGCATACAGGCAAACACAGCAACAAGGGCGAACATACTCCAGGCAACATTCTCGCCTTTACCGAAAACAGAAAACACAGGACGACGACGTTCGAAAACCGAGTTCCGCGCACCGCTAAGCGGCGATGGGGAAAACGCTCAACTACTACTCTGGCATTTTACTGCGGTGACGCGACTGGTAGTAGTTGTTCGAAGGTCTCCCCAAGAATCCAGGAGAAGTATTATTGGTTGGGTGGAAGAACGCCAGTGGAACGTGTACCGAGTGGCAATTCGATTGCTCTTCCTTGTTTTGACGTTGCCTGCAGGCCAATCAATCTTCCGTGCACTGTTGAACAAGCGAGAAACAGCAAAATTTGGGATCCAGCATCCAATTGGAGTCCGTCAGTCGTAAGGAAGTCTGGGTGTGTCAAGACTTTCTCACACTTTTACCCTGATCCGAGAAGGGAATCATAAATTAATTAAACTTGTCTCGTGAACCAAAACACATGCAAGAACAAGTGAGTGCGTGAAAATACCGCGAATTCAACACACGTTTCTTATGTTTTAATCCTATAGTTGTTATAGCCGAAAGGTATCATCATCTGTTTTAAATAATTTCGACCCAACCTTTTTAGCCAGCAGTTGATCCCATATCTTTCCCACAGCTGACGAATCATTCTGACCAACCTAATTACGAACGATTACGTCACCACCACCCAGCACCCAGCGAGCCAAACAATTCTTTTCCCTCTGGCGTTGTAATGTTGCCATTCTAAACCACCCGGACACCGGAAACCCATTAAAGCTTCGGCTTGCGAAAAAAGGGAGTAATTGGCACACCATACAACATGTGGCACCCAATTGTGAAGCAGCTACTGACTTTATTCGTTTTTTTCCCCCGAACGTTCAAAAATGGAACACAGAGACAGAGCGAGGAAGATATGGGTGGGTTGAGCGAACATGATTGATGATGTCAAGAAAGATAAACTGAAACGTAAAGGACCATATTCCGCCACGTACACTGTCGCGAGGAACCCGAAAATCACTACCACATACCAAACGGTCGACAACATTCTTTGGGTTGGGTGGTGGCCCTTATCGCCCGCTGCTAACGTGCTATGTTTATGGACTCGATGTTGGACAAATTACCACGAAACCGTGTACTTCCTCTTCCAGACGGTCGAATCGATCGACAACGAGGCGCAGGTGGCAACTGAACCAAGGTTCGTAAGGTAAATTATGCTCCCACTACGTCCACCTCACTACTCGGAAGGGACCACCAACTTTTTCCCATTTCTCGCCGTCACTGAAAGTGTATTTCAATACCTCCAGGGAGGAATTGGTCGTCGAAAGATTTCTACGGAAAAGACTTTGATTTGTTCTTATCTTATCTGGTGGAGAAAATGAGGCGTTTGGAGGTTTAATCGTAACCGCCCCGGGCATGAGCGGTGACCGCATGCCAAGCTTTGTTCGGAGTTGAATCTTCTGCTCAGAGATTGCCGTGAATGATTAGGAATCTTAAAAGTCTACGAGGAAATCTAGAAGTTTTTACTTCGACTTATTTCCTTATAATAAAACAAACCAAACCAACTATTTAGTAAAAAGGCGAGAGGTTTGCATAAAAGCACCAGCAAAATGAGTTGTTTTTGTTAACAACTCATACAATCATTTTTTAGCTTCATTTATCCTAACATTCAGGGAACCAGAATTGAAGAATGGTGAGATTTAATCCGATGCAACTGGTCTATCTTCCGAAGGACGTGACAAATATGCTGGAGATGCAAAAAAGAAACAGTACATATTGCTTTCCAAGTTCAAGGTTGCAATAACTCCTAGCCCTTTCATTTTCTTCCTCATGTACTTCCCACCACATTTTCCCTCTGTTTCGCTCTATTAAACATACGCCGAGCCTTGTCAAATATTAGAGAGCACAGAGCAGCATCAAGAGAAGAGAGGAAAGTTCCCTGAGGAGCATTTGACCTACAAGGGATTTACGCTTTCCTCGTCCGGAAGGATTTTCCCAGGACGGTCCGAAACACGAAAAGTGTGACAGTTTTCCATGGGGGTTTAGAAAAGAGATGGGTAATTACCTGGCCTGTTCTTATTGGAAGCTTCTTTCTATCTGAAGTATTGTCATTTGCTTCCGACGATTCCGGGCTGTATTTTTTGCTGATTGATTTTCTGATGATAATCCGCACGTTGTTGAACAGGATCAGTATGGCTTTAACTCACTTTATAGAAAACGACTGTAGCTGCCCACACTTAATTTATACACTGCGTATTATTCAACAAGGAATTAAATTTTTTCGATCTTTTTCTGTAATGATGCACTACGTATTTCACACGTTGTCATTGAATGTATTGCTCAGCTTTCCTCACTTTCAAAAAAACGGAGAACCGTTGTTTTCACTTCTTCACAATGAATCACAGCGGATGGATGTCCTGAAAAAAAAATTGAACAATTTTTATTTTACAAAACGCACACTCTACAATCGTGTTTACAGATGTGAGAAGAACATAAGTTCCAATTCTCGCGAATGTGGTGGCTGCTTTTCGTTTGTAGAATAACGTTTTTTTTTCTTTATTGCAGAAGTGGCGCAAATAACACCTTGAGAGAAAGATGGAAGCAAGATACCCATCTCACTTGCCCAGCCAGCCTACTGGGCACTTTCCACTGCACATCACTGCGTGTTACGGAATTTCGCCTGGCCTCCCTCTCGCTCGCTCACGTGTCAACAGTACGAGCTTGCGGGGCGCTTGTTGACACGCGTTTGTTTGTGTGTGTGTAAGAATCGCCGACGCAAACGAGCGAACGAAAGCGAACATGTCAAGCGTCATGAGTGAGAAGAAACGACGCATATATTGCGAAGGCGATGCGATGCGTTACGAGCGATTCTTCTATCTCCCGGTCGTGCCGTTCGTTCCCGTTTTCTTCCCTTTATTTTGGGAAGTTCTCGATCATCGCTAACTTTTTTTGTTCATGCTTAAATTCTTTCGCTGCTTTTCGCACATATACTCCACGCAGCGCATACAATCGCACGGTTTGCCGCTGTTTCGTTTCGATCGGCACGCGTCGTGCGGCGGAGTGAAATCTTTTCAAACTATAAACTACCGACGTTCTGTTGGTTATGAAAACTAGATGCGCACTTTACAATAGGAATTAGAAGAAACTCCCCAGTCAGCAGGGGCTTTCAGGTGCGTTTTTTTTTTTTACATAACTGCCCACTGTGGCATTGCGGACATTTCGGAAAATGACAGCAGTTGCGTTGAGTGGACGCTACACCCGGTGAGACACGTGGAAGAGGAGAGTAAAAGATAGTCGCGGTGACTGTCTTCTCCCTCTGGATCACCTCCTACCCTCAACGGTGCATTCACTAGAGGTTATAATTCAATTTGCGCAAAAAAAAAACTACTGGTTGTCTGCTAGCGACCGGACACTGTCTATTGAGGAAAACATTCCCGTGCACTGTTTCAACAAACAGCACACCTATTCTATATTCTTCAAGGAAGAGTATTTCTATTACTGTAAAATTTCACACAAGGTTAGAATACCGTCCATTCTACGTAAACACACTGCTCTCGGGTACCCGTCCATTTCCGTTTATTTTTGCACAAGGGAACACTGGAAACTGCCTCCCAGCAGTTCTAAGGTTACATTCCACGAAATGCTTCACAATGCTGGAAAAACGACCGTCGCGGACCTTCCCAAAGAAAACAATTAGTCAATGGTTTACACATCAGTTACCAACCGATGATACACCGCTGCAGTTGATACGGATAGCGCAACCGATGGGTGTGCATCGGCACGAAACGGCGAGGAAAACCGCTAGCAATTGGCTATTTACTTTCCGTAAAATAACCAACTCTAGGGCACACGATGGTTCTAAATGATTTCACTACACTATTCCGCACTATCACCAAAAATTCACAAATAAATTCGGCACGAGAAGAAACTGTCCGTCGTTTCTCACTCTCCAAGATTCCGAAAGTGACTGACGAGATATTTGCCGTAGTAAGCGGAACTGCGTTCCCCCTACAAACATCCAGATCCTCGAGTCCGTTCCGATTGCAAAAGAACCCAGCTCCGGGTTTTTCCATAAAAAAATACACAAATTCTTGATTCCTTTGGTTATAAAACATGAGTAATAGAAAACGCTCTAAAATTTGTTAACTTGATCACCTGCACTTTGTCCAAAAATAGCAACTCGTTTGCATAAAATACATGCATCATAGGAGTGCATCACCCGAATCGTTGTGTATTAACCTTGAAGAACCATGCAAACGGCTTGGGACTCAAACTTTTACGTTTATAATTCATGCTCACTAGAGCAGAAGATCCATGTGGAGTGGATTATCAAAGATTTGTTTGATGTGGAGAACTCAACTCTCACGTATAGTAGTCGGCTTTCAAATTATTCGATCTGCCAACGTTCAAACCGCTACAATCACGGAACGCGAAGGTTCTATTTTGGTGTGCTGCTGTTTCAAACGTGGAAATGGACGTGTACGAATTCAAGAAAACCTATCTCACACGTCTCCTCGAAACAAGCAACGTGCTTAACGGGGGTGGTGCAAATATACCGGCGTCCGCCATCCGCTCGGAATGGACAAATTTCATGGAAGTCGCTGTCGAACCGACGGGATGGCAAGCGCTCTGGAAAGCATCCCGTCCGGTGTGCGAACAACTGTCTGTGAAGTTTCCGCTGGTTGTGCTTGGGACCGTGGATCAGGTTCTGTTCGACGAGCTGAAGGCAACATTTCTGATTGAGGCAATTCTAGACGATGATGTTCATCTGCCGGAGGAAAAGATTACCGTCGACCTTGAGGAACTGTGGCCGCTACGTGAACAAAACAACCCTGCGCTGAACGTAAACATTACCGCCGATTGCATCGATAAGCTCCGGTTCTTCTACCAGCACCTCTGGATGCCCTGGGACACAGACACCGAGGATGGCCACAGCTGGGTCGCGAAGCACCTGGAGACGCGCATTCGGTTTTCGTACGATCTGAAAAACAAAACCATGTCGCGGCAACTGTCGTCCCACGCCCTGGCACTGCTTGCGGAGGCTAGATACATCCAGCGAAAACGGGAACTGCTGGAGCTGGAAATCAGCGAAAACGATCAGGACGACGAGGAGGATGACGTCGACAATGAAACGTCGCTCCTGGAGGACAATCGTGCCGGCGAACTGCTACAACTGAACCTTCGTTTGAACACGATCAAAAACGAAATCAGCATCCTGGAGAATCCGGTCATGCGCAGTGTGTTCGAGAAGCTACGCTTTGGAAACGAGAAGGGCAAAGAGAGCACCCGGATGGCCTACATCGTGACGCGAGCCGGAACAATTGACGAGCAGCTCCAGTACCTGGCCAATGCCAAGGCAATGATGGACCAGAAGATGATGGTAAAAATGTGCGACTCTCTGCAGCATGCCCTCGACCACTGCAGTCCCGATAGCGTGGTTTATCTTCCCCCTGGAACACGGCAGGACATAAAATTCCTCGAATACCTCAACAACGATGGATCGTTCCGGGGAGTGAGCGAGGCGCTTTTCGCTGAAGACTTCGAGGCAGCGTCGAAAACGAATCCTACGATCGCCTCGAAGGATGACGACAGCGTCCTGCTGACAATCGATGGCGATTTTACGCTGGAAAACATCAAGCTCGATTGCTCGAACGTGCGCACCGGAGTGGTCATAAAGAAGGGAAACGTCACGTTCCGCAACTGTTGCTTCACGGGCGATCCAAGCTCCAGCACCAAGCAGGGCATTGTCATATTTGGCAACTGCAGCATCACATTCGACCGTTGCCTGATCAAGGAGTTCTCAACGGGCATTTACAGCAACCACGATTGTACGATCAGTTTGATCGACACCACCATCAGCCACTGCATGACCGGCCTCGAGATGCTCGACCAGTGTCGGGTGCTGTTCTGCTCGACCAAAGTGCTGAACTGTACGCAGTACGGCGTGCTTCTGGAGGACTTTAACGACGCCGAAGTCAGCAAATCCGAGGAGCAGTCAAGCGGCAGTTCGCAGGTGTATGAAGACTTCAACACGATCGAACGGGAGGAATTCACCTTCGAGGGGGACTGTGAATTCCGTGGGAATGAGAAGGGAAACTTTGTCATCCGCAAGGGCTGTACCGATCGCTTCAACAGTTCCTGCTTCGTGGACGAGGATGACCGGTCGGTGTTGGAACCGGCAGATGCAGAAGTTTGCCAGCAGGAAGAGACCTCCGCGTGCAATGCTACGAATGTAAGTTTTTCGGCCGATTTTCTCGAAACAACTAACCTTTCCTCCACCAAGCGCGTATCCGCCATGAACGGGGCCAACAATCGCCGCAACCACAGTGCGGAGTCAAACGACGAACGATCGGCCAGCGATACTGGGGTATCGAGCTCCCTAACTCAAACTGATGATGATGATGAGTCGGCTGGAGAGGATGAGACCGTTGACATACAAGAAGTTGAACAAATGAAAGCTAAAGCTTTGATAACTAAAGTAAAGGAAGCAAATGAATCTGAGTTACACACTGATGAATCAACCGAAGAAGATTCGGATCAGGTTATAGAAATCGAAGATACGATCATAGAGATCGATTAACTGACGGTTAGTTCGGATCATATAATTACTGTTCATCTGTTGTTCCCGTTCTTGGAAAATAGTTGTGCTTGTCGCGTATCTTGAAACGTAATCCATTCGTATTGAAATCCGTTCCTTTGCAATGTTGGGCGCGTTAGGTTTTTGGTGTACCGTATTACTTGTTGTTATTATGTAAAGTATTTAAATTAGTACTCACTTCTATTTGTGATTCGTTGGGATTATGTTCTTTGTCGGTTTATTCATTAAAATGCAATTTTCTCCGTTTTCCTTTCTCCATCTTCTCCAACAGGACATTGAAGCCATGGAAGACTAATGAGGTACGCAGCCCGTCGTCGGCCATCGTTAAACGTACGCAGCTTCATTCCTTTTTCTTCAAAAGCTGTCTTCGATCTGTCAAATACTACAAACAAAACAATCAGTTTTACTCTGTTGTGTATATTCGTGGATTTATAATCGCAGTAACCAAGTTATTAAATAAAAGATCCATTTTATTTTGCTATTTTACGCTTTTGTGCTGAAAAAGTTCTTCCGAAAGTCCGAAAATGGCCGCTAACCCACCGGAAGAAGGATTTGATCAGGCGGAGGTTTGTTATTCTAAAACGCTGAGGGCCTGAAGAAACCATTCTAAATCGCAAAATGCATGTTTCCAGTTCGAAGACGACGATCTCGGAGAGGTCCAGATTGAAACCTCGTCCGGCCGTAAGCGCCTGTTCAGTAAGGAGCTTCGCTGCATGATGTACGGCTTCGGCGATGACCAGAATCCGTACACCGAGAGCGTCGATTTGCTAGAGGATTTGGTGGTCGAGTTCATCACGGAGATGACCCACCGTGCGATGGAAATTGGCCGCACTGGACGGGTGCAGGTCGAGGACATCGTGTTCCTGGTGCGTAAAAACTCGCGCAAGTATGCCCGCGTGAAGGATCTGCTTACGATGAACGAAGAGTTGAAGCGGGCCCGCAAGGCGTTCGATGAGATCAAGTACGTCGGAGCGGAGGCTAAGATTAAATGACCCAAAAACGGTTCCGCTTCTAGGGTAAAGACATTCGGTTGAATGTGTTCTGGGGATAGCAATTAAAATGTTTACTTTCTTTTTTTGTCTAAAATAAAAATCCATTGCTAGATATAACCACTCGAAGGAAGGGTAGCACTTCTCTTCGCTACGATGACAAGAAATTTGTATTTTAGAGCTTAACCATACATAGTTATCGAAAATGCCACGTTATACCGCGCTTTCAAATACACCACTTCCACGATTCCAAGTTACTATACACAATTAACGAGGCAGGGGACTTATTCCGCTTCCTCCTCCTCCTCGGTTTCCACCGGCCGTTCGTGGAGGTAAAACAGCTTTGCCACCTCGTTCAAATCGTCGTACTCCGTGTGCTGAGCCAAGATCTTGCGTGCCGTGCTCATCCCATTGAACACGTTCCACAACAGCAGTCCAACGACCTTCTTGTCGCGAAGATAGAATAATACACCCTTGTCGAAGCTGTCCTCCTCCTCCTGCGCTTGTGCAATAGATTTTACTGGCACGTGATCGCCGCCACCTTCTGCCGGCTGAGCAATTTTCATGGTGTCGCCATTGGCGTTGGCTGCCTGCAGCTTGGCCGAATCGTTACCGGTAAGGCTAGCAGCAACGGCACGGGCCTTCTCTTCGGCCGTGCTTTTCCGAAATACGGCCACCGTAGGTAGGGAGGAGTCGACCAACCCTATCGCTTCGAAACTGATCTTCGGCCCAAGATCCGACCAGAACATGCTCTGATGTGTGTACGGTTTATCTGGAATGGTTGGAATAGGTTTTAAAATGTTTGCTCCTTTCTTCTTTCAAACCCGAGCCTTAAACTTACTCAGTCCAACCATATTCTCTCCCGCCAACCGACCGGAAACAATCGCGTGATCATGATGCTCCACCCTTCTCCTTCCGAACTTGGTGTCGTAAAAGCTGGCCGCGTCACCGGCCACGTACACGTTCGAACGTGCCCGCAGTTCAGCATCGACCAAAAATCCCCCATTGGAAGCGTCCACCTCGAGGCCGGACGTTTTCGCGAGGTTCGTGTTCGGTTGCGAGCCCACGGCCACAATCACGTGGTCCACCAGCAGGGCACTGTCGTCCACGAGGGTAAGTTTCAGCTGCTTTCCGTGCATTTCGACCGCCTTCACCTGAGTCTTCGGCCACACCTTAACGCCATCCTCACGCAATCGCTCCATCGTCCACGTGCTCAGGTATTCCGGGATCACCTTGGCCAGATTGCCTCCCTCGTGGAACAACTGATACACTTCGATGTTTTTCTTCCGCGTCTGTTGAGAATTGGAGAGAGCGCAGGCCAGCTCGCTGCCCAGGAATCCTCCTCCGATGACCGCGACCTTATTGCCAGCACCCAGCTTCTCCGTGAGTCGTTCGAAATCGTCAACGCTCTTGAACAGGGTCACCTTTTCCCGGACGGCCAGTGGGGCCGACTCGAAGAGGGGCAAATTCTTCGGGCGTGCCCCGGTGGCGATCAGCACCTTGTCGTACCCGATCTCGGTGCCATCGGTAAGGATCACTTTGCCGTTTTCCACGTCCAACCGTTGCACCTCGTAGCCTCGGGCTACCGCAACACCACCGTTCGGGGCATCGGCCAACTTGCTCGGATCGATGTAGTAATCGTTCGGCTCGTAGAAAATGCTCCGCTCGCCTCCGTTCCACTGGCGGAACTTGAGCGGTTCGGCCTCGGACGGATTGAACCACAGTTCCTTGGAGAGCGGTGGCCGCATGTACGGCATCTCGAGCTCGTTCGTAATCATCAGCACCTTCGCTTTGGGGTCGTGCACGCGAATCGAGCGGAATGCGGCTATGCTGGACGTTCCCCCACCAATCAAAACATACGGAACGTGCTTCGGGAGGTCTTTTGAGGAAAGGGGATACGGTTGCTTCTTGCGTGATGGCTTTTCCTTCGTATCATCTACCGCGACCGGTGGTGATGTGGTATCGAAGAGTCCGTTATAGTACGCCAAGCCTAGACCGCCGGCGGTCAGCGCAATCGCTCCAAACAAGTACCCCGTGTAGGACTTGTCGGCTGGTGGAGGTGGTGGTGGTGGTGGCGGGCATGACGGTCCTCCCGTCGGGGCAACGGTTTTTTGTGCTGTTTCCTGGCGAGTAAAACACCGAAAATATTGTAGCATAACATTTCAACACCTTTCACCAAGCGAATGTATAATGTGAAAATGCGCAAATAAACGAAACCACCTCATCGCCGTCGGTTTCGGTATCCTCGCACTTTTCACAGGACACGAGCACGGGATCGGGCACCGTTTCGACCGGTTTCGGCTAAGAAGGAAAGGAACATTTTGGAGTCGATGCGGTCGAAGTGTGGCTTCATTAAATTTAACTAGAAACCTTGAAAAAGTGATTTATCGGAACATAGGGTTTGGGAGGTGCCGGATAGGGACTGGGATCATCCGGGAACTGGATTAATTCGCCCATCATCGGAATGCGCCGACGTTCGTCACAAGGTGATGCCGTAGCACTAGAATTTAATTCTTCAACGTGTGTTTCAACTTCCGCTTTCTCGGCTTGCGTTTTCCGACGTTTTCTACCCATCTCCTTTGCCAAAAGTCCGTGATTTACCTTGCGAGAAATCCATCGTCGTCCGGCAAAAGCCTGATTGCAACCTGAATGAAAGGGCGAAATTCTCGATGTCAAAAAATCGATAAACTATTGCGGATGGGGTACACATGGTTACATCAGCCACCGGGGTACCAACCTCCTGCGAGAACGTGCTTTCGTACGCGTACGATGGCCGGATGGACGCTCCGGATGTTGCCGATCGCGACACGGGACACAGAAAGCATCGCGAAGCTCTCACGTTGCGTTCCGTTGATTATAAGCTAGAAATTTGGTTTCCCACCACTGCCGTTGTACCGCCGACTTTGCAGACGACTACCATTTATTTGTTGTTCTGTACACGACAGGTTTGCTGCTGCGCCGGGCCAGAGACGTCTAGAAAATGTCAAATGCCGATGGCTGCGTGCGGATTGACTAGCGGGGCTGCAATTTTGAACCGACAATTCGCAAGCAAACTATTTCTAGCCTTCATTGCTCAACATTACCTAATTCGTACAGAAAACTTGATTCATTTGAATGATTACTTGGATTGAACAAAAAAAAAAGAACAGGCTTGTTGTACCAAATTGGTTTGGAAATTCAGGATAAAATAAAGGAAAATGAACAAACCTTGTCTGCCTTGTGTATCAACAATTGTAGAGCACAACGTGCATGCTGAGGTATGGTTGTCAGTTGAGTCGTTGAGTCCGGGAAGTGTAGTGTACAAGACCGGTATGTGACTAAATAAAAATAAACTTTGGTGTTTAACTAACTCAAGCTACCAACCAACTAGAACATAGTAAAAGGAAGCAAACTGTAATCTATATTCTTAAGTAGAATGTGACTATTTGCAGGCTGTTTTTCATTTTATTTTCATAGAACTTTGTGCCCCAAAGCGCCCATTGCCATTACGTCACAACCAATCGCTGCCCGTCTGTTGTCCCGGCCCCGTCAACTACAATGTCAGTGTTTCGATTACTCTGTGGTGAAATCATTTCCATTTATCGACAAAGCCTACTCACTGTTGGAACAGGGCAGGCGAGGTACCTTTCGTCTACGGCTATTCACAGACGTGCAGCTGCGCCGAAAGGTGAGCAATCGGAGGAAGCGGCGACCGGCGATGAGGTAGCGCCGGAAGAAGACTCCTCCACCCCCAAGCAACCGATTGACGATCCGAAAGACCGTACACGGGTGATTCCGGTGGAAACGAGCATTCGCTACCTGGCCAGCGAGGCGTACCGCCAAACGTACCAGGAAGATCCGGTGTGGAAGCAATACCGGCGCAATCACAAGGGTCTGTACCCGCCGAAGTTGACCCGCAAAACGTGCATACGCAAGGGGCGCATCTCGACCGGCAACCCGTGCCCGATCTGTCGCGATGAGTATCTGGTGCTGGACCACAACAATATCGATCTGTTGAAGCAGTTCATTTCGCCCCAAACGGGGGAGGTGTTGAGCTACCGCGTTACGGGTCTGTGCCAGAAGAAACACGTGCAGCTACTGGTGGCGGTGGAGCGTGCCATGGACCGGGGCCTGCTAACGTTCGACGTACCATTCCGGGAGTACGACTACAGTGAATACTACCCGGTGAAGGGAACAAACTCATCCAAATAAGCTAACGAACAAAAGTGCTGGTGGTGCGGGAGTGTCGAGTGCTGGTAGAAAGTAAGGAAAGCATTTGTAAGGAACCATCATCCATAGGGACGATCGTGTGTGTTATTTTATTTTTCAGTGCACATTATCACATTGGCAAGAAAACAAAACAATCCTGTTCGTGTAAAACCCGTGTTTTGGACCGGGCTGCTAAAATGTCCGACGATCTTTGCTGCACCTATCTCATCGTCGGAGGTGGAATAGCCGGCGTAACGTGCGCCGAAACGTTGGCCGTCCTCCGCACGGGTCTCACCGACCGTATACTGCTTCTCAACGAATCCTCGCTCGTGAAAGCCGTCACCAACGTTGTCCCCCTGGGGAAGATACTGAATCGCTTCGATGTGGAAGAAAAAACCGCCCAAGAACTAACCACGCACAGTCACGTCGACGTTCTGTTGGACCAGCTGGAAACGATCGTAAGCGAACACCACTACGTGCGAACGGTCGGCGGAAGGTGCATAAAGTATCGCTTCCTGTGCCTATGCACCGGTGCCCGACCGAACATCATCGATAAGGCACAGGGAAACCCGAATGTGATCGGTATACGCGACACGGAATCGGTGCAGGAGTTCCAGAAGCGAATTCAAACGGCCACCCGATTGGTTGTGGTAGGGAACGGAGGTATTGCTTCGGAGTTGGTGTACGAGATTGGCGGCATGGAGGAGATCCACTGGGTGATAAAGGATGCGTACATCAGCTCGACGTTCGTCGATTCCGGTGCAGCAACGTTCTTCCGGGATAGGCTCAGTAAGAAAGAGAAGGGAGAAGCGGAAACACCCATCTACAAAAGGATGCGTTACGTAGAAGAGCAGAATGACGGCGAGCCATCTGGCATGGAAGGAGTTGATTCCGGCACCAACAGCGGTAATAAACGTGGGGCAGCATTGGGCCCCGACTGGCACCGTGCGTTCGATATCAGGAAACACGGAGAAAATCTTCCAAACAGCGGCAAGGTGACAGTTCATCACTCCGTTGGGATCGAAGCAATCGTCGATCGGGGCGAGGAAGGGAAGTTTCCGCTTCACGTTCGTCTCACCGATGGTACGAACATCGAGTGCAATTTCGTAGTTTCGGCAACCGGCGTCGTACCCGCCATCAGCTGGGAGGGTGGCTGCGATCAACCTTTCAAGCTCGGCCCCGACGGTGGACTGTACGTCGACTGGTCGATGCGAACGTCCGTGAAGGATGTGTACGCGGCGGGGGACGTTTGCTATGCCGGCTGGGAGCATGCACCGCACTGGTTCCAGATGCGCCTCTGGACACAGGCCCGCCAGATGGGAGCGATGGCGGCGCGCAGTATGGCGGCCAAGCGGGCCGGTGAAGAGATCTACCAGGATTTTTGCTTCGAAATGTTCAACCACGTGACTACGCTGTTCGGCTACCAGGTTGTCCTGCTGGGGCGCTATAATGGGCAATGTTTGAACGACAAGTACGAGGTGCTGCTTCGCATGACACCCGGCCTGGAGTACATCAAGTTCGTGCTAGTCAACGGACGCCTGCAGGGCGCACTGCTGGTCGGCGAAACGGGGCTAGAGGAAACGTGTGAAAATTTAATCCTAAACCAGTTGGATCTTGCACCCTACGGAGAGGAGCTGCTGAATCCCGACATCGACATCGAAGACTACTTTGACTGAGCAGTGTTTTCTGTGGACAGTTCCATCGTTGCTACGGTAATGCAAACAAAACATTCGGTGCGCAAATAAAACCAAAATAAATACACAGAAAAAGCTAGAGTTTGGTTCAATATTTTTATTTCACGTTGTCGTTCGTAAAAACTACAATGCATACTGACGAGGAAGTTTACTTAAAAATGATCAACGAACTAAACCAGAATTAATCATAGAGGTGCAGGATGCGTGGAAATCTTGTTTCACCCGAAAAAACACAGACACAGTTATAAAAAAACCTCAATTATCGTTACATCTCCGGTGCTTCAGGATTTTCTTTGTTTGTGTGTCTGACCTATTATGATTTGACTATATCATACCTTGCAAAACAAAAAAAAAGAAATTTTAAATCTACGAATATACCGGCAGGAATATATTTCACCTGTGCTCTTATTCCAGTCGGCGCTTTTTGGTTGCAAAAAAAAAACGATCGCAAACGCTGACTTTCTTTAACTTAATTTTGATTTGTTTCGCAGACTAGCCACACAATTACCGTTAGCTGTTTTGTTTACCAGCTTACTCAAGCCCCAGCATCCAGTTGATGCCTTGCACGATAAATAGTATCAGAGGCTGCCAGGCCACAAGCCACCGGATCCAGTCCAACAGCTGACCGTACAGCACGTGGGGTCGTTCCCAGCTGAAAGTAGCGTGAAATGATTTAAAATGATGGGACAGCAGCAGCAGCACCTCCAACAACTTACGGATTGCAGAACATTTTTTTCAGGTCCACTTTCTCTTTGCAGTACGGACAGGTTTGCTTCTTCCCTACGATGCACCAACCGCGGATGCAAAACTCGTGAAACACATGATCACAGGTCAGCTTGTACGTGTTCTCGATCACACCGGACTCGTTCACGTCCGTTAGGAGCTGATTACCGCAAACGGCACACACGTTTCGCTCGAGATGACGCGTAGGAATACCTTTCGGCGTGTAGTAACCGACGTGGCAGGCCATTTTGTCGGCGCAGATTTCCGATATGTCTCGCCCGAGCACTCCATAGTACAGGCCGTAGAATACCAACAGCAGCCCGACGTCCATCCACGTGTGCGGAGGTTGATTGAATATGAAATTCACCCCAAAGAAGGTGAACATCATCACGATGTACCCGATGATACCGAGACCGTAGCTTAGCTTGTAGATAAAGTAGAACCATTTGTACACGAGACGTGGCGTAGTGCCGGAGACTGGTTTGCGCATTGCTTTGCGCATCACCAGCCCCGTGATGCAGCTGAATATTAACCAGAAGAAGATAAATCGCCAATATTGGCTGCGTAGGCTAAGGACGAATGGAATTATCCATAAAGCGAGTAAAGTCATAAGCTGAAAGAAAAAGAAGGTTATCAGTCCAGGGAGGATGCTCAAGCAATTGGCAGGGTCGTGCGGGTTTTAAATCAAAGAAAGCATATTTGACGCTTTACTAAATGGTAAAAAATTCCAATTAGAAGCCAAAATTTGGGGACCTGCAGCACGACTGTGTTGCTTACCGAATAGGATCTGTAATGCCGCTTCTTCCATTCCACCAACACAACCTGTGCAATGATGAGGGTGACCAGAAGGATAACAACCATTTCCATGTGCATCGACTCATGTCCCTTATGTTTTTCATACATTTTTATATGTTCCAGCCTTCATTGGAGAGATTGGTAGTAAAAATAAAAACGAGAAAAAAAGAGCAAAATAACAAATCGTTAACCGCGTGAGATAACTGAATGCTTGAGTCATGCCGCTGGGACTGATACAAGAGGATAGCGCTGATAATAAACGATCGATACTCTTGTGACGAGGCATGAGCATGCACTTCTAATCACACAACATCATATTTTTACCTCATCTTTTCTTCCGGCGTTAGCTCATCGAACGGCTGGGGGGTAACAAAAAAGCATAAAATATTAATACGAGCGTTTTATTCGGTCCAAAAGGGAAAATTCACACTACCTTGTTGGGATCTACCGGCTCGTGTAGGTTCATGTTGATGGTCGTAACAGGCGCCTGTTCACTGTTTCACTAAACCACAACTCTAATCGTTCCTATAGGCAATATCAAATGCAAGCCAGCCCTTTGGCGGAGTATTAGGAATGGTTTCGGTTAATGCACTATTTATCCATTATCATCATTGCGTGGCGAGGTAGAAGTCACAACAAGACATTTTCCCTATCGTTCAATGCCGTAGGAAAATCTGTTTTCGTCTGGCAGAAAAAAAATAAGACGTTCGTTTGACAGAATGGTTCTACCGAAATGTCAGTTGGTACACGTTCGAAACGCGCGCTCTGTAGTGCGAAACAATCTAGTACACCTAGTTCATGCAATGTTTGTTCGCTGGTTTTCGCAATACGAGGTGCGTTGCAAATGATCATTACTTATTTTGTCCAAAACAGTATCGTTTAGTATTTATCAAAACAGTTGATGAAGAGCGTTTCTGTAATATTGCGTGTTTGTGGTATTGTGGAAATAAAAATATTTTTTATTTTGAAAATTAGTACTTATGTTGAAATTCTAAACAAAAGGATGCTCTTCACAGTTCGTAATAAGATATTTCTTTTGTTCCCAATATATACAAACATTGCACGGTTCGCAATGCATGCATCCATTCTGCACGGACGAACGGATGCACGTATCAAAACAGACAAAATAGAAAATGGCGCGATCCAGTCTCGACGACTCATACTAGTAAACCTGTTGACGGTGTAACATCCGCAGTTAGCGCTACTAGCCCTTTGGAGAGACACAACGTTCTAGTTTGCCGGCAAAAGAACAAGTTCTATCAAGCAACGCTGTAGCGAAAAGTAGCTTAGTGCCAACAAGGAAATCCCCAGAGTAGCTCTATTCACATCGTATTTCTTAGGGCGATTCCATTTGCAGTAAGAAGATCAGTTCAATGTCTTCCGAAAAGTGTGAAACTGCATCGGTGGTAGGAGATGAATCGTTTGGAAACGACGCCGTATCGTTGGAGGCTGATGATAGTGTGGACGCTTTCGTATTGTCTTCCAACTCATCTTTATCCAGCGGTGAAAAAACACCCTACAACAGGCCATTTTTCATCCAATATGTAAGTAAATCTTTACTATGACTCGATTGTGCGTGCATTGAACGTTTGTTTCATTTTCTGACCAATAGAGTTACATGGCAAAACTAAGCATGCAAGATTTGAGCATGGGATCTCGCGGACCCAAGTTCTATTGTCATCTGTGCGAAGACTTCTTCCATACTCGGCTGAGCATGATAACGCACATGAAAATGCACGGAATGCCTTTTTGTCCGGTTTGCTTCGCAATGTTTCCACAAGCATTGGACGTGGTGAGCAAGTGTTCCCTCAGCGAGTGACATCCTTTTTGTATCGTGGCGTTCATGTTTACCCCATTACTTTCATTCCTAGCATTACCACATTGGTGGGATTCATCGGGAGATAGCACAAATTGAGGATACCTCTTCACCGTTCTCGGAGGAATTGCCGTGTGTTGAAGGATGCACCTGTGTGCGCGTGGATGCCCCCCCGAACTCTCCAAACCATGGCGACGGTGTTAAGTTGGAACAATCGGGTGAAACGTTGGATTCGAACAACAACACAATTTCGTCCTTGTTAGTGGAGAAACTACGAGAACATCAAATAGCCGTTGGTCTGCTGGGAGACATTAACGACGACAAACCAGATCAACCGCTTCAACAACGACCGGACGCCGAGCTTCAAACAACGATAAACGAAACCAATGGGACCGCACGCGGGATGCGGAATAACGACAAAAAGCCAACCATGAGCGGAACGTCGGGTAAGGTACACAAGGGAAACAAAACAAAATCTTCACCCAAGATAATCGCTAGCATGAAGGGACAAACGGACGGGGTCCAAGACGAACATGTACTGAAGGTGACCTCTCGGTTCGGACGTTCAATTAGTCTGAAAATTCCTCAATTCTAATCAAATGCAATGGGAAAACATAAGGGAGGCACAGGCTGCAGGACCCTGCTTGTCAACAACTCAAAGTTACATCTTACGATTAGATGAATTATAAAATTTATCATTAATCATTCTTCTTTCAATTCATTATAGGCTTGAACATATCCTCGGTGTGAGGTTATTGGCAAGAGTAACATTCTGGTTATAATAAACTTTAGAAATCTGCAAACTCCTTAGCGTACTCACATTTCGAGGCCACCCGAAGGTTGTGCTCGTCGTGCACATCGAACAGCGAGGCATCTCCGGGCCCCTGTAGCTTCGGTACAAACGGAGCCTTAACTTCTCGATTCAGCAAGGCAATCCAATTGATCGATTTGAACCAAGCGTGCTGTTTAATGTCTTCGGATCCATGGCGTAGATTACCGTAGCGCCGTGTAAGATCGGTTTGTAGCAAGTTTTGCACCAGGTGACTCAGTTCAGACGAGAAGTTCTTCGGGAACTTGCACTTGGCCTTGCATATCCGTTCGAACAGCGCCATTTGGTCGGCGCTGTGCACGTAGAATGGTGAGTACCCGGCAGACATTTCGTACAGCAGCACGCCGTAAGACCACCAATCGACAGCTTTACCGTAGCCCTTCGCCTGTATGATCTCCGGTGCGAGATATTCCGGGGTGCCACAGAGCGTCCAGGCACGATCCTTAATCAACTGTTGGGATTTGGAATACACTTATCAACCACACCACTTTCGTACTGAAATAATTTCCGTTACCTTGCAAAATCCAAAGTCTGTCACCTTCACGTACCCGCGATGATCTATGAGGAGGTTTTCCGGCTTCAAGTCACGATAGACCAGACTGCACGCGTGCAGATACTCGAGCGCCATAGCCACCTGGGCGGCGTAGAACACGGCCTGTGGTTCGGCAAATTTCCGGCACCGGCGCAGTAGGGTAAACATTTCGCCACCGTTCACAAACGGCATCACTAGGTAAATGTAGGAGTTATCCTTGTAGCACGCTTGCAACGAAACGACGAAAGGAAATCGAATGCTCTGTAAAATTCGCTTCTCGTTGTGCGTGTGCTGCAGTTGCTTATGCTGGACTATCTTTGCTTTGGAAAGTATCTTCATAGCGTAATAATCTTCCACCGTGTTTCGTTTGATAAGTTTCTTAGGATAAATGAAAGCAAGTGTCGGTAATTCGTTTTAACTTTCATATAATAATTTGGAGCTCCCTTACCACGGTTCCGAATGCTCCAGAGCCAAGAGTTCGTAGAAATTCGTATTCGGCTGGACTCGCCGTGACAGCGTGCTTGGGTTCACTGTACCGTCGTTCAAATTCTGTCTTCAATCGCAGCAAAATCTGCCGATAATCGCTACCGGTTGTATACATTCTGGGTTCTTCCTTCATTTTGGGACCGATTGAAACATTGGAAGACATCTTACAACAGACTACTTCGATTTTCAAAGATGACTGCAGCGTTTCATTCTTATCTTAGTAAACGTAGCAGATGCAAAATATTTTTAGTTACAAAATTTTAACGAATATGTTTCTCTAAACTCTATTTTGTTCAGCATTTCCCTTTCCAACGTTCCAATTACCAAACCAAGGTGACCAGCATGGCCGTTGGGCGTAAATTCAAAAAACTTCATCCACACTCATCTCACCGTTCATCTAATCTCATCAAATGTTTCTCACGGAGCGCGGCATCTCACCGGGCTGCCGTCAATCTAATTTTTCTGTTTACCAACAATCGCTCCTCGGTGGCCACAGTGCCTCACGAAGTCACGCTCCAGCTGCCGCGATAGGAAAAGTGTGGAAGTGGGCGATCGTGTTTTTTTCGCGGGAAAGTATAACTTACCTTGCTCGTGGTCCGCGAGGATAGGGATCAATCGAGAATGGAATTGCGTTTGCGTTTGCTGCTGGCAGCATTGCTATGTTGGACTTGCGTTTGTTGCGCGAACACGGACCGTGCGATTGATCCAAGCAATAGTCGTGTCTGGGGACCGGGTGTAGAAATACCGGACAGGGCTACCCTTCCGGCGCGCTATTTTTTCATCGAACCAAGAGACGCGGAGAGCAAAAAGTACGTTCACGTTTCCCATGAAGTGAGGGTATGGAAGGGTTTATAAAAATCTTCTATTTTTTTACAGAATCAACGAATCTCAAAAGTATGACGTGCACATCATTGGACAGTCGCGATTTGGCTCCTGCCGATATCGGCTGAGCCAGGTTGATCGACACGACGGATCGAGCATCATTCGGTACAAGCTGGCCGAATCGTGCAGTGATGTTTCCATCCACGTCCGCCATAACAGCGTACATCTGAGCGGCTCTCCGTTCGTCATCCCGGGTACGCTGTACTCGGAACAGTGCTACTGTCCGCAGGGCTCAGTCGATGAGTGGCTCGAAACGGTCGGCTGCCCACTGGGCGATCCGCAAATCGACATGGACCTCATACCGTTCCGGGCCATCAACTTCTCCAGTCTGCGCACCCGAATGATCCAGCAGTACGACAAACCGGGCAGCATCTCGCACTGCAACTATGTGATCCTCCGAAATCAAGTACACCGCCGTTGCTACGGGCAACACACGGGTTTCAGCAAGTTCATGGACACGATCCTACTGTCGCTGGCGCGCAAGTTCACGCTGCCCGATATGGAGCTGTTCGTGAACCTGGGCGACTGGCCGCTGGTGAAGAAGGGTGGCCAGAGTCGCACCACCGGGCCGTTTCCGATATTTTCCTGGTGCGGTAGCGACGACACGTTCGACATAGTCATGCCCACGTACGACATTACCGAATCGACGCTCGAAAACATGGGCCGCGTCATGCTGGACATGCTCTCCATCCAGCGTAGGGGCGTACCGTGGGCGGAGAAACACCCGAGGGCCTTCTGGCGCGGCCGGGACGCCCGCCGGGAACGGCTGGAGCTGGTGGCCCTCGCACGATTCTATCCCGATCTACTGAACGCCTCGCTGACAAACTTTTTCTTCTTCCGCGAGGAGGAGAGCGAGTTCGGGCCGCGGGTGGCGCACATTTCGATGCACGACTTCTTTGACTACCGCTACCAGATTAACGTGGACGGGACGGTGGCGGCGTACCGGTTGCCGTATCTGCTGGCCGGCAGTTCGGTGGTGCTGAAGCAGGATTCCTTCTACTACGAACACTTCTACCGGAAGCTGGTGCCGATGCGTCACTACATCCCGTTCGAGGCGGACCTGTCGAACCTGCTGCAGCAGATCCAGTGGGCCCGCGACAACGATGAACAGGCGCGAGAAATTCGCGACAACGCGAACGCATTCATCAATGCCAACTTGCTGCCGTTGGACATTTACTGTTACCATGCGTTACTATTTAAGGTAAAAACGGGGACTCGAAATGGGTTTACCCTTCAGAAGATCTCGGACGATTTAAATACATTTTCTTCACCCCTCCCAGGAATACGCCAAATACATTGTCAGCCCGATCCAGGTGCAACCGGGCATGGAGAAGATTGAACAGCCGGACGAAGCCTATCACTGTCCGTGCGAGCGGACAACGCTGCCGAGGGACGAGCTGTAAAGTGTACCTTCCCGGGTGACACGATACGACCTCGTTCTATTTCTACCGGACGGGCCAACTTAAAACCGCAACTAAGAGCAAACAAACCATTCTTTGACGCAACCTGCAAGCTGTGATCGTTACGTTATCATTTTCCGTAGGGCATGTAGATAAATGATCATAGAGTAAACTAGACGTAGTCACGAGAAGCAAGGAAGAACACAGCATTTTTCCATGCATTCCTGGGCGGAAGTAAGGATGAAAAAGCTGAACGCTGGGACAATCCGTTTCCTGCGAGAGGGCAGAATGAAAAGTATTACGAAAGGGGAAACGCTCGAATAGAACTTAGGGAGTTACTAGTAACGTTCTTTCAGCTGGTTCAGGTACCAAACCGGCAGTGCGTTTGGTTATATAATACTATTTGCTAGTAGAAACATGTGAGTGTAGATGTTTGAAATAGATTTTTCCCCTGCTCTACCGGCAGCAAACGCAAATTCTCTAAAGTTGCTGAAAATCTATCAAGAATTCTTGAATTCTAACAAAATTGAAATAAACACTACGCAATTTGAACCATGCATTCGACGATCAAGTAATTTATTGAAGATTTTCGTGCATTTTTGTTTAATCAGAAATTATACACGATAACCGGACAAACGCACGTTCGATTGCACTCAATATGGATGAGTGAATGAACTAATTACCATCGTCTAAACGCGCTTTACATTTGGTGTAAATTTTGTTTATATTAATACGTTTAAAATATTTCACCAGTCCCTTTTACACAGGCATAAATACAGGTGGCGTGGCAAGAATTTCGATATCAATGTCCATCCTAATCAAAAAGTTTCGCAGTTTGTTACGTTATCTCTGCCGGTTCGCCGCTTAGTCCAGCAGAAACCGAACCGCCTTTGGTGTACGCCCGAAACCGCCCTCGGTGGCGTTCAGCGTAGCTTCGTGGATGTTGTGTTCGGTCAGCGCCGAACCGATCGTTTTAAGCGACCGCTCAATATCGGCAATCGATTCTAGGCACCGCATGGCCAGCGTTTCCTCGCAATCTTGTTGGGGGACGGTTCTTTCCTGAGGCTCACCGCCATCTACGTCCATCGCTTGTACCTCCGAGGAGGAGGAGGAGGAGTAGTCCTGCTGTTTCTCGCACAGCTTTCGCAGCTTCAGTGTTGCCAGATGGAGGTCTCTCAGATAGTGCGACGCTTTCTGGTCGAATCGCCATGGTGGAACCGTTTTGGAGGCACTGGTATTTTGGTAATTGTTAACCATGTTTTCGTCGTTGTCTTCGGGGCAGGTGAACAGAGCCTTTCGAGCGTTTCCACTCGGAGAACCTGCGACCTCCGGTCCATCGGTGCTGTTCATCGATGGTTTGGTAAAGATGGACTTGAGCAAGCCCTGCGCTTTCCGGAGGCTTCCCACAGCGCCGTTGTGTGCCGTACCCGGTGAACCGCACGAGGCAACGCTGGAGTTGGACACGAGGCTGTGCCGTCCGAGGATGGCGTCCTTGACCGAGCCAAGATTAAGCGAAATTCGACTGGAATTGTGCGAGTCGTGGAGAAGAGATTCGCTTGCCGAGTGATCGGCCCCCTCGTTCCACACGAGATCGAAATGCTCGAACATACTGTCGGCGGTAAGATCGTCCCGCTCCCGGACGACACCTAGCCAGTACTCGAGCCGCGCCGGCAGCCACTCGGCCACGCGTCCATTCGCACGATCGACGATGTTCACCATCGCCCGAAAGATGCCCTCATCCTGCCACACCTGTGTCTGCTTGAACTCGTACTCTAGACCCACGCTTCGGCAGCGCTGGCTTGCCTCCTTCACCATCATTTGGATGTGCGCGAGACTCTCCTCGCTCGTGTGCTCCATGATGCGTCGAATCTCTTCGGCCAGGTTCGACTCGGCGGTGGCCATGAGGTCGCATTCGAACGAGTCCCACTCACCACCGGCCGCCCGTTGTCCATTTCCACCGTCCGGTATATCCCGCTTGCCGGCGGACTGGAGCAGTGCTTCCTGCTCCGTTTCCAGCAGCTCCTTGCGGCATTTGTACTTGAACTTCTCCAGCTCGAGCGATGCGAGCCGCTCCTCGTACTCCTGCTCGTGGGCCATCCGCTCGGCTTCGATGCGCGCGATGGTGGCCTGCTTCTCCGCATCCAGCTCCCGCCGGAGACGGTTCTCCTGTTCACGCAGGATCTCCTGATGGGCCAGCTGAAAATCAACCATCTGAAGAGGCGAATGATGGACATGCACCGACAATTAGATATCTCTGATGGAAAAAAAAAAAAAACATCGCTAGTATACTTACCACCTGAGTCGATTTGTTCGGACACGACGGGTTCGAGATGCGGAAGTAGTGTGACCCACCGATCACCAACCGATCGCCGTGCAGCAGTTGACGTCGCTCCTGGATCAGTTCCCCGTTTACGAACGTCTCGTACTCGGTGTTCGGTTCGGGCATGATGTACAACTTTCCGTGCTTGTTCTCGATGGAGCTACAAATGGATGAATGAAATCCGTCCGTAATCAAGCAAACAGATGAATAATCATTCACGCCTCTACCTACCAATGATTTGGAGAAACCAGCGGTCCCTCTAGCACAATGTCCGGCGCGGAAAGCGACGACGGTCGACCGATGCGCACCGTACCGGGTGGAATAATGTACAGCAGCGTCCCGGACAGCATCGGATCGGCGGCCAGGTTCACCAGGCAGGGCTCGTGCTGCTCGGCGGACAGCTCCAGCGCTAGACCCTTCCGCTTGAGGAGCTTCATTTCCGTGCGCCGCACATCTTCCGCCTCCTGCAACCGTTCGCGCCACGATCGCTGCGCTTTGGCGAGCTCTTGCTCCGTTTCGGCCAGCTGCTGTCGCAGCGCCTCCACCTCACCATCGTCGACCGAGGTTTCGATGATGATCTTGCGCGGCTGCATATGTTGCTGGTGCTGATTCGCCTCCGAGAGGCGCTTCTGCCGCTCGTAGTCCTGCCGCAGCACCTGTAGGCGCTCGACTTCGGCGCGCAGCTCGCGGATGATGCGATCGTGCGGGTCCTCATTCACCTTGACGCGGTTAACGATGCTCCGGGCCTGACATGCGTATCGGAGCGTGGCAAGCGTTTCATCCAGATGGATGCTGGCGGGCGAAATGGTGGCCAGCATGACCGTACGCGAGTTGCCGCCGAGATTTTCCTAGCCGGAGAGGGGAAAAAAAACATGCAGACAGCAATTAATGATGAGATCAAACTGTCCTCCACAGTCGTCGGCCTAATGAGTAACTATAGAACCTTTTGTGTTTTTTTTTTGGTTACGCCACGCGTTCGATGCATACCAAAAAAGTAATATAATGCATTAAAATGAATAATCTCAACGACTACAAAGCCCGGGTCAAAGTCAGGTCGCCCGAACGGAAACGTGAAACTCATCCAATCGTAACGAATTAAATTTCGTTGCGGTGTAAGGTATCATATAAAGGCAACAAACAACGCGAGTTTTAAAAGCACCTTTCGCTTTGTTGCGCGTGCCAATGAGGCGTCCGGGGGCCATTCTCTTGTCCACAAAATACCAGTGGAGCTCAAAGTTTTGCAAAATAAAATTTGTATTTTATAGTTTCTAGGAAATCCACCCTTTCGTAAGAGTTTGTTGCTTCATCAAGAGGACGAACGTAAACGTATGTATTTTTGTATTTGCAGCGATAGCTGCTGGGAAAACCAAATGCTGTTTGGATTTAGATTGAGATTAAGTCGGCAACAAACATCGGATTGAGGAAGGCAAGATTATGGTGCTCCCGACCAGCGGTGTAAGATGATAGCCATGGTCAGGGTCAGACAGGGCGCATCGTTTTCTGTGCAGTAACCGCAAAACTGCATCCAGTGAATCCCGGGAGCACGGAACGTACGTAACCAGAGAGGCGCCACTTGGATTAGATTAAATGCCGCAGTTTCAAACCGTTCCGACACATCTCGGTGAATTGCCTGGTACAGGATGTAATGCGGTGCAAAACGACAGGATCCGGATCAAAAGAATGATTAAGAAATCAAGGAAACGTGATTGTTTGCTTGTTGAATGAAAAGCAAATACGCTCCAGAAAGCGAACCAATGTATGATCTGAAAGTTATCAAACATTGAAGCTTGACGGAGGGTCCGAAAAGTCCCAGCATTTGTTTGCTTTAGGAACAAAGATGCATACTTGTGTATTGCGCAGTGGCAAATAGCAACAATTCAAGAGTTCTAAGCAAACGGGGCAAAAACTGTACCGATACGTGAACTATTTTCTTCTCAGTGAAATAAGGACAGGTGCTTTTTCCTAGTATCTGACCGGGAGGTTTGCTCGGGGTCTATCACCAGGGCACTTTCGTCTTGTTTATAAAAGATAAGACCAAAGACAAACTAGACCATCGATAATAATCATTTGGAGAAACTATGGAGCCCATACAAGTGGTGGTGGCCATTCATCATGAAGGTGGGTAAGTATTTTGATATGTTCCCTTGAAAAGTCCAACGAAGACATGTTTAAAAGTTTGCACAGGTACTTGTGAAGATAAGAAACTAGCACTAAAGCACAACAAGCTCAAGTTCCAAAGGGGGTGTGTGTCAAACAAATATTAAAACTAAGAAAGTCTTTCGATTGGATAGTGTCTTGCTCCAGAGTTCGTACGCCGTTTGACGTGGTGTTACTTAACGGTCTATTAATAGAGTATAGTGTAAGAGTCGGTCGTGTCTGGCGTAAGTAAGAAAATTTATACAACCACCTTACTTTGCACGAACGCCATGAATCTTCCCAAGGGTCATTTAATTTTAAATGACTGCAAGTAAATGCTGGGTCAAAATGGGTAAACGATTCGTTAACATAAGCATTATAAAACCTTGTCTTTAATAGAAAGTTTGAGTTAGATTGAAGAACACTAACGCGTTTATAAAATATTCGTTGTGTTGGCTCTCATTGAGGGTTAGAGAAGCATTTGCTTGTGTTTTTCCACCATAAAAAAAATGGATTTTATAATCATTAGAGAAAAGATTAATCTGTTGTTTCCGTTGTCGATAAATGCGCACCCAAACTACGCCGCGTAAGGCATAACACGGTTATCACCGGTGACTAAAGACCCGGGGACCGCAAATGACGATACACGACGACGCCCGTGCCAACACCCTTGCCTCCTTGAAAGCATACAGTGACCTTAGGGAAGGTATTACTTTACCAACTACGATGTACTTTTAACCAACGTTGGAAGGCAGGAATTGGATGGGACGTAGTATTTCGCGCCGTTATCAATCCGGAAGGGTTGAACGACGAAACGAAACTATTCAGGGACGGTACCCGAACAACGCAGGTAATCCCATGGGAATGGAAGGTTGTTTTAAAGGTGTCAAAAATGTACCCAGCTAACAGGAACGCACCTGTTTCGCCATCTTATCAACCGTTATTTTGAAGGACTCCTAATTTTTGACTTTCGTATACAAAGTGTTTACTTGTTGCTACTTGTTCCAGCGCGTATGGTTCTACCGGACGACTGTTGACAAGATGCAATTAAAATCGATTATAGAATTTCGTCCCTTATGCGACGTAACCGTGCATGCTTGTGCTGGGCTTCGCTCTCTCGTTGAGTCAAATGTCTCAAGTAGTATGATGACCTAACTCTTACCCTTGGAGGAAAGGTGGTATCGAATGCACTTGCAAGGGGCGTCCCATTGTCGTCTTCGTCGTTGTCGTTACAGATAAGCGGTCAATCCGAGTGGCCTTAAATGGTAAATGATACCGTGCGGAACGACGACGACGACGACGACGACGACTCATTTCTTTTTCTCGATCCCTTTTATTGATTGCTCTCGTTCGATTCCGGGTAGGCTTACAATTATGTCAAGATGGGAAATATATAAGCATGAAACAATCAACTTGGTCCCAATATACAGGTTCAAGGGGATAAACACAAGAGCGGATGGTTGAGAGGGGTATTAAACATTCCCAATCCGTTGAGTTGAAATATAATTTTCGCATTACCACTCCAGGGTGTGTTTATAGATAAGATTCAAATCTAATATAAAAATGATTACAGAAGAGACACCTTACATAACACTCCATAACTAAGGGGGTTACCCTCTTCATGCAGTAGAAATCAGTAAGAAAAAAAAGCTGATAACACTGCTTCCATGTTTTCATTTTCCGTTGTAGACAGGAACGATTTGAACAGCACTCTACCGTGATGATACTTAACCAAAGTTCCAACGGATAGATCATCACCACCGTCAGCGTGTGTTTTCTTTGTCAGTGTCCATTATCTTCTCTTACTCATCATTGGTGTCCTTCTTTGCCAGATCGTTGTTGATAGTTTATATTCACTTTGTCTCGTGCTTGTTAACTTTTTATCATGCGCCATCGCGCTCAAATGAGGTAAGATGCGTTTCAGTTTAATTAAAAAATTGAACAATACATCACATATGTAATTATCTACAAGTCACCTCATGGTGTTCTAAGAAGGCGTTATAAAATGCAATAAATATAATGAAAGAACCACCCATAACTGTAATCTTGGCCAGGAAAAGGATGATGTGTTGCCTAAAAAAAAAAGAGTAAGGCTAGATTGTAATAAACCAACATGAATCATTAGCCACCCGCTGCTGTTACGATAAGGTTAATGTTTCCAAGTAAACGACAAATCTCTGTGACCAAATGGAGGATTGGCCAGATGAAAAAAAAAAAAGATGGGTGATGGTTTAAAATTATGTAACAAACCATATCCCCACAAAAAAATGTTCCAAGAAAAGTCAAAAACAAGACAACTTATTTCTAATTTGTTCGTGTGCCATACCGGTAAAAGTAATTTTCAAATGTTGCTTATCAAAAAGACGAGCCACATACCATGTTTTATTAGCCCGACAATGATTGCGGTCCGTCATATTGTAGAGTGTTAACTTTCTTTTCTTAAATTCTTCATTTTTGAGTCATATGCCGCCACCTGCTAGAAGCCGACCTATCAGCAAAAAGGCTCCGCTGTGGAGTTCAGCTACCCACTGGCCCTACGATGTTTTGGCCGATGCTTGGGATGCTATTTTTAACCTCCTATGCTCTCACTTTTCGCGAGGTTACTGGCGGAGCAAAAACTGATCGCGCGCCCACAGAGATCAGAGCCGGTATGTCGTTGTGGTGGTTGAGATGATTAGCGTCAGCCGTGCACACTTCGCTGCTGCTGATCGTGTTTGGTGTGTTTACCTTTTTTGTTTCAACCCCTCCCTCGTCAACTGAAACGCATTTCTACTCTTACTGTTACTGCATGCAAGGGTTTTGAGGGAGAGGGGGATTTATTCGAACGCGCCTCCAACGAACGCAAACGTTCTTTCGATCGCGGCTCGCGCGAACCGAGGAAGAGATAGTACAAATAACCGTCGTTTCGCTAACAAACAAAACACACAAACACTCTCAGCCACCTTAAAAAAATCCTATTGGGATGCGCACACTGGTCCAATGTGAAGTAAAGGCTCCATTCCGTTAGGCCCTTTTAAGAGCAGCGAACAGCGATCGATCCGGTGCCGAGAGAATCGTTCGGCGGAATATTTTACTATACCGACGATTCACGAATGTTTGAATGGATTCATTGATTGGCAAGTCATTTCAAAATCACATCTAAAAAAAATAAAATGAGTATTAACTGCAAGTTAAAACAAGTTCAATAAAGTTTCTGAACAGGAATTGCCGTGTAATTAACGATGCAGCAAGAGAACGTTCATGTTTGTGTCCGGTAAGGGCATATATATGAATATGTAGATTTAGGTCAGGATATCTTTAAAAAATGCGTTGTATCAAGTTTCTCGTAAGATTTCGGTAAATGCGCATCGGTGGCCGATTTCACCCCAAATCTGCCCGCATACTGCAGCTGAAATGCTGCGGGTTTAAGATGCCAGTAGAAATTCAAAATTTTTAAGCATCAATTTGTTGAAAATCGTGGATTGCACTCCGTTGGTGATGTCGTGTCCAGAGAAGGATTGCAATGGAGGGAAGAATAGAGGAGCCAGCTCGACCCGGTTGGTGCAGTACCTGTGTTCTGTTAATTTTTATTTTTACGAAACATAAAATGTAAAACCGACACGCATGGTGCGGACACTCCCGGTCGCGACTGTGATCATAGCCTTTATGGCAGCGCAACGTACGTACATTCGCTCTCTACATAACTCCAGCAGCAGCCGTCCAACCGTCACGAACACAACCGCGCCGCGAACGCGTGCGCGAGATGAGACGTGTCTACGTGTGTGCCACCACGTCGTCGTCGACCCGCGGCCGATCCAGGCCCTACCAGCCCCCGCTACCCACCCAGATCTTTGCCGCGTCGGAACCAGCAACACACGCGTGTTTATGTGTGCGTCGGCGATGGCCACGCGAAACGGCAACGGCGGCAGCGGCGGTGTTGGTGGTGGTGGAATGTGTTTTTATATATCCGTGGCCACGCTCGGGACGGTTGGTTCAGTTCAGCTACGGAACGCAAACCGGACGAACGTGTTCAAGTGCAGATCGAGTTACATTATTGCGTCGTTTTAGAAGGAGCGCCTTTACAACGCATCCTCCAGCGTCAGAGAGAAGTTTGGCAGCGTACGCCCAGTGCCAGTTCGATTTTATTTGTGAGCTACAAACAAAAATCGCAAACTTTGGAATGATAGTAAAAGTGGTACAGAGCGAATCGAGCAAACCAAACCCCCAAAAGTGACCCACCATCGCCTAGGGATCGGTTCGTGGTGAAAGTATCGGCAAAAGGAGAGAGGGCCGCCTTCTCCACTGGTGATTTGTTTACCAACAAAACGATAGTGAAGGCTTTCTCGGCTCCATCACGCGCATGACTATCTTTGCGTTTTGCATTTCGGCTTGAAATAAAATTGCGCCAAAAGGAAATCGTTGTTGCTGTTGTGAGCTGCCGCGTTAGTATGGACACACGATCCCGGTGAAACCTTACCACGCAAACATACGGTGAAGAAGCCATTCGATGGCAGTGAAGCATTCTCGTTAAGCCTGAAAGTGTGGAAACGTGAGGGAACTTATCCTCATCCTTGTCGTTAGTTGGTGGGAGGAAAAACGTGCGCCACGAATAAAAAGAATCAAAGGCAAATGCTGTTGTAGAAGCTCTACAACAATAAAGACCAAGGTTTAACCAAGGATACCAATGTGGTAGGGTTGCAAACCGAAGCGTACGCCAAAACAAGGACACGAGAGTCGTAGAGATCAGTTTTGGATATAAAAACGAAAAGAAGCACGGCAGAAACCTTCACATTTCTCCAAGGACGTCTATCTCTGCCGGCTCAGATTAGTGAAGGGAAAGACAGCATCAAGCAAGAGACAGAACCAGTATTTCCTAGTAGTAGCTAGCTGCATCCTCACACAAACCGTCTCACACCATGGACATCTACTACATGAGCGACAGCATCCAGTACTCGTCGTTCCGGGGTCCGGTCTACCGGGACTACGAGAAGTTCCCGTACGGAACGCTCGAGAATCCGCTCAACAATCCCGTCTCGAAGAGCAAACAGCAGCAGCGCCAGCAGCAACGGCATCACTCGAGCTCGAGCAGCACCGCCAGCGCTCAAGGTAAACAACCCCGTTCGACGAACGACGAACCAACGACCATATAGAGACCCATCCATATACACTATAAACCCTTCGGATCCCATGCAGGGGAGCGGAGCGGTAGCATTGTTTTGCAGATGGGGTTTTCCTATTGCTAATACTCATTCAAGCTAATGAACGGTAGAAGTGGGTTATTTTTAATTCTGCCTTGCACTGCTTGTGCATATATAGATGCCTAACCATTATGGGAAAGCCAGAAGAGCATAGTAAAACGTTTAAATGACACATCCCTTGCCCAAGTGATGCAAGACTGAGTATGAGTATTAAGCTGGCGTGGCATGTTCTTCCGATTCTACCGCCAACTAACCCCGGCGCCGTACGGAGTTGGTTTTTCGATACGACGCAATCTGCCGGCGTTTGCGTAAACATGTTCGCGCACTATACCGCGGTTAGCGCAAACAAACACACACACACACCGGTGGGACGAGTTGTGTGAAAGGGTGGCCAATTCTCGTCAGATTGCCTGCACATTTTGTTACCCCAAGCAAAGAACGTAGAATTAACAGTAGCAAAACAACCGGCCAGTCATTAGCAACAGACGGGGAGTGGGGAGCGATGCAGGTAAAGACGTGGGTTATGGAAATGAAACCTTCATTTCCGTTCTTTAAACCGCCTCCGATAAATATTTCTTATGCTGTTCCGTGCGCAAAAAAAAAACAACGACAGCTAACTCGTGAGCTCGCGAAATAACAACACAACCTTGATTTCAAACGCAATTAGCGCGCAATAATGGTGGATGGACTCGGTGTTTCTGCCACCGGACCGGAACCGGAGATTGAGTGAGACGTACCGACGATTCACCAAATTCTTGGAGCAATCGGAAATGGTCTTCCACCTTGAAAGATGCCAATCTTCCCTTGGGGCAGCAAATGCAATCTACTTTGCGGGGTTACGCGTTCGATCGTAGGTATGAGATATGCACGCAAACAACCCCCCTACGTTCTTTTGACCATGACCATGTTTCTTCAAGAGAAGAAGTTTGTTATTGTTGATATTTCTATTTGGACCGTTATGGAACGGAGCAGAGCGGAGTGGGGTTTGCGTTCACGTGCCGACAAAACAAGAAAGAAGGTTTGCCGTGGCAGGAACTACGCTACCGCGATTACTGTAAGCGCCAAACACAACCGCCGTGCACTAAATTTAGCACCGACCAGCGATAAATATAACACCATCACCGGTTCCTCGGTGTCCAAGTCGGTCAAACGAGCGTGAACAAGGAACGCCGCTAGTTACGTTAGACGCCCTGAAATGCATACACTATTTGGCAGGCTAGGCCCTAGACGTTCCGTGTAGTATGACTGCAGTGCGTTCCACTCATGTGACACGCGGACCGGATCGCTTGTCGCCATTCATACTCTCAAAATAAATCCACCATGCGATGGGTGTTGCGCTAGTGGGGATAGTATTTTCGTCACACAATGCCGACGGACTTCGTTGTTGCACAAGCGCCACGGTTCCTTCCAACATATGCATCGACTTATGAAACGTATCTGGTGACTAGAAACCGCGCACCTCCTGTAGCAATGGCCTAATCGTCTATTGCTCAGAAGAAACATGTGAAAGATAGAGACCATTGGGGTTTTCTGCTCTTGTGGAATGTTGAACACATGCCTAGACAGAAAAAAGGGGAGTTACTCGAATTCATTTCAAAGCCACGGTTTCTTTGACGTAAAACCCCCCGGCTGGCCATTAGAACCTCGAGGCTCACTCGTGGTCAATCACCGCAGCAACAGGGCCAGCAGCTGCCACGGCCGAACCAAACGGAGCAGCAAAGCGCGCCGCAAAAGATGTTCAGCAAAGCGCAACGAAACACGAGCCTCGCTCGCGTCTCGTATGTCTTTACACTGCGGCAGTCCTCCCCTCTCCCCTCCCTTGAACCCTTGGCATCTTCCCCGCACGCCTTCTACCATCGAGACCGGTTTATCGAGCTGGGAGGAGGGAGATAAAAATAGTAAACAGCAAACAAGATATGCCAGAACTCCACTCCAAAACCGACTCCTCCGGTCGGAGCGAATCACAACTACGGTGCACCATTCGCACCTCACCGTGGAGTGGAGGATGGTTTCCGGATGGGTGGAGAGTTGAAGGAACACATAGCTGCAATGCAACGCAATAAGATTGTTCCGGTTGCTCCGACACGGGATGGCGGTTGTACCACATCGCTCGGTGCACTGGTACCCCGTCGCCGGTGGTTGACATCATCCGAACTTAATCTCATTACATTCCTTTTCCTGATGGGAGAGAAGAGTAGACTGGACAGAGATAAAGGAAGAGAGAGAGAGAGGGGCGAATGAATGTAGTTTTAAATTAACGCTGCGAGGAGGAAGTGCCAATATGTTAAATTCCGTGAGGTTGATCTCCGGACGGGAGACAAGGTGGGGATGCGAGATGCGCCCGCCAATTACTTACTGTCGTCTGCCCCGCGACTCGACTGTGTCGTCCCGACAGCGAAAAAAGGGAGGACGACCACGGGCATCATCCTACTCATCATCAGCAACGCCACTATCTGCATCTCGACAGGCTCCATTCATCCGCGAACGCAAATTACAGCATCGTAAATAACCTCGTCGGATCGAGCCTATTGCCGGACTGTGGTGGTGTTGGTAAGCGGAAGTTCACTCTCAATATGATCGCAAACGCGAGTGAAAGGGCTGGCAGCAAACAACGCCATCGCAAACGTCGCTGGAGGTACTGTGCGTGTGCCCTTGTGGCGTGCAAAAAAGAGGCTTGTCTGCTTCGCCATGATTACGGTGGAGCAGGGAACGTGTTCCTAGAGGCATTTGAGACGCACCTCTATTACCAGACCGCGAAAGTGACCGCGGAGATGATTATAAGCGTCACATGGCATCGACATCGAGCATCGACTTAAAACGCGCCTAGAAAGGGAAACCTTGAAATTAGTTGAAACCATTTAAAACCAAATCGTTTGGAATCTATTCCCGTTTCAGTTATGGTAATTCCTAACTAAATTATGTCAGTAAGAGAGTTCGGTGCCGTACAGCCGTCTCGACCAAGTTGTTCAATTATCGATGGACTAGGTATCGACGTCACGACGATGTGAGGAAAGATCACAAGCTGGCCGGGTTTGATTTGCACTTCCAATCACGCCAGAGGTGCTAATGCTTCCTCGCGTCCTACTAACAAACCAAAGCAATAATATGCAATCTCCGTAATATCTAACGGACTCCGGACACCTCAGATGGTAACTTTTTTCTTCTATTGACCTGCGCCATATCCATCTTCCGTATCTCCGGCTTCTACAGATAACTGGAATTAGTTTACATTTCCGTTGAGCAACATTTTCCCTCTCGCAGAAATGATCCAATGAAGCTGGAGGTTGAAGCAAACATCGATCACTTACTCAATTAATTCCCAATCGTCAGAATCGGCCTACATTGTGCCGGCACGAACCGGTAATGCAATTACGACGCAGTTTAGTACAGCTCCCATCTTCATTCCAGAAACCGGTGCACTTCTTTGCCAGCTTGGGGAAGGTTAGCAGGTTACATTTAATAAAGTCATTTACCTTTCGCGGACCCTGTTGCCAGTAGGGAACTGCCTTTCAGTGGCGCGTCTGCCGCGGCGCGCACAATGCAATTTAAAAACGGTAGACAGCGAAATCGAAACTACGCGCGTCTGGGCCACACGCCGAAGGGCCCGTCGTGTTGGTCACGGTTGGTGCCGTCGTCGCCGCCTACAGTTTGACCTACATTTTTAACGTTTGACTGTGTGTGGGAAGCATGTTTGCACTCCCGCGTTCCACACCACTATTGTGGCGCATGCGTTACGAGGAAGGGCGGGAGAAAAACAGTACACCGATAGCACGTTACAAGTGCACCCACTTGTGGCGGAAGGTGAAGATTATTGATGGAACGTGTTGAATGTCCGACGATGCTCCGGTACGCAGACCAACGAGGCCATTGGCCAGCAGGACATTTCATTGCGTGGACCTTGAAAAAGTTTACTTTACGTCAACGACCATAAAAAGTGGAAATAGCCGGTGGGCAGAGATCACCCTAATGGCCCTTTGTTCAATTTGTTCAATGTCCATCGCGTCAAATAAAATGCAAGCGAGCAATCCTGGCTTCATCCTACCCACTTTGCAGGGTGTCCTAAACCACACGACTTAAAAAACGAAGCCCTAACGATGTAAAAGTGTTACAAAGAGAAGGTGTTAAGTTGTCGGCCTTAGGCAGTCTAAAAATACCGGGTGACATGTACACGCGAGCACGTCGACGCCCTTTGCTGTTGCATGTGTCGGCGGTGCGGGACGCATACGCACCAGGTGGGCAAAGGTCGCCAACGTCGTCGCGTCCTCCTTCGAGATGGCGGCATTCCCAGACAAGCGCGACAGTTCGATAGTACGTTCAAGCACAGATTGGCATAGCGTGGACCAAGAAGACGCACACAAAAAACGAGCGAAGAACCACTGAAGGTGCCCCTTTTCGAAAAAGTAATAATGTTATCTCCCTATACCATAGTCAGCCCATTCTCAGTTCGGTTCGTTGGCGATAACCTTTCCCTTTATGTTGCGTTCTTCTCCGGTTGTCTACGTCGTCGTCCACCAAGAGGTTTGCAACTGTTTTACCGGCACGCGCGATAAGCATTATCAATGCGGACAGGCGTGTCGACTTCATAGGGGGGACCGCACAGCGTCGCCAGAGCGGCCTCGTAGCCTTCTACAAGTTCATCAGGTTGGCAAACCCGGACGCATCGTACAAATCAGCTTCGGGTCCTATCAATCCTTTTCTAATCCCTAGTGCTAGGGAAACTCCATCCTCCACAAACAATCGTGCAGTCGTGATATCAACAGCTCGGTTGGTGTCGCGTTTCACTCCCTCTACGCTGTACAAATGTCTCATAGCCACCACCGGCAGGTGATCGATCGGTGAAATCCGGATTGCACAGGTTCAATTATTTGATTTCGGTCGTTGCGACGAAACAGTTGATCAAACAGACGATGCATGATAAGAGTCTAATCCGGCCTGACGTTCGTTCCTGAGCTAATTTCACAGCTTTACGTGGATAGTAAAAAACGCCGCCATTTTTGATAGCTTTTCTGAGTAATTCCAACGGTGTGACCTAGATCCACCTCCTAGCTAATCGCTAAATTTGTTGTGGACAGAAAACAAAACAAAAACTCCCAAGATTGCTCGAAAACTTTTGATAGATTAGGTACACTTCAAATATATATATATAAAAAAAAATAGCGGCCGGATAACATAAATTAAATTTACATGCTATAATCTTTGCGTCGTGACCATGTGACTGTGAACAAAAAAAAAAAAAACAACAAAAAACACAATGATTAATAAACGACAATCACTTGAAAGATTCAACAATGTACGAAGCTGAAGGAACAGATTAGCAAACAAACATGTGCAGGTTGAAGGTTATTTGTGTACCAAAACCACTTTCTGTGCTGCATGTTTTTTGCAACGATCAAACATCACTCACGTGTACACCAGAGTACAAGAAGTACTGTAGTACCATTATCAGCTTGTAAATAGTGCACACACAATGGTGGGCTGTTGGCCTTTCGAAATCACATGAGAAGATCGTAAAATGTTGACACCGGAGCGCAACGCCGTCTCGTGACAACGGCGCGATATCTGGAGGACGTATCCCGTTTGACCACCTCGCGTGTTTAAATCAAAAGTGAGGGGGACTCTTGATTAAAAAAAAAAAAAATCTACTCCCCAAAGCTTGATAAACTCGTGGAGGGTGCGGCATGGTCCAAGCTGTTATCATTTTCTGCGCAGTTTATTTTCCTCCAACGCTGCATCCTAGAGTGCGGTTTATATTTGCTTGTGTTATAGTCTGTCGAGGGATTCCCGGAGAACGATCGCCAAACCAAATGCAATCGCAATGAAATGCGGGGACCCTGATGTAGCATCTCCCAAGCAAGCAAACACTTGAAGACTTTTTTTTTTTTAAGCACTTATTTCCAACCATACAAATAGACAAGGACCCGCCCGACTAGTTTCCCCACGTCTACTCGAGGGGTGTTTGCGTTTGACAGAGAAGCCCTAGGCAAGTTGGGGCGAGTTGGGGAGTTGAAGAGGAAGAAAAGTGGGGCCGCGTGTAAATTAGAACCGTACCATACCGCAAGCGACACGGAGCTCATTTCGATTAGATAACACGGTCAATCAGTCTCGGTTGCTGCTCCGGTCCCGAAAGCTCGGTTTGTGAGTACATACAGTCATACCGATAAGGGTTGACACCTGCCAGCCCGGGGAACAAAGCGTCGGGTGCATCCCTCCCCCAGTGGGTAAGCAGGGGAACCGTCTTTGTTAACACTGATTACATACTTTGTACTGCTTATGACTCTACTGTGTTTGACGGCGATCTCAATTCGACCTCGACTTTGCTATGTTGAAAAGTGGCATCGCAATAACAATCTTTTCCTTATCGCTTCCCTCTCGTTTCGCCTATCTGCAGCCAAACTGCTCAGCTACATCGCTAAGACGTCCTCCGGCAGCAAGGCGTCCAAGGACTCCTGCCCGTTCTGCAAGGAGCAAAAGAAGCGCCCGCTCGGGGCGTACATGCGCAAGCGTGGCCAGCGCATCACGTCCGAGAGCATCAGCGAGGACGCGGAGGAGTGCACCGAGGAGCTGCGCGAGATGGACGAGGAGGAGGAGGAGGAGGTGTGTGCGGCGACACGATCGATGAACCTCTCCGGAAGCCCCAGCAACGATCATCAGCACATGCACCGCGGCATGGTCGGCTACAACCGGCAGGAGTCGATCGAAAGCAAATAGACGGAAGACGAGGGGGGAAAGCAGACGTGGTTGGGTTCAAGAGGTGAAATTAGCCTGGATGAAGAGGCGAGGTCATAGGTAAAAGTCGTTGCATATTTTCATGGAATTTGAGCTTCTCAAACCATTTCGGAGATGAATGAGTCGCAAAGCAAAGCTTTTTCTTCACTCAATGGTACGTGAAACGGATCAGTGCGAAAAGCCAAGTGAGCAGATCTTTGTAAAATTGTAGCTTAAATCGTCGGCAGTTACGATACCATCCAACCCGTTTTGTTCCAACGAAACAAGCTCGCGAACGATAAGATAGTCGTACCACCACAAAAACCCACTGTGAGACAAACACCGCAAAAAGAAATGTATTTTCTTGCCAAAGGGAAAGCAATCATCTGAAGAAGAAGAACAAAAATCATCACTTCGATCGATCTGACAAAAACAAAATGAGAGAGAATGTGAGGGAAATGCGTTACAACAAAGCACGATCGCGGCTGTTGATGCATAAAGACTGATCTATATAATGTACTACACAGTAGAATCTGTGCTTTTTTATGTGGCGGTTGCAGTGTGTTTTATTGCATAAAATAGTATTTTTAGTACAATACACATAAACGCCACGGGGAGCAGATTTGAAATGCAAATTAAGGGAAAAAATAGAAAAGTCATCGAAAAACATGTTTGTTAAAAATGTTCTGTTTAAATGTAAACTAACGTTTGTGAAGCAGCAGTGCACTGAAAGCAGGAGACTTGTTCCACTGAAAAACTCATTCATTTTTTCACTTTTCTTTAACAAATTCGATATACATTTTAGCATGTCGAAAACAAACAGCATTTTGTGGGAGGTACGAAGTACACGTGCAACAATGCAACCCGTTTGTGTACAGGGAACTGTTTGGTCGCGCACGCGAAGCACACACGTTGGAACTTGAACAATATTTTTGAATCGTTGTGCGTAGTAACTTATAATGATAAGTTTTATTATTGTTGTACGGGAAGTCTAGGGTAGTCTAATGTTAGTACACTATAGCTAGAAGAAGCTAGCTAAAGAGGGGAAGCATCGTAGCATCGGATCAATATACAATCAGAGTTTACACTATAATCGATTAGGAATAAGTTTTGTAGCCACACAGTGCAATAACAGCGCTTTTTCTGAATGCTTTCATGGTGGAATAAATGATGAAATAAACATTTGATATATGCATTAAATGGTGTTTTAAAATATAAATCTTAAAGGGAAGAAAAAAAACTGTATTGTATCTACTGTATCTACGTTGTACAGGCCATAGATTTATCTTGATCGACCTTTGAGGTTTAAGCTTTAATCGATTTCTTCTAGACGCGATCATAAACCCATAATGGAAAAAAAATCCCGTTTTTCCCGTAACAATGCCTCGGAAATTACCCTAATTGGAAGTACTGAAATCCATCATCCAGATTAAAGTGCGCATTTGATGCGGCGGCTGGCCATAGGTATTTATTGTTTTGATATCTCACCTCACCTCAATTTACGTCCTTTCGCAGCGATAAGATGTACCATGCCAATTGCCTTCATGCCTCCCTCGCTCAAAAAATAGTCCCGATAATGCAACGCAAACAAACGGGCCCACGATAGCGAAGATGGTCGGTTTCCAGCGAAGGAAAACCGCTATCCCAACGATCGACGTGGCGCAGACATGCGACATATAAGTGAGCATTTCCAATCTGTAAAGCCGTTCATCATACGTCCCCTCGGGCTGGTCACGTATGCAGATCCATGTTCGTTCCCTTGGGAGTTTAAAGACGGCGTCTTTCGATTGTTTTATCAGCTCGCCACGCTGGGTGGTCGATAAGACAGTGGGTCGTTGGGACGGTTGGAGAGGTTGGTAACAAAAAAAAGTACCACAAAAACCGAGGTTTCTTTATCGGTATGCTTTATTTTATTGCCCTATCGCGTGGTTGCGAAACTGCGCTTTTTTGGGAAATTTTATTTTCACCTTATCTTATGCATCAGTTCTCCTCTGTCGTTTGATATTTGTATTTTGTTTTAATCTTATCGCCCCCTTGTTCATTGATTGGTAAAATGCGCGATAGGTATCACGCATTGCCTAATGTCGTACAAGATACTGGTGGCTCATGCAGCTTGGATAAAGGAAGAGTTCATAATAATACACAACACGCGGTGGCGCGCGAAAAAACAAGATAAACCAATCGGATCTCGTTTCTTTCAACGAAATCGCAATAAAATTTGCTTCAACGAATGAAATGGTTTTTTTTTATCTAGAATCCTCTAGATCAGAATGCATGAAACTGCCCTTGCATTATGGCAGAGGGAATAAACCGGTTCCCTTGGTTCAAATGTTATCATGTTTCATAGCACCAACTGACCATAGTTTTTTTATCGGACGACGAAACCGTTTCCGGTGCGGTTTGCTCTACGCTTCGACAGCCATGCTCTAAAAACTCCCTCAATCACTTTTCCCATCGCTCAGACATGCAGCTCACTCTTTAATCGAATCTTCCCAAGTGCGGATCACTGACTCGCAACAGGTCGCCAAAATCCACAAAAAATCTAAAAAGAAATTGGAGTGACTTATCAGTTTGAGTTTGAGCGTGCACAAAAAATAAACTGCTACAAAATGAAGTGGAAGAAATTATTCAACGGTAAACAAGCTGATAAAAAGCAGCGACCCGTGGATGAGCGTAAGTAGAGAACCGATCCGATTGAACCGAGGATCGCGGATGATTCATAATGAACTTTGTGCTGGGACAATAAAAAAAGATAAAAAACAACCCATTCCAGCGACCGTGCCAGCAGTGCAGAAAACCATCAAAAAGCCCTGCTGCTCGAAATGTGCCATTGTGTGCAAGTGCAAGCATCACCGAAGGGTCTTACGGAGCATCACGATACCGCCGCGGTGTTTGTTCGAGACGAATACTCTGCCGTTAAATTGAAAATGTTATAGGCATCGAAAAGCTGAATAAAAATGTGAATGTGAATTACAGTTTGAAGTGTTTTTTTTTTGCTCACTTACCCTTAGCAGCCACGTGAGTACCGAGTCACGGTACGGGATGTAAGTGTTGCCGCCCCTCTTCGGATCCGCGAGCGCCGAGATAACTTTGCCAAGCGTCAGCAGACTCTTGTTGATACTAACGCCCTCTTTCAGCCGCGCTCCACTTGCACAGGTCTGGCTGACCCGCTCGGAGCCGGCGAGATCGACGAGACTTATTTTACTGCGTTTCGTTTGCTTCACCGTGGTCGGTACGCCTCCCGGGCGGTCCGAGTCGTCCGTGTCGCTGCTGTGTACGATCTCCACCAGGTTCAGCACGACCGAGAAGATCGAATGCGAGCGGGAGCTTTTGTCGTTCATACCGGTGGCCGCCGTAGCCCGCTGACTGTTACCGACGGCGAGCCAGTTCCGCAGGGACGTATGCGTGTCGACCGGGTGCGTACTGAGATCGACGACGTACGGTCCCCATACGGGATGCTCGCGTACCTTCAGCGGGGGTCTTTTCGCGCCCTGCCCCGGTGTGGAAACGGTGAACCCGCCATCCGTCGGTGTCACGGAGAGGAGATCGTGAATCTTTTCGTTGTAAATTTCAAAGTAGCTTACTTCCACCTCGGCATGGATCTGCCCCTTGAGCGCGTTGATGCGGGAGAACAGTTCGTGGCAAAAGCGAGGAATGATGCCGGCATCGGGATTCGGGGCGTCGTCATAGTTTTCATCGAGATCCATTCCCATCATGCTATAGCTCTTGCCGGAGCCCGTCTGTCCGTAGGCGAACAGGCAGGTATTGTATCCTTCGAAGGCTTTGTCGAGCAACGGGTGCACCATGGTGTGGTACACCGCAGCCTGGCTAACGTACGCAGGATCATCCGCATTGCATGACCAAAACACGTGATCGTACAGGAAGGAGTGCTCCACTCCACCAAGATTGTCCGCCGTACTGCCGCCGTTGATGGAGAGCTCGTTATTTCTTACGTGCACAATATTCGCTACCGAGTCGATGCATTCCTTTACCGAAAGGGGACGAATGCGAACCGCAACTTTCAGGTTGCTCATTTCACCCATCGAACCGTCCTTTTCCTTGTCCTTATCCTTCTCCTTTGTGCTGCGGTGCGATTCGTCTAGTTTCGATTGGCTGGAACGATTCCTTCCTCGGGCCGCCAGCGGGCTATCCAACGAAATGCGTGAAAAGCATTCCGGAGTTCTCGCGTTAAGCAGATCTTCCCGAGCTTTGGCGCGCTTCAGGAGATTTCTAGGTGTCCCTAAATCTTTCGATGCACTCTTCGAAGCAGTCGGTGGCGCTCTGTACACGGACGATGGTGTTAAGCAGTTGTTCATGTTTAGCGCAGTGGATGATTTGGACTTTTCCACTAAACCACTGCTGGAAGCGGAAACTGCAGGAGTGGGTTTCGGTGTTCTGGCCGGTGAACCGCTCAACGATTCCGAGCTGGATGTATTAAGATATGTGCGCTTAGCGAGAAGGGATGTGGGTAATTTCGATGCCGTAGCTGGGCGCACCACCGGTCGCGGTGTTGACGCTTTCGTCGGTGACGATGTGGCAGCTGCTCCGAAACGATTCTTTGGAGTTGCTGTACGCGAATTCATCTTGCGGCAAGCTTATTTATGTCTGTTTTTCTGTAAAATATCACTCGAACACTCGACACAACACATAAACCTCGCCTTGTAGCCTATTTTTGTAACATTTCCACGGAGTCCTTGTAAATACAAACGATCGAGACAGTTGAACTGCGAGTTCTGTCAAAGGTGTGGTTTGAAATTACACTGTTTAGATTCGACTAGTTCGTTCCTTCACTCCGAATTCGTTTTCTCATGTAAAAACATCGAATTTGGTTCCAAAGGACGGAAATGTTTACCTACTACAAAAAAAACTTGCAGAGTGCCTAGCAAACAGCTATATTAACATGATTTACTCCTATATTATCTCTCAAAACACTAGGAAGCTAACAAATTAGAAAAGATATTCGAAGTGATTCGCAGAAAACATCGCACGTCAACCGATTCCAACGCTTTTTTTCGAAATCGTAGTAGTGGTGGGAGTGTATGTATTCAAAGGAACGATTCGGAACTTTGTTCCTTCAGTTTTCGAAACGGTTTATTGGACCGATTCGCGAGCTGTATCGAATTTAAAATGTAATTTACAGTTGAAGATAATTTTCTAGCATTTTTTTAATTAAGATTTAATGCAGTCAGGGTTGCCTTAGTGAATATTTTAGCAGAAAATATTGTATCTGATTTTTGTTCGGCATTGAGAACACTGTTTCGATTTTAGGAACGGAACGATCGTCGTAGGTGCGTCACGGAACTCGCCACACCATCACTGCGTGGTCGTCGGCAGCCGCTTCAACGATTTAGAAATTCTTCCGTTTTGTTCACGGTGGCGCGAGCATTGTTACATATCGTCCGAATCTTTGTGTTCGACATTAAACAGAGGAGTACGAAGCAGGAATCCGTTGACCTGCTCCACTGTGTGACCCGTCGTTGGAGCAAAAGATTCCTTGTTTTTGTGGTCCATTCGGATCTTTTGGAATCAGCAACGGGATCCGTGTTTGACTGGCAACGCAGCATTCGGAGTTAGCAGCTGTTCTGGCGGCTGCATCATCAGTGACGTGTAAAAAGATTCGTCTGCAAGATAGGCAACAGCATTGCGTGCTCCCGTATCACCCGGCTCGGAGCATTTGGTAAATACTCTGGATAAAACAGCCTGTGAGTTAGAAAAACAAAATGGACCACTCCAAGCATCGGGGGTTTGTCCCGTTGGGGAAGAAGTTACCAACGAAGGAAGAATCGACCTCTTACGGGGTGCATATTGCCCTTGGATTGTTTCTGGTGATAATTTTCCTGTCGTTGCCGACACTTTGCGGTGCCCATGGACAACATGCCCACGAACATGATCATCTACACGAGCACGACCATCACCATCATCACGAAAATCCCAGCTTCAAGTACTCTAAACATGCGAATGAGATGCTCGAAGAACCGGCAGCTGATTCACATCATCATCATCATCACCACGATCATGATCATGATCATGGACATCATCATCATCATCATGATCATGGCCACGACGATCATCATCACCATCATCATGAGGAAAAACCAGCCGTTGACAGTAAGCCTCCGAAAGGTAAGAAAAGATGATTTGCAAATGGCCTCCTTTGATGTGCCACCACAGTGTGCTGATTTTTTTTTATTTTTGTTTGATTTTAGATACCTTCTACATTTGGGTCCATTCGCTTGGCTCAACGTTGCTGATCAGCGCCGCTCCGTTTTTCATCCTGTTCGCCATCCCGCTGGACAACACGGAAGAAATGCAACCTCGACTGAAGACTCTGCTCGCTTTCGCCTCCGGTGGACTGCTTGGTGATGCTTTTCTCCACCTGATTCCCCATGCCATCCAGCCACATTCGCACGATGGTCACGGTCACGGGCACAGCCACGGGCATGAGCACGGTCACGGCGATGGAGAGCACGAAAGCCACGGGCACGATATGCGCGTTGGCCTCTGGGTCCTGGCCGGAATAATCGTTTTTCTGGCGGTCGAGAAGGGTGTCCGTTTGATCAAGGGTGACGCGGGTCACGGGCATGGTCATGGTCATAGTCACGGTGGAAAGGCAGCCGAAACGAAAACCGTAGCCAAGAGTTCACCTCCACCGTCTCCAACCGGAGACAAGAAGGACAAAAAGCAAGGCAAGGATAAGAAGTCGCAGGAGGTGGCCACCTCGTCGAAATCGAAGAAGGAGGAAGCGAAGGCGAAGGGCAAAGCGGTCCGCAAGGAGCCGAAGAAGGAGTCAAAAATCAAGATCGCCGGATACCTGAACCTGGCGGCGGATTTCACGCACAACTTCACCGATGGGCTGGCGATCGGCGCCTCCTACCTGGCCGGAAGCAGCATCGGCATCATCACCACGATCACGATCCTGCTGCACGAGGTACCGCACGAAATCGGCGACTTTGCCATCCTCATCAAGTCGGGCTGCTCGAAGAAGAAAGCCATGCTGCTGCAGCTGACGACGGCCGTCGGTGCACTGGCCGGAACCGTGCTGGCCCTGCTCGGAAGTGGGAGCGATGCGGCGGAATCGTGGGTGCTTCCCTTCACGGCCGGCGGTTTTATCTACATCGCGACCGTGTCGGTCATTCCGGAGCTGCTGGAAGAGTCGACCAAGCTGTGGCAATCGCTGAAGGAAATTACGGCCCTGCTGGCCGGCGTGGGCATGATGGTAATTATTGCAAAGTTTGAGTGAGCCGGACGCAACGCGCAACCTTCCTTGTTCCAGTTTATCTTTGTGTACCTCGGTAGTCAGCATTGTCGTCGACGTCATCGTCCTCTTCCTGTGCGCGTACGTATTTTTCTTTCTTTGTGTGTTGTGTAGGGTTTACGGTTGGTAAAGAACATTGAAAACAGAGATTTCCTTTTTTTTGTACTGCTCGTAAGTGAACGGTGTCGGCGGTACATGAGGGCCCCACGGTCTAGACCCGACAGTGCGTTTGTTTAACTTTTGCGCCCTGTCTTTTGCTCTAGTGTTTTTTCATAACAATTTATAGTTAGGCAATGATGCAGTCGCTGCTTATTTCTATTATTACGTTAGGTTTACTAAGCTGTGTACAAGAGCAATAATAATAGTAAAGGTAGAAAAGACAATGATGATAATAAAAGGTCGGAGAAGCAGAAAAACCGCTGGTAACATAAAACACACCCCGGCAGGTGAATGCATCTTGTTTCATGTATCGGTCTTATCGTCGCAATATTGCTGCGCTGAGTAATGTGGGCATAGCGGGACACACTTTCGGTAACTATTGTTCTGAATTTCCTCTGTAACGTCTTCGTACGATTCTACCTTCCTTCTTCTTCGTAGGTTCTCTTATCTGTAGTATATGTACAAGCACTGGGCAAGGGTGTCGGAAGCGGGCCTTTTCTTTCCATTCCGTGCCAACAGTCACGCATTCTTGATAACGTCCTTAACTATGCTATCATTGATCGGTAGAAACGTTCAGGCTGGTTTGTTTTGTTTTGTAAACGTACATCACGGCGCGTAGTACTCAGCATTGAGCCCGTAGGTGTTAGCTTTGTTTGAATGTAGTTCAGTATTGGAATGGGAAGCGGATGGAATTGGTACCTGGGGACACATCATCTAAATCGTACTGTCTTTATGTTCCGAAGGACTCATTGTCTTCATGTTTATTCTAGGGAACGTGCCTGAAGGTCATAGAGCATACGATAGAAAGATGAATGTTTTTCTGATGAATGTTTTGTTCGCTAAAAGATGTTATCTTTTGCTTGGTCGCTCTGATCGCGCTTGCCTGTGCGCGCGTTGGCGTTAAATAATATGTTAGTTTAATGGATCTGTTCACGGGCAATTGGAGGAAAGTGGTTTTTTTCAGAACGAAGCTGGGCTTTGTCAACATTTTACGTGTAAGGCGTCCACAAGGAAAGCTGTTAATGTTATTATCGAAGCACTGTTGTATGTCTGTGAAAATTTTAAAGTAATTTAAAGAAATAAAAAATATTTTTGAAGGCTATTTCGTGTAAATAATCATTTAATTGTTTTATTATAATTATTTGAATAACATATACATGGAAACATGATGCCATTTCGATCACCGTTCACGAACGTAACCGGCTGTTTTAAATCGTTGAAACGTTGCACGTTTCTGAAGGGATGCTTCGTTTGACAGTTGACCGGTGTACGCGAAACGTCAAATGGTGTAGTGTTTATGTTTTTCACGCATCAGCCCAAACAGAAAGTGCGGAATTATCATCACTGAAAGAGAATTATAAAATAACTACGTATTTTTAAGTGGAGCAGAAACCAATATCGACTGCAAACATGGGGCGGCGTTCGATCAATACCACCAAGAGTGGCAAGTATATGAACCCCACGGATCAGGCTCGTAAGGAAGCGCGTAAGAAAGAGCTGAAGAAAAACAAAAAGCAACGACAAATGGTGCGTGCCGCGGTGCTGAAAGGCAAGGACCCGGCCCAGCTGATCGAAGAGATGGAAAAGATCGACGAGATGGAGTTCAACGTGTACCAGCCGTCCCCGTTGAACGAGAAAGTGCTCAAGGAGAAACGGAAAAAGCTGAAGGAAACACTAGACCGGGTGATGCGGCTCTACCAGGCGGACGACCCGGAACTGTGGGCCGACCTGAAACGGAAGGAAGTTGATTATGAAAAGCGCCGCAATAAACGTATCCAGTACTACGAAAGTGTGCGCCACGCGGAGCAGGTTCAAGTCGACGATATTCCGCTTCCGTCGGCCACGGAGACGCCGACGCCACTGTCCATCCCGCGCATCCCGATGCCCCCGAGCGTTCTTCCACCGAGTGCTATCCCTCCGTTGCGTTTGGTTCCTCCACCGATGCCGCTGCTAAAGAAACCGGTTGAAAACCCGGTCGAACCTTCGGAACCCGTCGACGATGACGATGGCATACCGGGCTGTCCACCGGGGCCCCCGCCGGATCTGTTCGACATGCCCGAGCTGGACTACGACCTGGATAAGTTCCGCGCGGAAACGGCGAAGAGTGTGAAGTTCTACGACGATGCCGACTCGAAGGACCACTCGGACGAATCGGACGGTGGAGAGAAGCAGGTGAAGCAACCGAACACTGTCCAGCAGAAAATGCTCGCCCTTTCCGGGCAGAACATTGACGATTTCATGAAGGAGATGGAAAGCGTACAGAAGAAAAAGGAACAATCGATGCCGCACGACGTACCGTCGCTTGCTTCGATTCCCACACCCTCGAGCGCTCCCCCTCCGCTCCCCAATCCGGCACCCGCACCGGACGCTGCAATGCCAAAGTTCATGCCCATGCCACCCTCCTCCATGCCGATGCCGGGCCACCCGGGACCAATGCAGCCGCTCATGATACGACCCCCGCCACTGCGGCCACCCGGTATGTCCGGGCTTCCCGCCGGCCTCCGGATGCCCGGTCGACCCGGCATCCCGGGCGGTCCACCACCGGGGTTACCGCCGCGAATGGGCATCCGCATGCCACCGGGACCTCCGGCCGGCCCACCACCGAAACACATCCAACAGCAGCGTAACATGCAGCTGCACCAGCAACAGGCTCAGCAGCAGCTTCTGCAGCAGAAAGATCCCAAAAGTGCAACCATTTCGGCCAAACCGCAGATTCGCAATCTCAGCGCGGACGTCACGCGGTTCGTACCGAGCGCGCTGCGTGCGAAGAAGGACGAGGTGCGGAAGGTTAAACCACCGGCGAGACCGGTGCACGATCAGCACGACCCGCGCACGGTTTCAGCGGACGCCTCGAAGCCCACGAAGGACGACGCGTACCTACAGTTTATGCGCGAAATGGAGGATCTACTGTAGGACGGGAGTTGCGGAAGAATAGAGTAGCGTTTCGGAAAGTGTGCTTCAAAATTGTCAACGTTTCATAACTTCTATAACTAGCGATAGTAATAAACGATAAGAACAGTATCTGAAATTAAAAATAATTGTATTTTAAATAGAAACTAAAAAATTTACTAGACCTTCCGTCGTTAGAGTGTACATTTCTTGGTGTAGCAAAACATAATTGTAACAAAGGGGTCAGTTTAACTGTTGGTGGTGTGCAGTCGTTCGTTTGTTCATTGAACGGTCCGGGATAAAAGGTTTCTAGGCAATTTTTCGCCATTACTTTTGCATCGCTTTAATTTGCTCCAGGCAGTAGTTAGCCTGTATCACAGTTTCCTCGTGCTTGTGCTGCTTGCCGTAGCGCCAGGCGAAGGTGCAGAACTCTGACGCTTGCTGAAGCAACCCCTGCTGCAGATAGAGCAGGCCCAGGTTCGCCTTGTAGACGCCGGCCTCGGAGAGATCAGGAATTTGGGCGGCGAGCGCAATCGCTTCCTTGAGGAATCGTTCGGCTGAGGCATAGTCTTCAAGCTTTGTTAAAAAACAAGAAGTAATCGGTAGGGGGTAAACAACAGCTCGGATTCACGTGATGTTGTAGGTACTTACATTCGAACAGGCAACACTGAGATTGTTCAGTATCGTAAGCCCTTCTTCGGTCAGCAGCCCGTGAATCTCGGTGTATGCTTCGTACGCCTGCAGGAACGCTTGTTTCGCCTCGGCAAACCGCTTGCCTTCCATCAGCAGCTGGGCGTACCAATTCTTCGTGATGCCCCACAGTTCGCGGATTTCCTTCGAGTTCTCGTCCCCGACCTGTTTCAGCTTTTCCTCCAGTTTCGCCAACGTCCACTCGAACCCCTGGGCGGCCTTGTCGAGGTGGCCCTGCAGCTGCGCTAGGTGCGCAATTTTCGAGCTTATGTGGAGCATTTTTATGTGGTCCTCCAGGAACCCGTCGGAGAACAGCCGCTGCATGACGTTGACGAACAGTTTTTCCGCCTTCGCAAAGTCGCCCACCTCCATCGCTAGGTTGGCCATGATGTCGTAGATGTACGTAATGCCGTCCTTGCTCTGCAGGTCCTGGGCCATTTTGAGCGCCAAGTGGAGCATCTGTTCGGCCTTCTGGTACTCCTCCTTCTGTATCGACAGTATCGAGCGTTTGAGGATGGTTATCAGCTGACTTTCGGGTGTGTCTTCATCGTCCGTTTTTTTGCTGAACCACGACAGGAAGGAGCTAGCGACCAGGAAACGCACCGGTCCCGTCCTGCGCCTTCGCTGCTGGTGATACTCGTCACGCCGGTACTCGCTATCCTTTTGCCACTGCGTTGCGCCACTTTGTGACAACACCGGAGCGTGGTTCGTCAGTGTGGCGAGTGGAATCGTGAGCGGGGCTATCCGTGGGTGATTGATAGAAATGAAGAAACGGGATGCGAGTGTCGCAGTGGACGCGGTACGAAACATTTTCGGTACGTTAGGTAAACTTTACGATCTGGAAAATTTATCCACTCCAAATGTAAACATTCGTCCTGTCGTTGTTGACGTTTGTGTTTGTTAAAAAGCCACAGTTGACTGAATTATTATAGTGGTGGGAATTTGTGTCTTTGTGCGGAAACGAATCGGAACTGAGTTATTTTGCCACAGGAGCGGACTCAAGGGGCCATGCATGGTTCCCAAATGATATGCCCCACGTGTTCAACCGGTTTACACGTGAGCCCAATTGCTCAAAAATTGCAACTGTCTCAAAAATCCCGCCCCTGATACATAAAGTTGTGAGACAAGAGCTGGAGACATAATGTAGTGAGACAAGAGCTGGTTCTTATCGGTTCTACGGTGAAAAATGAAAACGATAAATAAAGTTTTAGTTGCTTCTGAATTCAGAGTCGGGTACGGTCGTTGCACCTATTTAACTTTTTTTTTTTAAACAGAATCGCGGATTTTTTTTAAAGGTTACATTTTTCGGACGGTTAACATACGTTGATTGACGAGTTGATACAGTCTGTAATCAGAGCATGAGTTTTTTTCCCCAAAGCAAATCAAGAATAGATTTTTCGTGTATTTTTATATTACTTTATTTGAATCATACTTATCATATTGAGGGCATTTAAAGGTAGATTTGTTGCAGTTAATATGTCTCTGCTTCTGTTCGCTTGTTTCGCCTCACGAAGCAATTACATGGGGGGAAGCTTGGCTAGCTCAAACGATTCAGCAATAGCACTAAGGAAAACAGAAACCCCGAACGGATACTTTTGCCAACTTATTTCTCTACATTTTTTTTTCTAGCACTCGGGTTAGTTGGAAGTTTTGCTATTTGTACCAGCTGCTCAAAATTTGCTGATGGTTTCACCCGGCGGTTGGTATTTTATGGTTTGTTACGTACGACATATATGAATAAGCTTTGCCTTTTGCATTATCTTTAGGTTAGTCATAAGGAGTTCACAAAATCCTACGAAACTTCACGCTCCTTATCACTTTGTTTGTTTTGCTATAATTATTTGTTTTTTCCCCGAGCGATTCCAGTGTTGTACCTTCGATTCGGCAAACCAGCATGCTTCAGCACTACACATGGTATCTGCATTCAGGATGTGGTTAGAATTGGTTTATAAAGTGTTTAGCTGAACACGATATAACATTTGCTACCTTTCTACTGTGCTGCACATTATATATGGTCTGTTAATTCATTATTTGCTCAGCGACAATCGATAGGATAATTCCTTCGTCTTTTGACTAGTTGTAACAATTTTAGAGGCTTTTCATTTTCTGAACGTTTCTCAATGCCATATTTCTTCTGGGAGATTAATATTTTCATTCGTCGTTCTCCGTTCTATAAATGTAACAAAACAAACCCACCATGTTTTGCCATTTGAATAAAATCAGCTATTTAAGTAATTTGTCTTCTAACCTTGCTCTCTTACCTGAGGCCCTTTTCACGTGCATCCTTTTCAGGTTTCTGTGAGGAAATGTATGGTTTCAGGATACATTTGCGTGTCCCCATGTACTGCATCCTGGTTCTTTGTCTCATGTAGGTTCCGTAACGATTCGTTTATTGCGATCTCCATTAAAGATGTCGCTGAAAAGGGTTAGTTGTTCCAGAAATGTTCCTCCTATTTTGCATTATTGTCTCTTGGAATACATACACGGACTTCAACTCGACGTTAAGAATGTACTTGTACTCGCTAAATGGCATTTACCGTACAAAATGTGGTTTGTATTGCGTATCTAATGTTGCTTCTTTCTGATTATTTGTAAAAGAACAAGATTTGTGTATACTGCCACGATTTTCAAAGTGACAGACAATTATGCAATCATCCTAGCGCAAAGTTCATCCCATTTCCATTCACATTCCCATGTTTGCCATCGGTTGGCCGCCTTTATAATACAGCATAGAATGTGATGGCATGTTTAATTGCTTGCGGTTACAGCGTACCAGCGGCTGGATTGAATTTCAGGGAATATTTGTCTTCCCTACTCATCTAATTTTACGCGTTAGTGAATCATTTGTTATATGCTGGCTTCGGCTATATTTTATATTTACGATCGAATAACTGCCACCCTTTAGGAACTTGTGTATGTGGATGTATTGTTTTTCTTTATTTTAGGAGATGAGATATTATATTTTTCCAAATTTTTTCTTCGGTCAAATTAGCTTGAATTTCATCCCAACGAATTTCGTACGAAGTTGCGTCGTAGCAGAAAGTTGAATAGTGTTCAAAAAAGGCACACCGCATGCTAGAACGTAAATTAAGAAAAAATCATACAATAATGCTGAACTCTATCAAAAAAGTCAAATAAGTTTAGCAGATAGTAAAATACAAATCTTTAGAACTTAAAAAAGCTCCATTAGAACACAATCAAAAGGTTTATTACAAAAAATCAACGAAAAAATGGAATAAAAAAAAAAAGAACGAAACGTTTATAAGTTTTAAATATATTTTCTGCCGAAAAACGATACCTTACAAAGAAAAAAAGTGTACAAAAAACTTAAAAAGAAATGAACAAAGTTCGAAAATAGCATACCTCTTACGATCTAGTGAGACGAAAATTAATATGAGTTACTGGCGTAACGGCTTAACATGATCTATAGCCGCAACATTTTCCTTCTCTTTCGCGGTGTGCTATGTAATGCTTGTTCTGACCTTTTACCATGGTGTTGATGTATCTTTCTTAACGTCTATTTTGCTGTATGAAAAAACAGTACTCTTTCTAAAACTTTAATTTTCATCTGAATACTTTAACGTGCTTTCTCCTCCCGTTGAAATGTGCTGCCGTAATAATGCTCTCAAGATGTTTTCCTCTGTACTTTGCAACAGAGTTAAGGTTTGTTAATCTCGTAACTCTTGTTTTTATCAAGTTATCATACAGCTGTAGAGCGTTCATTTCTGAGGTTTTCACCGGCTTGCATCCAATAGATAACAATTATCGTGGAACAACACAATATCAGCTTTGTTTTTAATTTACTTTGGGAAGGGGGTTCCAATCCATCGTTGGATTCAACGCCTTTTTCGCCTAGAGGGTGCTAGCTACGCTGACTGCAATGAAGAAAGTTGCTGGTTTGTTGCACAGTTTCTTTTATACACTTTAATTTCATTTCAGTTTTCATTCTCATTGTTTTCCCTAAGAATTAAACTAAATCTAACGGATCCACCGAGCCTTCCTCTATTCTAATGAATTTTCATTTTCAGATTTTACTATCGCCCATAAGGGTAGGCTTTTCTATCCTTTCATTGTATGCCCACGAAGCAACACCGATATAAATAGTCAAGAAAGGTGTAAGAAAGTTTTTAAAGCAATCTAGAAACAAAATAGAAACAGTGAATTTGACCCAACGCAAACGAAACTAGTAATTTTAACCAAGGCGCGGGCTTTGTCACATTCATTTTTTTGCTGGTTTTGTAACCACCGTTAAGTACGCAAGTAAATTATTATATTAACTTTTATCCTCATTTTGATTCTCGCGAAACGTAAAAATTCATTGAATTTCTGTGTTTTCTTACACCTGGCGCAATTTTACATCGCATGTAGGCGATATGCCCGAAGGCCCGCAGGCCAAATAATACGTAATTTTGATTAATGCTTAACGCTACGAAATTTTGCGTTATAAAATAATAAACTCAAGCATACATCCTTGGCGTGCGATGAATTAAACAGTTTGACGTCTCTCACTACCGGAGATTATTTGTAACGGGGTTCGTCGCTTACCCTCCCCATAATAACTGATAATATTCGCACTCTCGAGTAACATTGCAATTCGGTATCACCCGTCGCTCTCGGTTTGTGTAACCGCACCATATATCTTCGGTTAGAGCGATCATTGAGATTAATAGCTCCTCTTCGGTTTCATTTTCCTAACATTGTTCACATACTATTTACAGATTCGAGTGTATTCCCTGCCATCAAGCCGTACTATCGTAACCGGCCTTTCAATTGTTTCCCGCAGAACGTCGTGGTAATGGATGTGTAGTAGATCTTCTTTATCGTTATAAGTACTGTTTAAACTGTTTAGGGCTATTAACATTCTCTTCCTCTAAAGCGTCACACCTGATTCTGCATTTGCTACCTTTATCGCGTTATATTTATACACTCCTGTTTCTGTTCAGGTTGTTGAGGTATTTAGTTTGCGGTACCAGCAAAAACAAAACATAATAATGATGGCATTTTGTTGAGTTTGAAGAGCATCCGATAGAGAGTAAGTAACGTAACATAAACGAAACGGTAAGCAGCAGTGTAGAATTAATTCTTATAAATTACTCGATACCCGTTTTCTGTTGCACTCTGGTTGATTGTGTTGTATGGTAAATGAGTTTGTTTTCTGTTTAAAATTATGCTGCCCTATTTCTTATCTTCCTAGCCAGTCACACAGTACTAGCGCTACTTTCTGTACTATTGGTATTTCAGCTTTGATTCTTCTGTTGTAAACATAATCCATCAAACAAGAACAACGAATCACATGTTTTGCTGCTGGTTTTTTTTTGTTCTTACAGCAATTTTGTTTGACGAGTGCTAGCAACGGTAGCGTTGTACTGGTATTTTAAGCATGTTACTCATATTCCCCTAGCGTGGAAGCTTCATGTCTTTACCCTGAGAGAATTGCTTGCTTCCTTTTCTTCCTGGTCTTAAATCCCTATTGCGTCGTTATTACTACACTGTTATTCGAGGAAGTGTTCTGGTGGTAGGTCTATGATCATCATACACTACTGCACGATCCAGCGTAGTCGATCGTTTTCTAAACTATCGCTAAAGTGTCGTCTACCAAGCCGTGTTGGGTAGAGAGAAATTGTTCTCATTACTAGGAAGCGATTACTACTCTCCGCGTTAAATGTTGAACTTCATCGAGGTAATTCGAATGCAGTGTTAAAGGATGCTGAACATCTGACGCTCAGCACTTGCCTGTCTTAGATTACTGCTTACTTGTTGCGTCTCATCGAACCCATCAGTGAGACAGGTTGTCCGGTGTGAAATAGGGAGGAGGTGAAAACTGTGGAAATGCTCTCCTTTCGGCTTTGTACAAAATTGTCCTTCTCATTTCACTAACACGACCGTTTGGGTTTTACATTTTCGTTCTTCCGCCTCGCAGGCTCTTCCACTTCTTCGCCTTAATGTTTCTCTCGTACACGCAGGTGTTTAGTATACTTCAGATGATATCGTATCGGTTGCGTATCATGATAAATCGTATCGAGCTCTGTGTATTTGCTTTTTTCTCTATTGCCAATCCCCATCCTGCTTCAGTATACAGTGATTGCGAACGTATACGCGATGGCTCTAAAGTTTGTCCCTAGCATCGTATCATTGTGGTATTTTTATGTTACTTTCGTTTTTTTTTTTCGTTATCGTATAGCTGTTTGTTTGTTGTTTTGTGTTCTGTTGCACCAGTATTGCCACGTTTTCCATCGTTTCACTACGAACTAATGATATTCAATATTTTTGCTTCCACGCCCGGCTCTTTCCGGGGTCGCTGAAATCGTGCATGAAGTAGAGAGATTCGTATAACCAGTTTCGTATAAGACGATAACATCGACAGTGTGGGTGGAAATAATGTGTTTTTTGTTTTTTCTCGTTCCTAATAATGCGGGGATAGAGGGCAAAATCGTATAGCGTTTGCAATTGTTCAACGAAGACTCGAAATTTAAAGAAATGCTTCTAAAAAGTTTTCCAAGCGGATAAAAGGCCCTTTTAAAACTGGATCCCAGAGGAGGATTGTAAAAATAGTGTTTCACCGCATCTGATAACTTTTATCCTACACCCGGCTTCAGTATACATTCGGTTGCTCATGATATTTCGTATTCCGGCGTGTGTGTGTGGGGGGGGGGGGGGTGGTTTGCCGATAGATTTTCCTCCCTTCTGCCCCTCGTGGTTACGCACGCACCGTGTGTGTTAGAAAATCGTATATATCTGCCATCCTACCACCGTTGATGTTGGGTATACTTTGGGTTTAGTGTGTGGCTGGACGTAAGAAGGCCAGACTCAAACCTGCTGCCCACTTGCTTTTGAAGTCAGAGGTGCACCGAAAGGTCAGGTCCTGGCAGCAGGCAGTGGGGGCTTGCGGATCGGTTTGAAACGTATACGCGGTAATAGTATACTCTGGGTCATTACGATGATAACATGAGTTCACAAGGTAGGTTGATTATTGCTGCGCCAGGGTCGGGGTGAGCCTCGCTTGACCTGACTTGCTTAGTATAAAACTTTCCTACTCTCTCTCTGTTCTCTCGTGAGGATGTGTATAAGGTGATTCTTCAGGTCCTACACTCACTCCATCGTACCTGCGTTAAGAGGTTGCACGCCATCAGTTAAAAATCGTAACACTATTTCACTAGCTAGTAGAGGTAAAGATTAAGTTGCGTACGGCAGACTGGCGCCTGCCGCCCTGAGGTAGACTGGATAGGAGCCGGGTAACGTTCCCTCTCCTCTTACATGCACTACGAAATGCAGCTTCTTTCCTGGGTGACTCTCCCTTAGTCTGAGGTATTTCTGTTGCTCGCTTTGCAGGTGATCGCTTGTAGGAATAATAATGCTACATAAAGGTATCCGGTTTGTCTGGTCCGGCTGCCGGTCTAATAGTAACTTACTTACGCTCTAATTTGAACCCGGCGTGTACGCTTGTGCTTGTTTCGGAAACAACACAAACGTTGAACAAAAACAAAACAAAAAAAAATCTGCACTAATCTTATGTAACCGTAGTGAGAAACCGCGTTCGTCTGAGGAGGTATCGTGTGAGGTATATAACATTTGTAGGTATACAGTCATTTGTATATGCTGTCAGCTGGATCCTTCGCGGCGCACTATCCCTTGCGTCGGAAAACGGCTAGCGTTCGAGGGGTCGCTAGTCTGTTTTAGCTTCCCCGGGTAGTGTCCCGATCCGGACGAATCTTATCTCTTATACACGATGGCACAATGAATTGTTCGGACTTGATGTTTATCTGCGATCTTGTCGTCGGCGGCCCTTCGCCGGAAGGATGTCGCGCGGAACGGAGGCTCTCTTATGATGTAAAGACGGAACCAAACTTGAAATCCATTCCCGTGCGACACCGCGGGTGAGTAAGGATAAAATATAACTCTATATGCATGTCCTAGGTCTCCTGCGCCTACGTGGTGGTAGACATGTGTGTTCAATTTGTTGTATAGTAAATGGCATTAGTGAAGTTGTCCACCATGGAAACGCGAATCGTTCATCAGCATTCCGATAGCACGTGGTTGGTATACCGGGTGTATACGACCGGTTTTCGTTCGTATAAAGTGTTGCGTATACCGCCGTTGGCTGCAGTGTGCCTCATTTGAGTTTGGATAAGTTTTGCCTTTCGTTTGACTGTTTAGTGTGTGGCAATACTTTCGTCGTCGGAGTAGTTCCGCTCGTCAGCCGAACTGTTACCGTCATCATCGTGCGCTCCTGAGCCGTCCAGTCCCAGATCCATCGGTTCCGAGGAGCCGCCGCGCCGGATGGCATCACTGTTCAGTATGCTGTTGTTGTTGTTCAGCCCGTGGTTGCCACCGTTACCGCCTGGGGCACCACCGGCACCGCTTGCCGCCAACGCCAACAGCTTCTGGTGGTTGCTCGTTTGCAGAAGACGATCGGTTTCGGCACTACCACCTCGGTTGCCGCCGGGACCCGTCGGTTCGATGGTCACGTTCGGAGAGGACTGCAGTTTGGCGAGCGACGACAGGTCCGGGTTGTTCTGGTTGTTATTACTGGTCAGTTTGGCCAGGTCCAGCTGCGGAGGGAGAAACCCCGGTGGCAGCTGGTCCAGATTGTGTCCGAGTGTCTTGAGGTGTGCGATCTTTGCGGCTTGCAGGGCCGCTGCCGCAGCCTGCTCTTGGGTCATTCCGCTCATGCCTAGGAAGAGATTTCATTCCCGGTAAGTTGCAGTTCCTATAAACAAGATAATCTGTAAAGCGCGCGGGTCAAACTCACCAAATGCATTCTCCGTGATGAACTGCAAGTACGTGTCCAAGATAGCCGATCCAGTGGGTGTGTTTTGTTGCATGTGGTTCATGGGACCACCGCCTCCGGCACCTCCGTGACGGTCCGGTCCCGGAAGTCCATTGCCACCGTTGCCATTTCCACCGGGTCCTGCACCGTTGCCGGCACCGTTGCCTCCGTTGCCGCCCTCACGTCCAAGCCCTTCCAGTCCTAACTTTGGTGTGCTTTCCCCTGGACGTACGCGCGTAATAGTGGTCGAGTTGAGATGGTTGAAACCTGCCGGTCGAAAGTTGGCGTTACTCGGGCTCTTTGTTCCCCTTACGATGGATACTTACCGGTAGGCGACATTCCCATCATGCTCTCGTGGAAGCGCCGTTGTGACTCGCTGTGGCTGCTCTGCGACATGGTCAGGTCTTCCGGGTCGTCAAAGTCGTCTCCGCCTTCGCCAGATCGCAGCTCTAGCTTCATGCCATCGTTGCGGCGCGTGCCGGTAGGCGATGCGCGGGCCCGCAGCTCCGCCGGCGAGATTTTAACGCCGGCCTTCGCCAGAAGCCGCGACGCCAGCTCGGGATCGAACGGGCTCGGCATGGGCAGCACCGGCAGGTCCTTGGTCGAGATGCCCCGGTGCTGGCGGGACATGTGCGAGTGCAGGGAGTTGCGCGATTTGGCCACCGTGCCGCACAGCACGCACCGATAGCCGGGGCAGACCGTGTGCTTGTCCTCCAGGTGGGTGCGGAGCGTGTGCGCCGAGCGGTAGATCTTGCCACACTTCGGGCACGGCCGGGGGTCGGTCGCACGGACGCGCATTTCTAGAGAACGGCGAGAAACTGTAATTATAAGCGTTAAGTGCCGTTTGGGGAGAATGAGAGAGAAAGAGAGAGAGAGAGAGAGAGAGAAACAAAATGAAAATAAAATGAAATGAAAAATAACGAATGGTAATGGTGAGCACAAAACGATAAAATTAAAAACAGTCAACAACAACGCAGGGACACGTTGGTGCAGCTTGCTAGGGAAGGTTAAAATAAGATCCTTAATACTCCGGACGCCGTCGATGGATGCACTTCTATTAGTAGGGTTACGTTTCTCTAGGACAACCCTATTAGTAAGCCAGTAACTAAAAAGAACCACCAACCCCGGGAGGGTAAAGAAAGTACCTCAAACAAGATGGTAGCACTGTCTTTTATACTTTTCATTGTTTGCCTTTTATTTTGTAATCATTTCTCACGTTTACTGTATCCTCTCGTCTCTCGCTTCCATCTACGTCCCTTCGTACAAATGCAACGCGAGAATACATTTTACATGGTAAGTGTGTTGAGTGTGTGTCATTGTGTTTTCAAAGTGACTGTTGCTCTTTCCGCTAGTGACCTGTCCACGCACCCACAATTTCCTCGCTCATTGTCTCGTTCATACTCAATTGTCTTCGTGTGTTCTTGTGTTTGCGTCTCGTTCTTGCCAACGATTTACTGCTCATTTTACTTTCATACACTTCTCCGAATACAAAACTACAAACTTTTTACAAGTTCCCGTGTGGTGGTGCTTCCACTTTTACAATTTACATCGCGTCCTGTGTATTTGGTACAATATTTCATAGCTTTCGGGATTTTTGGAGAAAACTCTTTCTTCTTCCTTTCCAACTTGCAGTGGTACATGTTTCAACACTTCTTACCCATAGTTTGTTTTCTGCTTGCTTATGTGTAATATGGCGCTAAATATATAATATATGTATATATTCTATGTATCAATAGATCTTTGTATATATACTCCTCTTCTAAATTGCAATTTTGCATGCCAGCGTGTGTTCGCCTAGTTTAATTCATGTTTAAAGCGAATTTGCTCCGTATCGTGTATCTATAAGCCTGTGTGTTGTGGTAAGAATGTATTTCCTTCTGTGTTGGCCAGTAGGTCGGGTTTGAATTGAAGTATTTCAAAAATGAAATTGTATGCGACACTAGTAGGTTAAAATAAACGCTATTTCCTAACGGGTTTTGAAGAACGAAACGAAACGCTTTCAACCAGCGCAGAAAGGCAAACATCCTTAATAAACGGAAATAGTTTTCACTCCTAAACGGTCTACACTGCAAATGCACGATACTTATGGCAAATGATGAACCGGGGTTTCCGTTCGTAAGCCCTAAAAATATCAAGCGAAACGAGACGATAAACCTAGAATTTACTCTAAATACGCTCTAATGGCAAAATGAGGAACGAATCGTGTTGTCTTTTGCAACGCTGTTTACCTTTATCATTAAATTTATGTGTTGTTTACGTATTTGTTGAACTTTTACAAACTGCGAGGTGTCTTTTTTGTTTTTCGTAATTCCATTTCCCTAATCGATTTCTTGTCACTAAGATAAACAATTTCCGCACCCATGGAAAAGTGAGCGAGCCGCCAGACCGAACGCAACCGAAGCGCCGAAGCTCAATTTATGTCAAGCCGATAATTACCGATAGTGAGTAAGTAAACTAGTATAGTATTGACCGAGAGGCAGCGGCAGGCCACTGATGGTGTGGAGGTTGGTTTCCTAACCGTTCGCGTTCCCTAATTGGACACGCCGGATCACCGTAATTAGGTGCATGGGTTTTTCGCCTACGAGTGCGAGCGGGACAGGGCCTCGGTGATGATGATTACTGTTTGACTTTACTTTTCGGCGGCCCGTTTTGGGGCGCCCGGTAACACTGGATACATACATTGTAGTCCTGGTGAAAAATTGTACTAGGTGTGGCGTTGCCGTGGAATGGTTTCTGGGCGAGCCGCAGGACTCGCAAGGGAAACGCATCGCCAAGAACGGGGCGAGGGCTTACCGGGAAAATGGCTGTAGGCATTCTACCACCTCGGTGCAGAGTGACCACTAATGGAACTATCAACCAACGTGACAATGCACAAGTGAGAAGAGTTGTAGGACGTTACTTTGGCCGTTCAGATGGAAGGTCAGGAGGTGAGTGTGAAAACATGCTGCAGAAGCGGTCCTAGCCTTCAACCTTCGAATTTTCTTCCATATTGTATTTGGCTTATCAACTGCTTCCTTTATTCTGGCCCATATACGAGTGCATGTGTGTGTGTTTGTGTGTATACTGTTTGTATTTGTGTCGGTAGCGGTGCAGAGAAAGCCTAACCAACTAACCTATAAGGCCGTTTTATCCGTTTTTTTTGTTAGACTGTTTCTACTGTTTTCAGTTCTTCCCAATTTTTATTACAAACTAACCTAACATTTTATTACCGTCGCGCTTCTACTGTGCCTTTCTTTCTTAGCTAGCAGTAATACGTGTTTGAAACTGTTAGTTCAACTTGCAATTTCGTGACAATTCCTGGAGTTTCCATTGATTAACATACCACTCGGTATCAGTTTGACAATATTGGTTGGTTAGTGTTTTTTTCTCATGTGTTGCCTCGGTCGAAAGATGGCGACTTTAGCGTTATGAGTTTGCATGGCTCGCTTAATTTTTGTTTACCTAATTTTTATAGCTTAGTAGGAACCTTTATCATTTTACTGCCTTTTTACTTATCTTTGCTGTTGTCTAAATATAGAAAATCAATATCGGCCCGATTAGATCAGGAAAATCTGTGTTAGTTTCTCTTTATGGCTTTCTTTTTTTCTGTATGTTACAGTGTTTTTTATGTATAGTCTCAAACGTTTTTTTTTATTTTGTAGTTAAAGTTTGACCACTTGAAGCATATTTCTGCTTGCTACGCAGATGCAAAATAAGGTTTTAAATTCATATGATGCCGTAAGACTATTTTGCATCATTCGTTTGTAAGGTTGAACTTTCCGTTTCTGTAGCAATGCAACTAAAATAAATAAAATGTTTAGAATACTACAGGTTTATTTTTTAACTACTAAGGACGTTTCTCTTTTGATAAAGCAAGCCGACCATTTTATTAATACTGTTCTGATCAAGAATGTTGAGATATCGGGGACGCCTGGCTTATTGTGGGAGGGCAAACGAAGGAATTTTACTTTTTTACTACTACCATCACGAACACAGGACTAGAAAAAGAAAGCTATGTTTTTTTTAGGAAATGGTTGCCACCGTTGTTTTAATGTTCAAAACAGTTTAACTGTTTGTGTGAGCAGGCTGTTTTGCATAAAGTTTGGTTTGGTTATCTTCTATGCTAGAGTGTTTGCATACGTTGTTTTATATTGGGTTGGTTGGTTTGGTTTCTCTTTGAGTGTTTTTCTGTCTTTCTTTCGGTTCGATGATCGGTTGTCGATCCATCCATTTGCTACAAATTATTTTTCTTGCTTCGAAATACCGCAGCCGTGAGACAACCGACTCAAGCGAATGTTGGAACACCATACCACAGTTCCAGGCCGTCTATTAAAACCCCGTTGGCCACGCGTTAATTTTAAGTCTTTTTTCTTAAACACTTTTTTCCATTTCATTCCAAATAGGAACCCGTTTGGTTTTTGGTTGCTAACTTGGTTTGCACTTGCAGCGTTGTAACAACGTGGAAATCATATCAATCGTCAAACCCTTTCCCCCTGTTGACGCTTCTCGTCGGTTTTAGGTTAAATTTTAGGAACTTTAGTCAGTGTAGGACACTCACGCGCATCGCTTGCGAACCTTCTAATACTTGTGTACTTTTTCCTCCTTTGCTCGTTAATATTTCTACAAAATTGTTCACTGGTTGCGGAGCAGTCTACAGAACCGAACAACCCCAATCGTTGGTAAAGAAAGATCCTCAAATTAAAGGATGAAAGTACTTCGATCTGATCGGCACTTAACAACGGAAAGGGTACTTCAAAACAAAACGCTTCATCAGCCGTCGAATCGTGGAATGTGTTTGCAATCTACTCCTACCGTCGCTGCGTGTTGGCTTTTGGAAATTTTGAAGTTTCCCATTTAGCAACCGGCCGACTCTCACGGAATACCGGTGAACGGTCCCCCGGACGAGCGCATGGCCTTCATCTGGGCCCACTGGTTCGTGTGCTTGAGGCGCATGTGATTCCGCACCGAGTTCGGGTGAGCGAACCGCCGGCCGCACTGAATCACCGGACACACCGGGCTGTCCCGGGGATAGTGTCGGTCGAGATGCTGCCGAAAGACGCGCGGCTCAAGGGGAACTTCGCAAAGCGGACACGGCAGAAGGTACACCTGGCCGCCCTGCGAGCCTGAACCACCGTCCCTTGCGTTCGCACTTCCCGCGGAGTTGGCGCTACCGCCGTTCCCGGAAGGGTTCGACGAACCGCTCCCGCCACCCGCACCACTGTTGCTGTAGGCGGCCGCAAATAGACGATCGGCAGCGGCAGCAGCGGCTGCCACGGCGGCAGCCGATTGCTGCTTGCCGTTGCTCTGAGAGCCACCGGAGGCAGAACCGTTCCCTGTCCCACCGGATGGCGCGACGCTCGCGGAACACCGACCGCCGGTGGTGGTGCTGGTGGCCGGCGATTGTGAGCCGCCCCGTTTGTCGCTTCCGGTGGCTGTTGCTGGGCCAAGATTCAGCACGCTCGTTGGAGTGAGGGTAGGCGTGGGGGGCGTACTGGCCGTCGATAGGAGAAAGCCGGCAAGCTTTTGGTGGTGTTGGTGCTGCTGCTGCGCTTGCCGCTGCAGAAGCGCCTGCAGACGGACCTTCTCGTTGAGGAAGTGCTGCTTGAGGGCGAGCTCGTGCGTGCCGGCCTTGTGGTGGGCGGCGAAGAAGTCGGCCGCCGCCTGCTCACTTCCCGCGTCGCCCAGCGCCGCCGCTCCGTTCAAGCTGCTAACGGCGCTGGCAGCAGCGGCGGCCGCCAACACTCCGGCCGCGGCCATCCGCTTGTGGTACTCACTATCGAGCGTGGTCGCGATGGCCGACAGCCGCCCGTCTACCTTGAGATCTAGCTCGCTCCTCTCGCTACCAGCGCCGTCCGCGTCCTCGTCGTCCTCGTCATCGTCTTCGTCGTCGTTCGCCCGCAGTCGCGTCATGTCATCGTCGTCCTCGTTAGCGTGTCCCCGAACCGGCGGCACACGCCGTTCCCCATCGCCCTCCTCATCGTCCTCCCCGTCGACACCATCATACCCGTCGGTGGTCGGCCGTTTGCCACCGATGGCGTTGTAAGTCGGCTTCCGCCGAGCTGGCACTTCGGTGTGATTTGAGCTGGTCGGCTGCTGCTGGTGCCGCCGCAGGGCCAGCGCTTCCCGCACGTCATCGAGAGCCGCCGGGCCACTCGTCGACTCATCGAACGGCGTAGGCTCCTCCGCCGGAGACGTCGCTCCGCGGTGGTGCAGATTTTCCGCGTGCGTTTGGCCAAAGTGATGCCGCTTGAACCGTTTCGCCAGACGATGCCGATGATGCTGCTGCTGCTGCTGGTACTGGTGCTGGTGCTGCTGGTGGTGGCGGTTCGTGGTGCTGCAATCGAGACCGTTCTGCTCTTGCTCGGCACGCCCTTGCCGCCCACCGCCGCCCGCCCCGTCGTCACTGCGCGGTGTCTCATCGATCTCCTCCTTGATCAACGCGTCGCAGTGTTGCCGCGCATCTGCAATCGTGGGTTTTTTAGAAGCACACGTCATTTTGGTTGCAGTTGAGATCGGGGATGAGAGGATGGGGGGGAACAGTTTGGTGTGACAAGTTGGCTGGCAACTTTTCCGTGCGCACAGTGTTACAATGATGATTTCTGATTCGCCCGACGATCCGCAAAGGGATCGCTCTCTTGGTGTATGTGTTTCAATTGCAATTGGCACACGCCGACCCGATCTATGTTGCGTGATCAATTATTTTTATAACAATCGGCGCTTGGAATGGATTTACTGTCCTGCACACTACTGCCGAGGTTTAGCTTTGTTTGCGAATCCTTTTTTATCGGCCACCGGTTTTCCTCTACTGTAAATTTTCCGGCAATCGATTTTATAATTTTTTTTCGGGCCTTTGATTTTCTTCATTCCTCATTAGTTTTGTACCAATAATGTTTCATTCCAATTGAGCTCGGTGTGTAAGGACAGTATGGTTGTCTTTGTTTTTTTTTTTGGTTTTTATAAAAATTATTACACATCCATAGAGATCGTGGTCGTGCTGTGGTAGATTTGTCAGACGCCTTGCGATTATCTCGCTGTTGCAATCTTTCGCCGTTTTTTCATACAGTAAACATACAGCCATTATTAATATTTATTAAATTAAACGTTCCTTGCTAGCTTACTAAATGATAACGATGTACTAATTCGAACGTAAAATAGAATTTAAAAACGAACAACAGAAAACGATAGCAACGAAGAAACAAAATAAGACACACACACGCACACAGAAAAATACACTCAAACATGATTGAAGTAACAGAAACGGAACCGAACGATACGTGAGAAATGGAAAACAAAAAATGAAACGATCGACAGGATAAAACTTAAGAACGAAAACATAACCCGTACGGGAATGGATGAATCGAACTGAAGGGGTTGGTCGAGAAAACAGGACATTAGACGTCACGAGGAAAAGATAAAACACAAAACGTATGCGAATGGTATGGTATGATGCCAATGTTGCCTCTCCGATGTCATGTATGCTTGTTGCGGGTACAAAAATGGTACAGACGCTTCGAGCTAGCCTGCTGTACGGATTGTTTCGGCCCGATTGATTTTTGGGTGAATTTGGATTCGCTTTGTTTCCAGCAAGCGGTTCGGTGTCCCAGTTGCGCCTGAAAATAGTTCCCCCTTGCACACCACCGTGTGGTGTGTGAAATTTTGCCCGCGCTTCGACATCCGATTGTGGGGCGAGCTAATTTGGTTGTTCGAGGTGGACACCCACCCGGCACGTGTGGCAATTGGGACTGTAGCCTATTGTTGCCAATGGTTGGAAAGGAGAACCCGGGAAAGGTTAGGGGATGTATGCGCGGATTCAAAAAAGGTTGTAGTTTCCTGAGCACAATCAGCTGATCGAAGGTCTCACATACACACGCATCAGCACACCGACCGGGAAATGGCAGCGTTGCCCGGTGGGTGGATGAAGTTCAAATAAATCACAATAAAGGAAGCTTCACAAACAATTTGAACGGAAAAATACGACATCGAATTAAACGATAAAAGAAAGAAGAACCATTAAAAAGACAAAAAATACACGAACACCAGTTTGGCCAGGAACAAGGAGTTGTTTTTTGTTTTGTTTTTTTGTTTTAGAAGGACAGATCGGTGGTGGTTTTCTAATTTTGCACGTGCCCTACTGCTTCATTACACATTATGCCATGCAGCGAGTTACAGACAGAGCGCTCGTATGCGAATGTTTGATTTGTTGTAGTACATTTAGTCGTCCATGCTCATTCCTGGTTTCCCTTACTGTTCTACCATACCAATTGTTTTGCTTTTTGCTCTTAATCATCCATAATTTCGATTTACTCACTTCTCTAACTAAACCTAGCTCGTTATAGCGTAAAATGCTGAATGAAATTCGAGCTTTTCCGACTTGCGCTTTCTAGTTCTTTTTACTTTTTCGCTATTTTGCTGGTTCGCATTCGTGTTAGTTTGTCTTTTTTTGCGTAATGCTTGTAAGTTTTTGAATAATTTGTTCGTTTTTTTGCTTATCGTTGGAAGCAACCTCCTTTGTGAGGTTAGTTATAAGCTTTCAGATCGGTGGTTGAGTGATGTCGGATAATTACTGCGTGTACATGTGCGTGTGTATATGGTTTATCCGGTGATTGGTGTTAACTTATCACGGTAATTTAGTGGTGTGGTTAAAACAATATCATATAAAGGCAAACAATGTATCGTATCGCAAGGAAATTTTGCATTTTTTGCTCGTGAGTGTTTGTGCAGGGTACAGAGAAGTGGGATTGCGCTTGTTGGTAGAAGGGGTAAATTTTAAAGCATCAGAGATTCGTTTTACTCAGTAATGGGTTTTTATAGTGCAAAGATAAACGGCTTGATGGGGTTTTGCTGAGAGACGGTGGGTTTTGTGAATGGCAGTGTGCATTGTGTTATTATATTTTTCCTACGTGAACCAATTGTGATCAGTCGAGAGTGGAGGGAGCATTTTTTCAGATATTGTACAGAGAGGATCAATAATCACGCAACAAAAAAGTTAAATAAGTAAAAACCGCACCTTGGAAGCCAAAAAAAAATGGAGACAAATGAATTGCACATAAATCTATTCGTACTAAAAATTAACCAACGTAAAATAAATGATGTAGAAGAATGGCCACCGAAAAAAATATAAAATAATGAATGCCAGGACGATGTCAGTAAGGAAAGGGGTGGAAATCAAACGAAAAGAAAACAAAATGATAGAAAATCAACGATACTTTCAAACCAAACTAGAGGAATGTTTAAGATAAGTAAATATTAATAATTTATTAATTATGCTGAACAATCAGAAATCATTATTAAACACTGACGAACGGTATTAATAATACGGTATGGTTGTAATTGCTATACGTTATTTCGTTGCATAAAACGAAAGGATGGATCAGTTATTTGTTCCGTTTTATTTGAAGGGTTGGTAAAATGTTCAAAAGAGAGAAAGGCAAGAACATTATTTCACTACAAATGCGAGGTTAGCGATGCCTTGTTATGCTTAATTTCCATATTATTTCGAAAGTTTGGTAGGAAAGACAAAGGGCGCATATAAAAGAAAGATAAAGATTGCAATTTTTAGTTGTAGTTTCTATAAAAACAATTCACCGTGAAAAACATCATACCTCTCACTAGCTAGAACGTTATTCAAAAATTTGACATGTTCAAAATGGCAAAGAATAATGGAAAACATGATTGAATAGGAGGGTTCAATAACAAAACTACTAATACATTGTAATCATTTTTCACACATAGAGCTTGTAACTGTCAGTAAAAACATACAAATGCATTTAACCTAGGTAGAAAGTTTATCTTGGACAGGCGACACAGGCATGACATGTATCTAGTGGAATTATTTAGAAATAGAAGCAGACCGATTTCACCTTTTGACATTTTAAATGCAGCCTTCAAATACCATCGATACACATGGGGTAATAATCGTTGATGGTATCGCTGCTAAATACATTGTCATTCGGTTGTTCACTGCTTTGTTCGTCGGCGCAATGGAGGCGCATGGTGTTTTGTGCGGTTGATGTTAGAAGAGCGGGGGGTTTTTGTTAAAAAAAATATTATTTCGAACCACATTTCACCACGATAGCTTGTCACAATGGAATTCAAATTCAATCGCTTCCCTGACCCCCGGTGCAAGGTGTAATTAAACAAGCTCTCATTCCGGAAATACTTTTATTCTCTCCGTTACGTCGATAGCGAGCGATCGATAAAAGCATAAAAATATGTTTCAAAAACATCATAAATCTAGCTGCGAGCAATTTTGTTCTCCACCCCTTCATGGCCCTTTCAAAAGCCTTCGCTACCGCTTCAGACCCGCGTGACTCGCGAGGAAATGTGTCACCGCGAACAAAACGTGCGTTTGGCTTGGATTTATTCAGTTGCAATCAACCGTAAGCTCGCAAGCATTCGGGGGAGAAAAAAAAAGGGCCTGGAAAAACAGCGAACGTTTTAATTAGAAAATCGATTAAAAATTTCTTCTCACCCGCCCAGTTGTTCGGCGTCCCCGTCCAGCCTGTATCCATAGATAGAGTAAAAAATAATAGAAACAGGATTAGAAAGGACACGGTGACGCTTCTGGGGCTGCGGTTCGGTCGGCTCTCTGAAATGAGCTCAATTTTAGTGCCCCGGTATGATTATTACCCGATTGGTTATTGTAATTGTATTGTTTTATGGGCAGGTATGGGAAACGGGCGGAGAAGGTAGGGTATGTGGGTTTCGCCAGGCTGTACGAAAGGTTTGTGGCATAAATAGAAACCACCCTCCTGCTGTCCCCATTTTGTCCTAAATAATGGAAAATGGTTTGACTTAAATTCCAATACCTAACCAACGAACCACAGGGGCACACGGTTGGATGGGAAAAAAAACTCACATTCACACACAAAGAAATGGTTCAAACGAGGTGAAATTACACGCTTTATGGGCTCCGTTGGTCGGGTGTACCGTAAGTGACCCGGTGCTGCCCGAATGGGAATTGGTTTAATGAAAGCGATTGATTGAATTTTTAAAAAGGGGTAAAATCGTTTACCCCAACCCTCACTGTGGGCCGCAGTTCTAAATCGTTTGTGTCTTGTGGTAATTATTCCAAGCGAAAGTTGTATCCTTCGAGCCGGCTTCCCATCTTTCCACCCGTTTTCTTGTACAAAAAAGATTGGGTTTTTTTTTTGCCAGGACTTAGGTCGAGGTAAGCAACGAGCACCGGAAGTAGAGCAAAAGCGATGCGATAATTCCGATTAGCCTAAAAGTCTTGCACCGAGCCGTGGCAAGGTACGATTGGTGAGGTTTTCCAATAAAATGTATCCTTTTTTCTCTTCCTCGCCCGATCGGTGGGTTATGACTGTTGCCAAAAGTCATTTAGACGTGCCGCTTTCGAGCGACTGAGCGGCTGAGGTTGGTCGATTGTCAGGATGAGCAAACTAAGACCGTCGACGATGGAAAATCAGTGCCACAAACAAAACCTATTCATCCATTTTTGTGCCCCCTTCCTTCCTTCGACCCTTGCCATAACTATCTCCTACCGTACCTTCCCCTTGTCGTCTGAAAAACGTACCCTACAAAACTGCACGAGACATCGGCTACCCTTCCGAATGTGTGCTTCTCGCTCGTTGCCATACCGTGTTGGCCTTGTGTCGTAGCGGCCGGGCGTGTGGAAGAGATTTTGGCCAACAGCTTAACCTCGCCAGAGCAGGCTGTGAAGGGAGGTTGGGAGATGCGAAGACCACCACAGACATTAATGTCAATGGTGTCACTGTCGCAATCGAGGCACAGAGTGTGGCAGCCGAGCGATAGACAAAAACAGATCCCTTCGAGGCTGCTGGGAGGAGAAAAATGGAAAACAAAGTACGGGCCGACAAAAAAGGGGCCGATGGATGGATGCGCAAAGACTGTAGGAGGGCTTTTATAAGCACATTCAATGGATAATTATGCCTTAACTATCATTAAAATATTCCATTTTGAGGATTATAATTATCATCATTTCAACATTAAGAATTTTCCCTACGAGGAGGCTTGGTCCCTTTTTTATTGGACGCGGGGCATTGGGGATGGGAACGGGCACCCCCGGGGGGGGGGGGGGGGTGTTTGAAGGGTTTGTAAGAGTAATGTGTGATAGCGTCGGCGAATCCGAACTGGTGCGGGTTCGAGTTTTCCATCAGGCGAGAAGGTCGAAAGTGGTTACAGCGATCCGTTTGCCAACCCGTCGAGGTGGGATGAGGGAAAGCGGAGCAGAAATGGTAACCGTCTCGGTTGTTGTCTAGAGCTGAGGCCGGTCATCATTACAGAGGCTTTTGGGGAAGACCGCACCACTGCCGCCGGCGTCAGCGTACAAAGCCATTCAGCAGTCGCAACTGCTTCCCGAGCAGGGGAGTCCTATTTCCGTCCTTGCTACGCGCGCGGAAACTCACAGTTTCGGTAAATGTCAACCAAGTCTCCATGGTCTCCAATTTTCCTGACTCTTGTTTCACCTCTCGTAGGAGAAATAGGCGAAAGTCATATATTTTAATTTCTATTTGGCTTCTCATAGAATTTGAAAACTAGTGCTAGAAACGTGATTTGGAAGCATGGAAAATCGTGCTTAAGTACTGGGGTTTTATTAACCTAGAACGCATGTTAACATGTTGGCATCGTACCGACATCGTAACGAGCGTTTTTTTTTTAGAGAAAAACTTAACCGTCAAAAATCATTCCTTTCATGATTTTTGTGTATATAATTGCTGCATCATCGATAAGATACTGCACAATCTTTTTTCTTTGGAGCATAACCTACAACCGAAAACAGAAGGTCTGCATTTTCGGCCTCCATTTCCGCTTGTTTCGTCATCATCGAAAGGGATGATCTCTTTTTGGAGAAAACTTTTCGCCCTAATGTGTTCCGCGATTAACGCAACAAACGCATGCTGGAACAAAATCCGTACTAGTCGTTTCCCCGCACGCACTAATGTGTGCTACCAATTTTCCTACACACTGACGCGGTTGATACCAGCTAGGGGTTTTGTGCCCTCTACGATTTCTGTGACGTGATTTGTTTTTTGAGCACATGTAAAAAATAGATTTGTCCACGGACGTCCTGTGTTTATTTTTTTATCCCCAGCATGATACTGAGTTAGTTGCCGTCCTCCTGCCCTCGACAAGTGTTTCTAAAAGTTGGAATTTCTCCTGCTGATAGTGGCTCGATAGAGGAACAGTATGGGTATGGGGGGAGCGATATAATTTTCGTAATTGAAAATGCTTCCTCCACTGCAGCGCCGGCGATGTCGCTGGTTCGCGGTAAGACATATTGCATGTTTGATATCAGTTTGCAGCAGGCCACGTCTTAAGATCGGGTGGATCGCACGCGTGTAATGGTTGGACATTAGCCGTGGTGCTATTTCGTGCCCTGGGGAGGCCCTTGCGGTTTGGGCTGGTTCAAGTAGCGGCAGGCGCGAGCTTCGGCGCGGCAAAGGGAAATGAATAAATGAAGAAGCTTGCTTCTTCGTCCGGGGTTTTTCAAAACAAACAAACGATTCGAGCACGGGCGGGTCAGAACACGTAGAGCAGGAGGGTAGAAAAAACGCCTCATTGGAAAGTCAAAGAAATGGACAAAGATATCAACACAGTTCTCAGTGGTTTTTTTTACCACCCCAGTCGCACAGAACTCTAGGAATCTAGACTTTTTGTGAATATAGAAAACATTTCTTCAGCCACAAAAAAGGCATCATAGGTTTACCAAACAGCAAAAACAAACGTCTTTCCTTTGGGGGTCAACTCGGGGGGGTGGCGGTGGATATTTCGGTTATCAATTAGTCAGTAGAATATGTTACAACAACCGGTTATGGTTTTCGGCATCGGGTTTTCTTTCTGCCCCTACTATGCACCGTGGGTAAATTGTAGTGGGACTCGGTTTCGTGACGGCTGTCAATTTCACCGACATCCGAAAACGTACGCAATCCTGTCGGCATGTATCAGTTTCTTTGCAGAGTGTTGATTTTTGATTCGCTTTTTTTCTTCCTTTGAGCTAGAAAAAAACGACTCACTTCACAGTTGAATGTGCTCGGGAGAAGTAGTGCAAGCGAAGAAAATAACATCGGAAGCTCACAAACGAGCTCCAGGCACGATTGCTCAGTGTCAAAGATTTCTTACATACCCTGCTTGGTTCGTTTTGCCATCGTTAAACCTATGTTTTTGCTGCCATGCCGTGAATCGCTGCCATCATAATTATCTCTGGTGAAAGTAGAAATTTGTCAAACAACGATTCTTTGAACCTTCGAGTGCGCTCATCAATGCTCAAGCGTATGCAGCATTAATAGACGGCCAGAAAAAATACAAGCCCATTACAATTTTTTGTTTTTGAGTGAAAACCATGGCATCTAAAAATGCCATTAATAAGGCACAAAATTGAATTTCCTTTTTCCGGGCTTTTAGAAAAAGCTTGCCAAATATTTTCGGAAGAAAACTGTGCCGATGTAAATATGTGGCCAGCTCTTATATTCTTTCTCAGCGACAAAGGCAGCTTTGAATAAATCTTTCCCGTCTATCTCTACAAGTTTGCATTACTAACATTCTTTTTTTTGTGTACATGCTGAAGTGTATGTGTGCAGCACACTTAGCAAAGAACCCTTTTCCCTTGCGCAACGCCAACTCACACCCCGTCGCGTAACAATTGATTCTTGATTATTTCCAAAAAGGACGTCGCGGGTTTCAATCGATATGATTTTTAGAATGGCCCTTCGCTAAGTTGGGCCCTTTTTTAATGAGGAAGTTTTGTTTCCGTCCGATAAGTGGGTGGAAAAATACCGACCGGCACTGGGGACCCCCGGGGAGTTGGGTAGGCGAAGTTCCTAACCTCGTTTAATTATTCACCACCGCGTTTAGCGGCGGGAAACATTGTGCGTCAAAAATAAAGTGAGTAACGAGCAATGGCGGCGGGTAAGTGACGATCGGAAGGGAGAAATTGAAAACATGAATAGAACGGCTGGGCCCCGCACAGGGCTTTCTTAAGACTTCCCTTCAACGAAAAGGTCCATGTGGTGTGGGGTTTCTTTCGTCAGGCAAGCGTCCGGCAAGAAGGAAAGGAAGCCGTAGCAACCGTAAGCGAAAGGAGTAAGCGTTGTCCATTTGGCCTAGTTCCCATGGGCGCCGAGTTTAGAGTATTTTTTTTTTAAATAAATAAGTACAAGCTTCGGTGAGTACTGCTCGGCTTAGTTTTTTTTCCATTTCGAACCAATTTTCTCTTGACAACTCTTATTTTTCATTCATTAAAAAGAGTTTTTTAATAAGCCAGAATACTGAATTTCAAAAGATTCCAGATTTTTTTTTCTCTTTAAGATAAAAACGAAATGACACACAATCAATTAATCCAAGCCTTAGCCTCGGGTTGACAGGAGCATACATATTTGATTGAATGTGTCTCCTTTTCTGGCCCTATCGTTAATTGCAAAGCGATGTCCAGCAATGTGATGCGACGGTAATCAAAGTAGTTTTGCCGAAATGCTCGCGGATAGCAGATTGTTCTATCCGAGCAATCGGAAGAATGGGAGTATCCTGTTGTACCGTTGAAATGTGTGAGCGCAGAAATTGCCAGACCGCGGCAGCTTTTAGTTCGCACCCTCCACCCGCGCGAGCGACGAAGAAAAGAAGCCATCTAGGTTGAAGAGCAAGAGGCTTAGGAACGGGGAGTGAAGGAACGGGACCGCGTTTGAATAGCGATGTTGATGATTTATGCTGCAACGAAGCGCATCGTCGTTCGGATTCGGGGCTCTCTTGGTTGCCTGAAGATGGGTGAGTTTAGTTCGTTTGGTTAGCCCGGAAATTAACCACGCACTGCAATCATTCGATGATGATGACAACGCCGCCGCCGCCGCCGCCGCCGACGATGCTGAGCACGGCGACAACAACCACCATCACGGTACGGATAATGTCGTGCAGCTGCTTTCCTCCCGCAACCGGAGTGCTTGTGGCATCCACGGGACGTTCTTCGGATCGCCCGGGAAACCGACCATGCTACGGGGCGTGCAATTTCCACCGCCAAAATCGAAACGAAACTCCTAGCAGACCTTCGCAGCGCAGTGCAGCAGTGTGTGTGTGTGTGATTCTGCATAAATTAATTAGAAAACTTCCCCCGACATTTTCCACCCGCCGCCCTTCGTCACCTTCATCCAACGTAAAAAAGAAGGATCCGTTGAGGTACCTTGTCTACGGTTGGCCAGGAATCGTCAACGACGACGATGCTGATGACGAGATCCGCACGGTAGAGGAGAGCAGATGAGGATGAGTACGTTCGGTTCATCCCGCGGAACACATGCTCATCGTCGATGGTAGGCGTCCTGGCCGGCACGGATGCGTTCTTCACGAGCCGCAAAAGACCTCGACGATGCCGGCAGCGGCTTCTCCGCCATACGATGCTCAGTGCGCGACCGAAGTGCAGCACGGCGGTTGGGATTAGATGAATATGAATAAATTTCATCAGCACACGCTGCACGACGCTGCGTTTGCAACGGGTGTGTGCATGGGTAATGCACTTTTCCGAAAATGATGCTACTGCTGGTGCACGGCGATATCTGTTCCGTCCGTCTATCGGTGTGTTTTGCGGGCAAGCAAGCAATCAAGCCGCATCTATATCGCCGTTGGAAGGTTTTGGTGCAGACGTGAACGGACCCGCCATTGCGTACGCCGGCAGGGCGCAATCATTAATGGCTAACAAAACAACACAGTAATAACAATAATGGCGCCAACAATAGCAAGCAATTAAAAAAAAAGCGCCTCCATCTCGCAGACGATGGTGAACGGCCGTAGTGGCGTTCGTTCCGATCCGCCTGGAGTTAGGCTGCGGTGTTCGTGCTCCGGCTTTCATCATCGAGCTGAGGCTTGCCCTACCAGCGCGTCCTTTTATGTAGATTCAATTGTCCTCCGCAACCGAACCCACAAACAGGCGAATAAAAAATGGCGAATGGCCCGCTGCTCGGTACGCAGAGTTCCCGTCGAGGCGAGACCACGGTGACAAGTGATGGATGAAAACCAACACGCACCGTTGCGCATCCTCCAGGATGCAAGGATGCGCCGGTCGACCAGCTGGTGTGTGTGTTTCGAATCATCAATCATCACCATCATCGAGCGTGTGTAAGCGAGTAAGGGACAGAGTGAATGCTTGGGATGGAAAATGAGTTGCGTTAAGCTATGCAAAGTCGGCCACAGGAAATCGAGAATATGGCGCGACGGTTGCAGTCTTTTTTTTTCTTCATTTCAATTTCTGGCTGTCACAAACCCTACGGTACTAAGCCTTTGCATGATCGTTCGTGGGTCTTGTACGTATGTTAACCATGTGCACGCAGTTGGAACGGAGGTAGGAATATAAATTCAGTACCAGTAGGCGTTTACATTGGGCTTTTCCGCTCGACCTGATGGTTCGTGACATACCTATCCTGAATCGAAATGGTAGTTTCCAATTCTCACCGACCCTTAGGACATCGTCCCCTCGCCCCCCCAGGGATGGGAATGAGAAATATAAATTTCAATCGGAGCTTTATTTGTACGCTCGCTGCAGCTGCTATGCAGGTTTTTGGGGCGAGCTAGCGGCACTGAAGCGCACATAAAACAAGAGGTTAATTTCGGTATTCACTCTGCCAGCTGACGGTGTGCAACCGTTGTGCAAAACCATCGTAATCGAATGCCGAACGGAATCACGAAATCAGCCACCGAAAGCATCGTACGGAAAGTGCTACATTTTATGACTAATGATCTGCGGCGTCGAGTGGCTTTGTTGTCGCATGATTTTGACTTTTGACTCTTCCACCGACCGTTGATTTCGCGCGCGGGTTGGCCAGTTGCTTACATCGGTTTAGAGTTCGCGTAACGAAATCAAGCCCTCGGAAAATCCAAATGCCTGTCCGACCCACGGTGCAGGATGGGCGGAATTGCAACCGTGACTTTGATATTTTCCCGCTCGCTCGGGACGGAGTGGTTTCCAATTTTACGTCCGCTTGTTTTCTGGGCCTAGAACAGTCAGCTGGCAGAGACCTAATATTATGCGACGACCAGTCAGTCAGTCAGGATTCGGTGGGGCTGCTGGAGTGCGACTTACCGGCACTCGTTTGGCACTTCATTTGTTGTTCGATTAGCCGTAATGACATTAGTTTACCAACAAGCGCGCATACGCTCATTAGCTGAGGTTATGCTGAGCTGTGGTGTGAAACGCGATCCGATGAGGGATTTAGACCTACCATTTCCTTGTTCTGCCACAACACGAAGTAGTTGAGTTGCATAGGATGGTTCAAAAGGCAGAAAATAAACTAGGGAATCACAATACAATACTAGGAAAATTCTGCTCAACGACAATGCTCTGACGTATCGGGACAAGATTAGCAAAACTTTTCCAATTATCGCTTCAACTCAGCAAAAAAATGTGTACACATTCTCATAGGCTGTTTAGCGGTTGTGCATACGGGAAATTTCTAGGAAATCGGGGGCCAATCACTATATTTCTTCGCCTTCCGTGACGCTTTTCTGGAAGCATGTTACGGCGGTGATCGATTCGGCGTAAAGTATACTAGTCAGTTTTTATAGAATGAAAAAGCGTTTTTTGTTTAGGTCAACAACAAAATTATTCATAAATTTCGTCTCTAGCAAAAACAAAAAGGCACAAAACAAAAAAGATACACCCCATAGTGTGTCGCTCTGGGCCAGGAATAGGTTGTAGGACACCCCATAATAGGAGAACTGCGTGCATTGGTCTCATTTTTTCCTCAATGCCCCTCCAACGCTTGTGGACACGAATGCCGGGTAAGAGCCAAATCATCGTCGTCCTTTAATGGCGAGTTTTCCATTATCCGGTTTACGCAAAACGTCTCTCACACCTTGCTGCGAACGGACCCGGGTGGAACTATTACACACACCGTGGGGGATATTTTCCAGAATTGCTAAGTATTTCCTCATTACTCGACTCGAGGACCTCCCTTGCAGCAGGACCCGTCGCGAACGAAGGTTGGAATAAATTATCTGTCCCAAGGAAAAACGTGTTTGTGCCGATGGGGTATGCCTTTCAACTCGGGGCTTACACAAAGTACGAGTGAGGGTTGATTTTTTGCTGTTCCGATACGCTTCGATGGTCATGGGGGTTTGTTTGCTTTCGTTTGAAAACGTTTCTTCAAATGCCACCTAATGATTTCTAACGTTTTGGGCAACAAAAAAAAAAAAAAAAAGAAAAAGGAAGAGAGATCGAGATAGATAGCCCAATACAGTCTCTCACGTTCAGCTGGGGCAGCAACTTCGGTCAGCTAATGGAAGGAAAAAACAATACACCATACAAAGGTCCACTATCTCGAGGACTCTTTTCCCACTACAACCATTGCCTGCACGAAACGCGAATGAAGTCGCTCCCTTTCATCATTAGTCAATTTCTTAAAAGCTTCAGTCAAATCAGAACAACGTCTTTGGTGGACCCCACGGAAAGGACACTTCCCGCTCATAACGAACTGGTCCGTCGTACTCGGGCTGGGTCGTTCTATGGACGAATAGCCGAACCGCGGTTATGTTTTGGGTGTGCCCATGTTACGGTACATTACATCGTACTGAACGATTGGCCACTGGAAACGCACGCCATCGATTTGTGCGAGCCCAGTTTGGAATGGTGGAAAAGGAAGGCATGAAACAATAAGCGAGCGGGAGGTGGGGTTGGTATGATGGGAGGGAAAAATCATGCCCAGCACGTGAACACAATCAAGTAATTGATTTTCCAATCGCGATATAATATATATTCGCGACGGCCCTCGTCACGACAGGGTTCTCTTTAGATCGATTTCTTTGCATTCGAATAATAGTTTTTCTCCATTTTGTCTCAGCCTTTTTTTGCTTGAATGTTATTTTCTTCGATATTTGCTTCAAAACCTTTACAATTTTTTACGATAGTTTAAAATTTGCCATCTCAATTTAACACATTTCTCTACAAGAAATCACCTCTGGTGCAGCTTGATACTGATTAAGAAAGAACTATCCTGGTTGCTTTCCAAGCAAAATGCTCCAGCATATTACGGCAACGAAGCCTCACGTTCCCGGGAACCGCTTTTGATTGGGCATGATTTAATTAAATGCCATTTCGGGGTTACTATTTCCTACTGCCCTAAGACCGCCATAGAAGAACCGCCTCGTGGGGAGGAGGACTATAGTTTGGAGATAATTTCTCATTGGTTCAGAGGAAAAAAAACCTCCCTCGCCTCCCTCTTCCCTTCCGCTCGGTTGACCTCAGAGCACTTCCGATCCTTAGTTCCACACCCAACCCCCCCTCGCCACCACCACCAGAGAAGACTCGGTGCAAATCCGGATCCAATAATGCAAAGCGTACGGATTTTCCGGTGGATCTTCCCTGCTACGGCCTGGGGGGGGGGGGGAGGAATTGATAAGCAGAGACCGTCGAGGAGTCGAGCTTCTCGATTGGCACATTCCGACCCGCTGGCAGTTCCATCTCGTCCACCCGTTTAGATCACCACCAGCGTCGAGCAAATCGGGCGAAAATTTAATAAAACTAAATCCTTCCCTAACCATCGTCCATCTGGCCGGGCAGGACAATCATCCTTCTTCCGATATCCTTTCCCACTAGCGCACGAGCAGTCTCCGACCTTTTGTCTCCCTTCCCCCACCCCACGAGGAAGCTTCCACACTCTACACTCGAGTGCTTACTTGATTATCCTGCGGAAAGTTTTCCCGCCCCAGTTCGGTCGGCGCATCGTCTGCCGTTCTTGTCTCCTTGATCTTGGACCGCCAGCCTGGTGGCCCGGTTTTCTTCACAAGTGAGGGCGGCACAGGGCCTACAGTAGTTCCGGGAACGGCCCGGGCGATGGTTTCCGGCTAGAATCCGTTCGAAATCCGACCTCGAAATGAGGCACGCGGCAGGGGCACGGGTTGGGTGGATGGACATTTTTAATAAAATTAAAAACTATTGCTTCTTCCTATTTCAATCCGGATGGTTTGTGTCTGGCTGTGGGTCCGTGTGTGTGCATTAGATTCTAAGTTATCTGGAGGGGTTTTTTCGAACTGTTAGCCCAAGAAGCGGCACGGCAAGAAGAATACGGCTGAGTAGAAGGAATTGGAAAGACTCGGTCCTGCCACGACCAGCCGCACGGCTGCATCCCTTAGGCCGCCCTACGGTTTGTTTAGTTTTTGCTGTATTAAAACAATAGAATAATGAAAATTGAGATCATTTCGGATTCTCGGTAGGCTCATGTCTTTCGGTGTCAGCGTGATGGACGAACAAAAAGGTCATTGGTGGAGGTTGGTTTTTCCAGCCGGTGCTCAGCTTGTGCGAATACCTTGAGGCAAAGATCTTTATGCAGATGTTGATCAGCGCCGAGCGTTTTCCTTCAATCGCATGATTGAGTTGCTGCTCTCTAGCGCTGGCCTGCGTCCCATCATTAATCTCTGCAATCTCGATATTGTTTAGAGCGCACTTTGTAATCGCCCCGCCGTCCGTCCACCACCAACGGATCCAACTGCACGCGGCCCGATAGGCTTCGGTCATTACCGATATTAGTTTTGTTCGGAAGTGCTTCTTTCCAATTCGCCTGACCATGGTACTCTTGGTCGTTTGCCGTTATTGGATGTTACACCAACCGGGGCGTAAGGGTACACAAATGAACTGGCCCGCTTGCCGATGCGTACGGCACACGAGCAAGTGGAAGGGAGGGACCTCAGGAACTCCATCGGAGTTTCGTTCTAGTATCCGATATCGAAAGTCAAACGGAAGGACACAATAAGGCCAGATAGCATGAGTTGCAATATTGTTGACTAGCTGTAGTAGCCAGCTGCGAGTGGAAGCGTACACATCTCCTTCGTCCCTACAGGCTTTTCCCTCGCATCATGGGATTTTATTAATATTGAAAAATATATATTCAATTTTAAATATTGAACCGACAAGTTATTTATATCCATCTCCAGGCAGATTGCGCAAGGACCGAGGGGACTTCCGGGCGGAAGCGGCTGTCCGGGGCGGCGGTAATGTCTTTCAGTTATCCGTTTGAACGTTGTAAGGCTCGAACCGGTCCATGCGTTGGTAGGCTTTTCGACTTTGTTTCGTCCCCATATGAGACCGGATGGCCTGGCGGGAAAGCAATCGGACCGGGAAGCCTCTTCTTCTTGGTGCGTTCTGCATGAAATGATGTTTATTGAAGAGTGGAACAGGTCGTAAAGCAAGTCGAGGGCAATGCACGGACGGATGTGGGGGAGGAGGGCGGAGGTCGAGCCTGAGGATCGCTTCGGCTGGAAGTGGTAATCAGGCGAAGCATAAAGTGAGTATTAGTAGCTTTGGGCAAACGGGGATGAGATAGGAGGCATCTGATCCTCTTTTTACACTCGTCCTCCTCGTCGGAATTTCCCATGACCGAGTGCGTCGTCGATTACAGTGAAAATCTCTTCCTGCATGTAATACACTTTGGCTTGACCTGGACCCTTTTCCGAGCCGATAGACGACATGTGGCTTCGAGCTTCGAGAAAAGAGCGGGATGCATGGGAATGAAGCATTCAATTTGAAAATTGGCTCAAACTCGGCAAATCGTCTTCAGGACGGAGCATTTTTATCAAACACGATCACAATAATAGATATGAAACATTCAAGCAACGACGCCTGGGCACGATTTTGCTGCGTACAGGAGACATTTAAGCGAACGCACCCGAACGACAACAAGCGACCCATCCCGCCCTGTCTGTTTCGTGTGGACCCCAGCAGCCCCTTTCCCGAGCAGATGGATTCATTTGCGCCCCAGATCGGATGAAATTCATCGGGTACGATATGATTTAATTATTTACATTTGAATTAAAATCCTATTGCGTCCGCATTTCTTGTCATTGCCGTCGAGTCCGTCGCCGGTGCTGCGGTCGTCGTTTGTTGCCGTTGTTAGGTTGGCTTCGTATGTCTCCAACAATCCGCACCGGTTAGTCGTATGGGGACTGCGGTTAATGGTGCCCGGGAGTTTGCGTTGCCTGTGCGTGCCTGATTCTGTCGAAGCAAACAGTTTTCGGTAGGAAAAGGAGGAAACCCGCCGGGTTGGCCGGGCGGAAAACTCATCGGCAGGATACCGAGCCGACACAGGGAGTGTTTGAAGTTTCGCTAAGTGAATCATAATTTGAATAAATTTCAAATAATCCCACTGCCGTCAACGTCGTTGTCGTTCGTCGCCGGCGACGACGAAAGCGGTTTTATTGAGCAACGATTAAAACTTTTCGTGCCCATGCCGTCGTGGAAAAAAGGTACGCGCCTCACTCGAATTGCGCGCGGGAAAAAGCCGAGACAAACGGCGGGCTTACGCAAACATGGGTGGCGTGCTTTCCCGGCCTTCCTTCCAGCAGCCAGCAGGTGATTGAGCTTTTCTGTACCGATTTGCCACCGTCGTGGGGATGTCACAATTCCGTCGTCACTTGACGCGCGCTTGCTTCGTCTCGAAGCGACTCGTAGTTGTTGTGGTTTTTTTTTCCCCGAATGGTTTTCCACACGGTATGGAAATGATCCCTAGCACTGCCCGGCCTTCGGTTGCATGCAAAACAACACGATCGGTAGTGTTTTAATTTTTTCACATTTCATTTTCGACCGAAGCATTGACGGAAGGCAGCGCCTGCATGGTAGGCAACATCGCACCCCGCTTTCGATCGACGCCCGGAAAATCCGGCGGTGGTAAGCTCACTGGCGGTGGTAAGCAGATTAGCAACAATACAAATGCAAATTTGTTTTGTTTTAAATGTGGTGTGTTCGACCAATGTTCCGGAGAGTGGCATTGTGGTGACAGCCATTGGGAGTTGAGGCTGGCTTGTTTGCTCAGCTCAGTTTACCTCGCCCACGGTGCCCAAGCGTTTTCTTCGAGGCCAAACTGTTTACACACTCCGTGTCCCTCGCATTCTGGTGTTGTTTCACCGTGCTCCGCGTCGGGTGGTTGGGTTAATTTGAGGACGGGTGAATAGAAAAATTAGTCAAATTGTAAACAGACACAAAACGAGCCAATGCCGGGACCAAAATTGACAGTTCAAACTGAACCGAACTACACACAACGCGTCTGAGAAGGCTGAGGGGAAGGGCCGAATTTATCCTCCTTACTTTATTAAGACAGCACCTAAATTACTGCGTCCGCTCGTTGGAGAGGGTCCTGCTTGAGCAGGATGCATTAAAAAGGATACCAAGGCGAGCGGCGAAAAATCCTTCACTTCACTTCAAAACACTTACCGCCGGTGGTGAAGAAGTCTGTCGAAGCTCAGCGCGCCGAATGGAAGTGATGGAAAAATATACATAATTTACTCTGATTAAAATTTTTCCTTCGGTCAAAATTGCGTTTGCCTTTTAGCGTAATTTAGAGAGCTTGGCCGAAGGAGGAAGGAGGCTGCCCCCAGCCTGGCTTTTCCCACTTTCCACGAGCCAGCTCACCGGGTGTCATAATGCATTCGCTGGCCACACGAAATGGCGCAGGCGATCCTTCGCATCTGGAGGCTTTGCTCACATTTTCTTCGGAGCGTTTTTTCTCTGGGTGTGTTTTTTGCTTGATGGTGTTCTGGCTGGCTTCAATTAAATTAATTTAGGTGAATTTATATACACAAACAACTAATGCAAGGAAAAACGCTACCGGGCGCCGATACCAACCCATGACCGGGCCGACCCTACCACCAAAAGCGCACTTATCCTTCCGTTTCGATGGTTCCCTTCCCAGCCGCGGGTTGCCACTTTCTTCGGCCATCATTTTGCTGCGAAGAAAGCGGAAATAGATGGCGCACCCACTGACTTCCTTCGACCGGCTGGGGGTGCGACGATGGGAAATTCTCGAGACCACGCAGAGGGGAAGGATAAATGAAGAAAGTGTTTAGGTCAGTGCAAGGTATCCAGTCAGAGGGGTGCCATGAGGATGGGTGGCCGGTGTTCAAATGGACAAAACAACAAGACCGTTATATCGCGAGCTAGGCAAAGACGCGTATTTTTGGGTGTGTTGTTGTTTCCTTTCACGTACCGGATTGCTCTGCTTTTTTTCGACGTTATCCTTTCTTTTACTTTTCGGTTTTTGCCTCATAGTTCATTACTGAACTCGAACGAACAGAGCTCGGTGTTGTGAAATGGTAAAATGGTGTTTGATAAATTTATTTGTGTTGTTGCTTGTTTTCTTGTTGCGCCTCGCTAAAATGGGCTTAGTGTCCTCATGCTTTCATTTCATAACTTCAGGACTTCGTTCAGTTCGCTGAATGATTCAAAAAACTTTCTCAGCTAATTACGATCCCAAGTTAAACGTTTAAGAACGTCCATATATATAAACGCACTTTACATGTCTCCGTTGGGAAACCCCATCGGAAAAGCGTTCAAATATTGTGACAAGCGAAGATTAGTTGCTTCTAATCCTCCGAAAAAAAAAGACGAATGTGAGAAAGTGACCTTCCGGTAGGGTCGGATGGATGGGCTACTGATAAGGGTATCTTCATTCACGTGGGCCACTCGGTAATTATCCTCCCAAAAAGACCGTGGCATCGGAGTGGGCAAAAATAATCACGAAAAGTGATGATGGGAAAGGGGTATGCGAGTGAGTTTTCTTCCCAATCGAACTCGTGATCAAATGGTGGTGGGCACTAGACGGAAAAATGATTTAGGAGAAAGTCGGGGTAGCGTTAGGTTACTCGAAACAAACAAACCGGATGAAGAAAACGCAACACACCAGGGGGCACCCATGGCAAACACATTTAGGACCCGCGATGGAGTGGGCAGAAAAAGGGGTTTTCATCACATAATTGACGGCAAATATTTCATTCGCCTTCGGTGGCCGACGGTGGTGTCGCGGTGCCGATCGGAGCGTTGCAGATTAACGCCTTCGACGACGACAACGACGACGAATAGCTAGGAAAAGCCTGTTCCGAACTTTCCCCGTTGACGGATCGAGGGGATGAAGAGAAACGATTTACATAATTCCGATATCTACATACATAAATAATAAACTAAACAAACAATACTGAAAGCCGGTCCGATCGGTGGCGTGTTAGCCGGAAGAATCGAAAACGGTGATTCGGGTGTCCCGGGTTTCGGGAAGATGTCACCCGCCAACGGAAAGAGGATGGAAAGCGTTCGATGCTGCCACAAACCAATCGAAGGTCAGGCAGTAGAAAACGCCTAAATGAATCTAATCGCGGGCTCACTGTCACTCTCTAGCGTTTGGATTTTTCTCCGATGATTTAGTACAATACTTTTTTTCTTGGTACGAAATTGGGACGTTACAAGACGTTGCACGGGAATGATTAATGTAAGGGGAACTAGTGGCAATAGTTTACCAGAGTGCGATAAGAGGTGGCTCTCTTTTTCTTGAGCCTCTTTAAGCCTTCAATGTTTGTTAATCGTTCGATTACTATGCGGGAGTGAGAATAATTTCAATGGTAATTTATGTTCGGTACCAGAATTTCCCTTCGCCGACGAAGTCCCGGCGGGATTCGTGTTGTTTTCCCGATTTTTTCCCCCCAATTGTCGTAGTTCAATTTGGGTAAAGTCAATGCAATCACCGCGACGGTTGCTGAGCCGCTTGTGTGTGTGGGTGAAGGGCTCGAAGCGGGCACAAGGGAGCCCACGGAACGTAGGCGGGTCCCAAAAATAACGAGACCGAATAATCAGAATAATGGCTAAGACACAGCGTAACTGCTTTGAAGGTGGCTAGCACGCACCAACCACCAATATCGTCGTCATGCACGTCGGAAGGTGGAAGAAAGAAATCTACCTTTCGTGATTAGTTTCATCAAGGAAAGCTTCACCGGACGGACGTTAAGAAAGAGCACGGGGGGTGGTGTGTGGGTGAAACAACAATGAAACGCAAATGCGTGTTGCGCTCCGCCCGGACGGAGGTTTGGAAACGTACGGCTCCACTCCCATTTGCGGCACTTCTTCGGAAAAGTCGCTCCGTCTACTAGCCGACGAAAGGTAGTTTTTCCATCGCCACGGCGGAACACGCGCGCGGTGCGGTGGCAGGAGCAGGTTGGTCGCTTCTCTTGGAGGAAGTTTTAGTCAAAGTACATTAATGTCCTTCACGGGGACTCACCGCTCTGCCGCCCCACCCAGCTCGTAGTTCAACGTACCCTCCGATTGCTGCATGTTTGACTTACTCCATGTTTGACAGTGAAGCTTGTGGATGATGATGGTGATGATGATGAACGGGCGGCAGGTGGGCTCGGAACAACGGAGGCGTGGTGTAGCGCCATTTTCATTTATTTTATTAACCCCACCCCGCTTCCAGGGACAATTTCCCTTTACCGAAATCTCAGAATATGGTTGACTTGTGGTGGCGAGAAATCGAACTCTGGCCGAAGACGACGCGTCGTGGTGTGGTGGAAGGGTAATGGAAAACCCGGTGCGATTCTCGGGGAAAAGGAAGTGTGGTGTGGCTCTGGCGTCTTACCCGGAGGCGTAATAATAAAAATAATTAACCAAACTAAACCCTTTCCACCGCAGCGCTTCACCACCGAAGGGTGATTTTTCCTCGGGCCAGCGCAAACTTGGGGGGACACAGACGGGGCCAGCTCGTGGGGGAAGAGAGTGTTCGGAACGGTTTCCGTTCGTTTAAACATTTGGCACACGCACGCACACTCCCCTGTGTCCCTTCTGACGCAGGACGAAAGGCGGAGGCACAAACCGTCAAAGTTGAAATTGATTTCGTAAACGCATTTCAGCCGACGGTAGTTGTTTAGTAACTGCCTCGATGGTTAGTTTTTCATGTTTGTCGTCCCCGTGTACTTGGTCCCCAGTGGAGGATTCCTCCCTTCCCTGGCCCTCCCTCGGGTAGTATATGGCAAGGGGTTTTTCCACAAAACCTAACGCGAAACGTTTTCAAACGACCGTTGCGTGATCGGGTCGTTTCTAGTTGATTTTTCCGAAATGATGACCTGTTGGTGGATTAATTTGTTTTATTTTGCCAACGTGTCGTCAACACCGAAACCTTAGTGCAGCAACGCGAACGGGCGAAGGCAAACGAGTTCTGATTGTTTTGGTTTAGAAATTGTGTCTGTACCAGTAGCGTGTTGAAGGCTTTTAGCTCGAGTTGAATTTTGGATCTATTTTTATGCTGTTGGTTTCTCGCACATCAAACATTGTGCGTGTCACTTTCTTCAGGCATCTTGTTTTAAACAATTCAAACCATCTTTCCCAACTGCACAGTCTTAAAGTTGTTCACATCGTTACTGATGCTGATATCACCCTTGGAGCAGTTGTCAACTCCTGCCTTTAAAGGAGTCCTCTGGTGGTCGACCAGATTCGACCGGCGCCTCCATTTGGGCCTTTGTTCCACGGTACGGTAGGCTACGGTGCTGGTCGAAACCTTCAGCACAATCATTTCTGATTTATTGAGTTAGAAATTAAAAGGAATTTTGTCGACAATTGATTTAAGTTGCCGGCAGAGTGCGACTTTGCAGCAGGCGAGCAAGGGAAAACGCCAAGGAGCAAGGGGACGGAGAAAATTGAAAGCTGTACACTACTTAACCACCCGTTCACGATCGGTCTCCTTCTGGCGTTTTTCCAGGATAGGCGATAGGACATAAAGGATGTAGACACAAACGAAAGAAACGCTAAGATGAAAGATGTAAGTTTAAATACAACAGGGCCCGTTTGTGCGTCGTGGAGCGAAGGGAAAACATTTCCTTTCGAGAAGGTCGAAGCCTGTGGGCGTTAATAGTCGAGAATAGGTGTGTCTCTGCTCCAGGCTAATACCATCTACTTCGCCTCCAGACTACGTTTACTATGGAAGCAAGGACGTCCACGAAACGCTATCGAGGCTTGTTTCTCGTTTGTCCACTACATAGAAAAAAGGAACATCAATCCACCCACCATTTCGGAGGGTTGCTGGAAAGGATGAGCTATCGGTGGTCGGCTTTTCGATATTCACCCGCCCTTCCCCTCTCTCCCACCATCTTCTTCCGGGGCTAGCAATGAGTGGTAAATTTAATTCTAAAATTGGAACGTTTTTCGGCAAATGGAACTTTTACCATTAATTTTCTCCACACAGCTTGGAGGACGTCGGCGAGCACAACCAGCCCATCCGATGTCAACGCACGTTCCGCTCCGCCCTGGGTGTCCTTCGTGGCGAGCACCCGTCTTTGTGTGCACTTGAAGAACGCGTTTGAACGCCACCGGAAAATGGCGCTCCGAACGCCGTTGAGCTGGTGGCACTTTCGGTGGGCTTTTTCCACCGTTCCGATGCCACGGGACGCGCGGGAAAGCCGCGGGGTTGACCAGCCAACCCTGAAGCCCCGGAACAAGCACACCAGACGGTCGAGTAATTACCGGCATGAAATAATATCGTCTTATTTCTAGTGCGCGGCGTTGGTGTGGCTTCCCGGGGCGTACCGTTTCGTTGCTCCGGAAAACTTATCGAGGGTGGGATACCGCTCGCTAGGTACGATGAGGTGGCAGGAAGCGTGACTGTGGTGATGGCGGTGGTATGAAGGGCGAATTAACAAGCGCAATCGTTTGAAGCTCGTCCGATGGCGTAGATGGCGCGATTCGGTACGTCGGCAAAATTGTCCAAAAGTGAATACGGAGCCCCATTCCCCTCTCGGCGGCAAACGTTTAAGTATGACTCGCGCACGCACACACTTGCAAGCCCTCCCGGAACGGGAGGGAACGAGCGACGGGCGCAATGTTCCGTGAGTTTGGTGAATTTTCGGGCGGCGTGGAACATTTCCAATTCGCTGAAGCAAGCCGAAGTTAAGTGAGGTGTGGTGCGCTTTCCGGTGGGACGAAGGTTTATGAAAAGCAGGCTGTCTGCGGGGATGGATGGCGTGCGGGTAACGAGTCGCAAGATAACGGATTGGCTAAGCAGCGAACGGTGGAAGGTAAAAACCGAACGTTCTCGCTTCATGCCGCGGCCTTTTACAGAAGAACAAATGGGTTAATGGCGTTTGTTTTCCGGGGAGGTTGGCGAAGGGGGCGATGGGTGGAAGTCTCGTTAATAACAACATTACCGAAGCAGGCACCCATTCTTCATGCCATCCCTGCCGTATCCTTCACCCAAACCGGCCGCTCAATCCCCCACCTACTTATTCTCTGCCAGCGTTTTGTTTTCTTTTCGTATCACTTTGATCGTCTTTCACGATGGACGAGCAGGGACCGATTTTCCAATCCTGCGAGCGCGCCCTCGCCTTACGCGGAGATCCAATTCGCCAATATATAATCGTCGATTTTCAACCTTGACGCCCGCTCCAGGACGCGTCCCTTTCCTCGCACAGTACAGCAATGACGCGGGGAGGCCACGGGTAATAACCGTTCGGCAATGGCTTTTGCGTGCAATAAATCATGAAATTCAAAATAATATCCAACGAATCATTTACCTTCCCGGCCGGAGCGATCGTCGGCACCCTTTCTCTTGCAAGCGGACGGTTCGGTCTGGGAATTGAAAACATTTTGCCCGATGGCTCACAGTGGAACAAGAATGAGCAAACAACTAAGCAAACTATTTCCATCGCACCATCGGGAAAATTCCAGGAACGGATTGCGATGGTTAATTTGAAAACGGGAAAATGGGAAGAAATAAATTGTTCCCAGGAAGAAATAAACTGCTCGCTGATAATAGCATATTAATCGAAAGAATAAACATAACTAATGGCCCTTCTGCTTGCTTTGCAATGCAAGAAAGTAATCATATTTTTCTATTTTGATCCCACAGCGGCCGGTTCAAGTTGCAATACTTTAAGTGCTTCTTTAAAAGTGGATTATATCGGCCGAAGCATGTACTCCAGGTGCTGGGAAAGCCGACCGAAGTATAAGCGACTTCCCGTTCCGCGGGCGGAGAGAGGAGAGCAGGGCACGAGAAAGAAAAGGAAGCGAGAAATCAACTGCCGTCCGAGCTCATCAATATTTCGAGCCGGATGGTTTACGTTTTTACCAACTGTCGAAGCGTTTAGTTTATTTCCGGTTTTGCTTGCCTTCCTACCCGAGTTTCCAATTCCAAAAAAAAAAAACCAAGTAGTTTCATATAAATCCTCATGACGGAATAGAGCTCAATCGGCGAGGCCCACATAGAGAAGGGGAGAAAGTGAGAAGGCAAAGAAAAATCCACCCAGGACCTGGACTTATTTAAATGGTTCCGGGTGCGCAAAGGCAATGGAAGTGATGAGGCACCTTGCCGGGCTTGCAATGAATTCCACGGGCACACCCTTGCTGCCAAAGGGTAATAAAACAATGCGCACCGAAGCCCCGAGTGTACCCGGACTGCCAGCGGAGTAAGCGGGTAGCGTGGAGCGTGGAGCACAAGACAAGAGGTTAAGTTTTAATGTGCGTAACAAAGCGGCACATTGGGTTAATGGCCAGGATAACCCTCCCTCTGCGCCCATTTTCCCGAATGGGAAGGGACGTGGGCTGCCTACATTCGGTGTCCTTCGTTTCCTATCGAGTTTTAATGGCAGTTAATGGAAGCATTTCATTAATTAGAAAGGAATCCAAAATGGCGCACTCGGTGGAGGCGCACGGTGCTTGGTACTTATTTTTCCAGGAATATTGTAAAGGATGTATTTTTCTTCTGCTTCTTACGATTCTTGAAGCAATGATCATTCAGAAATGGTTTTTTTTAGCTAGCTGCCTCCGAGTCCAGTAGGTTGGAATTTCTAGGGGATACATTTGAAACGATAAAAAGAATGATCCTTAAAAGCATCTTCGTACCTTGTACTTAAATCATCTAATCTGATATTTAGAATCATAGACACCAACCAACTTGTTTCCTAAATTGTTCCGACATTGGCTACCACCAATTAGCCGCACTGCACCGGGTGGAAAATCGATGCACGACAGCTTTGGCAGACGGCACCAACAATCCAGCAGAAGAATATAACAGTCCACATCGTTCTGGTTCTCGAGCAGTTTGGTCTAGAAGCTGATGCTAGCGAATTATGGCATTTTTGGGAAGGTCATAATTTTGCATACTGATTTATGAACCACGGTACCGCGGGCGGGAAGAAGCCCAGAATGTTCCACGCTCCGCATGATCTACGACGAGCAGGGTTAGATGTTTTCCCGTTGCCCTTATTTTTTTTTTGCTGCCCGCCAACCGTCGAGCCGGGAAAAGATTCATCGTCCGTCTGGTCATCGGGGATCTCTGTAGTGCCCGAGAAAGGGAGTGTCTGTTTTGGTGCGTGATGGAAATCAGTTGCAGGCTGCTGCCAGCAGTAAACCATCGATGGTCCACCACATCGGCAGCGCCAGGACGTGCGCGTATATTACCCAATTATCCGCAATGCTGCTGCCGCTGCTCATGCACCGCGTTCCGTTTCGCGATGCATTAAGTCGAGCCAGAGCGTCGAGTACGCTCCCGGGAGGGATCCGGACAGCGGGCGCATCGGATTCGCTATGCAAATGGCACCGGAGCGCGTGATGCAGTGGTGTGCAATTTTCTGCGGCGCATCATGAAGCAGAGATTAGACTTGCATTTGCAACTGTTATCATCATATTTTGCTCCACTTGCCTCTCATTTACTCTATCCCTCTCTCTCCCTCTCTGTTTCTCGTTCAACGTTATTTTGGATCGCTCGCTGTCTCTCCCTGTTCAGCGCAAAAAGGTGGTTTCGTTCGAGCGTTAATGCTTTCGACCTTCACGACGGTGCCAAAAGTCGGTGTCGGGGTTGCATCAAGGACCGCCAACACACGGCTTGGAAAATAGTTGATGCGCACGAGTGGGAGGCAGGTGGAGGGAAAGAGAACCGAGAGGAATATTGCGAACAGGGGCGTTGGGTAGATGAATGTAGATTCTGCAATTGCACTGCGGCCGTACTCGAGGAACGTAGAAGGACGCCACGTAAAGGTTTGGAAAGATAACTCGCTCGGGGCCGCCTTTCGCTGGTGCTATTATTAGCTTCACAAACATATTATTCACCATTAAATGGCGGCGGTGGAGCCTGGAGTTGAACAGCGGCGGAATTGGCCTTCGGAAATCGGCCACCCACTTGAACCTTCACATAAGCCTGCTCCTGCTTCTATGTAGGTGGGGGGAATGATGGAAGAAGAAATATGATTGCACTTATTTGAGCGAGCTGCGGGTGCTCGAGGAGGCGTTTGTGCAAAGAGTTGCATAATGTTGCCACTCACGCCACACGTCTGCGAAACTATAACGCACAAAGCTTCTCGCAAAACAAAGCCGTCCATCGATTACGGCTTACGAACAAGTGTTGCCGTGCATAATTCAACAAAAGAAAAATAATGATAAACTGGAGCGCCATTTCGCGGGACAGCTCCATTGCATGTTCTCCCCCGCCCACGCGCGGAATTTCGAAAGAAAACGGAACACTGGATTAAGCGAGGTTTAGCTTTCTTGGAAAGCAATTCCGAGCGCAGTTCAAAGTGGCACCACAATTACCGGTTTCAGTACATCCGCCAGAAATGGGTGGCTTCAGTTTCTGCCCACGGCGGAAGTGGTGGTGATGATGGTTGGTGAGCGAAGTGTGAGTAATCGAACATGGAAAAATGAACGACGAGCGAAATGGCGACAGTAACAGCGTCCGACGGATGGGACGGTGGACGGCCGATGTTGTGTTTCATAACTCACGATGGCGTCGCTGTCGCCTTCGTGGAATTATTTCCACGAGACCGTTTGTTCTACTTTTCACCCAACGCCCACCCAACCTAACCCGACCGAGCTAAGGATGGGAGAGGAATATTTTCCATCAAACACCACGAGCTGCGAGGGACCCTTTTGCGCGAGTGTTGGCCACAGTAATGGAAGGCCGACGGAGGGGCAAAGGACCGCTGGATGAGCGGGGGCCCTTTGGCGGCTCAGACTTTTGCTCATTATTGGGCGTAATAAAACATTTAAACCGGATTTTAATGTCTTCTAACTTCAGCTCCCTCGTCGGTCGCAGGGACAGCAGGGAGGGTCGGCGTTCGTAGGATGGCATTCGTCGCCATTGTTGGTGGCGGGTTTTCTGCCTTGCCTACCCCCTTCGTTTTCAGTTTGTATCCACCAGGCGCCTCCATCGAATGCGAGGCGAAGGGGTGCGAAACATAACCAGCTTAGCTTTGGATGCGAGAAATGGTGGCCAGTTGTGACATTCTCGGAGGACATTCCCGATCCCGTTATGCTCTTCCCCTTCCTCCCTTGTCACGCCATTTGCTGGGGAAACTTTACACCCATCCTCACCACTCGGGCCCTGCTACGCTCCGTTTCGGTGCCATTCGACTTTCCCTACCAGCCTATCCGGGCTGGAGCTGCCGGACGGGATTGCTTTTTAATGCGAATAAAAACAATAGTAACAGCAGTACCGACAACTGATGCGTATTAAGGGTTTGATAATGGCGACGAACGAGGAAGCCACCCCGGGGATGGTACTCCACGCAGCAAGTGGCGCTACTATGGTAATGGGGCTGAACACCCATTTTATCGCAGCAAGTATTTGCGCATTTGTGTGCTAAATGTCGTTACAATCGGTTTAGTGTGTTGCTCCGTGCTCCCGAGGGCATGGGGCGCTCATGCTGGCGCTTAGAGAAAGCTGGTCTTAGAGTGGTGGGCGGTGGGCGGCAGGTACATAGTTTTATTCTAATTTTAACCTTCAAACCCACCCCGATGTCCGTTACGCCACCTGTTTACCTTCCGCTCGTTTCTTTCTGCCACTCACTCCTTCCTTAGATACTCCAGTGCAACGGACGTGTGCTGACTTTTGTCGGGTGTTCCCAGAAGGACACCGCTTTCCGGTTCCATTGTTCTACGGAACGGAATGTGGAACGTGGGACGTGCGGCTTTCAAGAAGAAGCCCGACGTCGCCCCCGGGGCTTCGCATGCATCGTCTCGACCGAAAGCGACTGAGAAGGATCGGACAGTGAAATGCCAACGTGTGTGCACGAAATCGTACTGGAAATAAATTACACCGGCACGAGCCCGACTGTAACGACACTTTGCGCGATTGTTACGTTGGACAGGGGAGCGAAAAAGAGATAGGGAATGAGAACGTCAGTCCGGGAAGACAGATGATGGATGGTGGAGAAGAAAACGGTGAGTGAATGAGGAGAGCAAAAGAGACGGAAGTCGCAAGAAGACAGACGTCGTGCAAGAAACGACGCTGACAGGCTGTGGCACGAGCCTCCATGCAACACATTTTCCACCGTTAGCCAGGGGAGGCGGAACGAGGCAGGGAGCAGGGTGTCGCTTGTAACATTACGACCCGTGCGGTGCTATGAAAATTCGGGGAAATTTTTTCCAACAACCACCACCGAGCGGCGAAGAAAGGGAGGGAAAACTTTCGCAATAAATAAAATAATAAAAATTTGTAATAATTTTCCACCGCACACACACTATCTTCCCGTGCTGTGGTTGTTGGTGAAGCGGCGCCGCGAAGTAGCAAGTGCTGGCTTCGGCTTTTCGGTTGACTTTTGGAGCTCGGTGGCAAAGCCAGTTCAAGTGCTATTACGAGCCATTTTCCACCCACCACCACTCCTTTCGACGTGGGGCACAGTTTTGCAACCCTTGGCATGCATTCCGTTTGCCCCCATTTCCCTCTCATTAATATCTTCCAGCCGAACTGGGGAGGCGAATTTATAAAACCATTTCGGACCAGCAATGGAAGAGCAATTTGTTTCGCATAATGCGAAAAGTCGTCCGTTACAGGACCGTCGGTGTGTTTTCATGTACTTTTGCGTTTTCGGAATGGAATGGCGCGTTCTGCCGGACCGTTGGATTGCCATTGTAACTTGTTGGCTAGTTTTAACCATCGGGTTTGCTCCTTTTTTTTTCTCTGCAAAAGTTTAGTGCTGATGTGGTTTTTCTCGTCCCGCAATGAGATATTTCTACGGTGCATGTCACTTTTTGTTTTGAGCAAAACTATTGCATTTATTTTTTGGAAATAATTTATAAATTGCAGTGATTAATAATGTAAACAAAAAAAAAGTATTGCATATTTTTATTTAACTTAGCAATGATCTTTCAATTATTCAACTCGTAGTTTTCCCTACCAGGCCAAACGATGTTAAACGATCCCATGAAAATTTACTCTTTTTCTTTCTTCCAATTGATCATCGCAGATATGAGTACAGTGTTCCTGAAGTGAAGAAGAGCACAATGCGGGGAAAATACATGCTCCCATGTGGCTGGGTGCCTTTCGTCTTGCATAACAATATTCACTTATCGTCCGTTTGTGCTGACAAGTGTTCGTTTTTGCGCTGGTCCCAGAGTGTCCAGTTTACAATGTACCATTCCTCTGGTAATATTTCTGACGAAGTCCCTTTTCTTCGAATCATAAAAAAATTTCAACAAGGAAAAAGAAATGGAAATACAAAATGTTGCTACATTCGAATGTGCCCGTTGTCCAGAAAATGTCACCAAGTGAAACATCGCACAGGGGGAAAACATTCTTGAGCTTTCCGTTTTCTTATCTCCTGCTAGAAGAAAACTTTAGGTACCCGGTTGAAAGTGAAAAAAAAAAATCCTTCTTCCACAATCCCACATAGTTTTGTCCCACTTATTGTTCAGTTTTTTTTTATTATTTGACCAGCGTCCAGAGCTCTTGCTCTATTGAAATCATGTTCCCTTTTTCCCTTCGTTCGGTTTCTTTCTTTTAAACCTCTGACAATGCTTTTTCCTTCTCCCACAGGGGGTGTTTTGGTTCAAAAATACATATTCATGATTTCAGCAAGAGTGTGGCATAACCGTTCACATGATATTTACGGTCACTGTGAACTATTTGCTGTCTTCTAATATACATTTGTATGTATAGGCAGCTATAATAATTCCATATTTTAAATGCAACCTACGCCGAAGCCTCCTCCATCGGTTCTTGGAGGAATCGAATGAAGAACTTCCGGAGCATGATTGCACGAAAACTGTGTGTCCGGCATTTTAGAGCGTAAGTTAAAATCGATTCTGATTACCGATGGCCGCCTCAGTGAAATCCTGTCCCTCCGGGACACTCGATGACCAGCAGGAGTTTTTCGATTTTTCCCCCTCCGCGGTGCTACGGCAGCAGGTTACGATAGGGCTTTCCGTCGAGTGCGTCTGCCGGAAAAAGGCTCGCATTTGTCGACGCACGAAAATCTCGCTCAATGCAAGGGCAACGAGCGTGCGTTTGATATTTTTCATTCGTTACGGATCCGTGCGGGTTGAAACTTTGCCTACAGCACCCCCAGCCCGTTAGCCCGCCGGACACGGGATCGTCCTGTGCCATTGTTGTAGAGCCGATGATTGATGGGAAGTTCATTTTCTCGCTGCAGCACTTGGATGACCGGTCGGTTTTTGGGTTTGCGCTCGCATTGTGTAGCACACTATTGGGTGGACAGTGAATATTTTTCAGCGGACTCTTTTGGGGCGATTTTTTTGAATTTTTATAATGATAGTACGGACAAGTGAGCTAGCTAAATTTCGCCATAGCTCATCTTGACCCGGATTTTAACACTCGATGCATAATGTTTTGTTGCCCTGCGTGAGTCATGGAAGAATGTTTGATCCAACTGGAGGAAGTACGCACGCTTTAGCTGGGAAAAATATTTTCCAGCAGTTTCCGTTCGCCTCGAAATTTCTCCAAACAACCGATTTACACAGTGCGGCTTTTCCGATCACTGGAATATGTTGAATATTGAGCAGAATGTGAGCTCACCGAAAGGAGACACCGGCTGGTCGGATTCACCGAAGCGCAGGGTGCGTACGAACGCGTGCCATCTTCCTTAGGGTGGTAATTAAATTTTATTAGCAATCAAGCCCATGAACCGGTCTACAAACACATCCTTTGCCGTTATTTCCCAAAATCAAAGCCAACCCCCCGTGGGCGCGGACGTGGGAGGAAAATGCGTAAAATTACATATACATGGGGAGACGGTGAGGTGGTGTGAGTGACTGTTTACACTGCCATGAATAACTCATCCGCGGTCCACGGACGACAATATTTTGCCCGATAAAGTTTCAGTGCGGGCTCCCGGGTCCGGAAAAGCACGCCGGCGGGATCTCCCGAGGAGGAGGGCTAGTTTTCGGCGGGGAAACTGGGACACGAGGGTGGTGTACAATCTATCCGGTTTCAAAAGACGTTGAATTTCCGCTCATACTCTACTAGAGACAGAGATAGTGAGTGAGAGAGCTAGAGTTGGCTCGTATCGGGTTGGGAGTAGTTTCCTATTTTCCTCCCACAAACCCGAACGCTTGACGAATGGCGTTCCCAAAGCTTGTTATCCAACACCGACACCCCCCGGCAACACACCGTCTACCCACCCCCCCCCCCCCCAACTGTCTTCTCTGGAAGCGCAGCAGCTGCTCGTTTTAATAATGGAAATATCAATCGAAGTTTGCAGTTTCTTTGTGTGGACAAGGAGCCTTCGTCCCGAGGGGAAATGGGTGGCACTACTTGGTTGGCCATATTGGAAACCTTCGGAATGAAATTGTTTACGATTATCCCGGGTGGGTAGTCTGTTCAGTATGTGTGCAGTGGCAAATCTGGGTGACTCAATTAAATTGCAAAAAAAAGAAGCCGATTCTGCCGACCTTAAGACGGAAGGGGAGTAATCAAAAAGTATTATTTCTGCAATAAGCCAACAATGTGGCTCAGGGGAGTCCCGTGCCGTCGAATGACTGAATCGACTTGAAAATCCTGGAGCCAAGGCTTAGAGAAAGGATCGAGAAGGAACGAAAAATAATGCCAAGAAAACGCATTCCCTTCACGTAACACAGACACTCAGGCCGGTACGTTCGTTGCCAAATTGCCACAACGATGCCAAGTGTCCTGGAATAGAAAGAAAAAAAAAACATCCCAGCCAAGCCGTGCGGAGGAGGGTGGAGGAAATACTAATAAAGAAAAATCAAATAACAAACCGATCAAATGAATAGAAAAATGTTGCCGAAGAAAAACTCGGGATGGCGAAAAGGATAAGACTTCCTCCTTCAAGAGCGCCACGTTACTGGAGAAAGCAGGAAAGGGAAAGACTATCCATAAATCGTAATATCACCTTGGTGGTCGGCGGTTGGTGGTGTCCAGTGGTCCCTTTTCCCCCCTTCTTCACCTCCCGGCCCATACCACTGTGCCCTGCCGCACCGATCTCCGCACAACGGAATCGAATCGTTCGGCGAAGCAATTGTTCCCGGGATGTGTATGAATATGAACGCACGTTACATACACACCAACGACATTGTTGTGTAAAATGGGATGTCTTATATCAGCCCATCCCACCTCACCCTTCACTTCCCAACACAGTAGGGGTGGCCTTCCTCGACGTTCCTTCATTTCCGGTGAAAACTGCCCACGTGATATCATGATCAATTTTAAGTTTGTCCACTGGTGTGTGCGTAGTGTGTGTGTGTGTATATATCTGTGTTTGTCTAGGAGGGTGGGTATCCTCTCTAAAACTCTCTCCTTTCGAAATCATGCTGCCTCCAGCACTTCTTCCTCTCCCCTCTACACAGAGGACTTTCCAAAAAACTGTCGGTAGCCAATGTCCATTCAACGGCAGGGAGGGTTGAAATTTTGCAGTATCGAACTTGCTCCGTATACGTACACACAAACACACACACACACACACACACATTATCCGATATATACTATCTATCCGTATCTATCCATCTATCCGCATGTAAGTCCTTTCTTTTCCCATTGCGTAACATCCGTTGAGGAGGGACGGGTAGACGCGTGTAAAAAGACGTAATCCTTCGGGCCGGACAGTCGGGGCTTACGGAGGGTACGCCAGGCACCACATGGTACCACCCTCTGAGGAGGGGCGGGGAAAGCGGAGATGGCACAGCTGGCGGGAAGAAAGGCAAGTGAAAAATCGAAATTACACCCGCTCAACCGACGGCCCCGCTCCTTCCGACACCTTAAGACGTGCTCGGTCCAATCCAATCAACCCGAGGATACGTTCGTCTTAACACCCCTAACAAACATCGCACAGCCGCACACCCTCCCCCCCAAACATCACCAAGGCTCGGTGGCTCCTATATCTTTCGGTCTCAGATCACCATGCGCCTCCCTTTGGCCCCCCGTCCACCTCCTCGCTCGTAGAAAAAACACAGACATACGCAAACCGGTCATCTATCTCCGTCTCAGCTGCGAGAAAGATGTTGCCAGTACCTTCATCCATGGGTAACGGTCGTATCTTGCGCGTACGTGTCCTTACGTGGGCCCTGAATGTGTGTGTGTGTGTGTATGTGTGTGGCCGATGACGAAGGATCACTACAAGCACCATCGGGCGCAAGGACGGGTGAGTGGCGCAAGGGGGAAAAAGGGATCGAAAGTTTAAGGATAATGGCAAGAAACGACTGAAAGTAATTGTGCTCATGTCCGATGATAAGAAGAAGGATGATATAAAGGTCCACCACCAGGGCCCAGGATGGAAGTTAGGGGAGAGGAAGGAGGAGGGGGTCGGTTGGAGGAACGGAGACGGACAACGAGGATGGGTTTCTATCTCTTCCTTTCGGTACAAACGGCCCCAGCCCGACTGACAACGGGTGGCACATGTGCAAGGACGAAACGGAGCGGCCGGGAAAGATGGACCATTCGCATATACGCAGACCACCGATTTACTTTCGCAAAAGGTTCCTACCCTCCCCTCGCAGCACCTCCCTAGTTGTGTGCCATGCGGGTGAAAGTACGTACATACGGTTGTACACTTTCTTTCCGTGCGGAGCGCGCGAACGGGAAGGAAAAGCGACCAGACGCGCGAGCACTGGAGGTATAGGGTAATGTCCAACCAAGCGAAGAGTTACAAGATCAAGAGAGGGAGCGAAAAAAACAATACAACTTGCACAAAAGAATCTTGGCCGGTGGAAGAAGGATGACGATAGCGACCCGGGGGTCCCTCAGGGGTAGCAGAGGACGATGGTGGAGCGGTACCGGAAGTTTACATTATCCATCTTACTGTGGCCAATGGGTAAGCTACTGTACCGAGCAGTCGGCAACCATTGCAAGCGACCTTCAGTGCTGTGTGTCTTACGTCTTCACTTGTTATCTTTATCGCTCCCGCTCGCTTGCCCTCGTCGCTATCCCTCCGCCGCTTTCACCATTACCCTTGAAGTGAGCATGGCGGAAGCATCCACTGTCCAGAAAAGAAAGGTGGAAATATATTTGCACCCTCGCGTCCGGTTTGGGCTTTTTTGTTTCGTGTCGGAAGATAGGGGGGGGGGGGGAGGGAGTGTGGTTTGAGGGAATCACGTAGCACTGACACATAAGCGTTTACTTACACTTACTCACCCACACAAGCGCTTCCATCCGTTCTAGCGGCGATTTTGTGGATCGTAATGTTTCTTTTGCTTCTCCAATCTGGAACTCTTTTGGTGCCTTCGGACGGTCGGTGGAAGATTTCGCATCGAGTTTTTCAAGGTGCCCACTGTCCACCGTGTTGGGCTCGGCCCACAGAAGGGTGGGAAGGATTTACGGTGGCCTCACCAAATCGGAAACTGTCTTCGGGTTGGCCCCGTGGGAGTGCGCCCCAATTCCAATTCCCCTTCCCGACTGCCGAAGGATTTGTTTTCCCTGCTTTCTCCAGTCCATTGTTTCACACGCCTCGTGCGGTTGGCACCAACACCACCACAAAGCCGACCTGCGACGGTGCAGCCGATAATGAAGGTGGAATGTATCATCCGTCGGAAAGCACGACATCAATCGTCATTGCGCTGATTTTTCGCTGTTACTGCTTTTGGCTGGAACTCACCACCCGCGCTCTTTCTCTCTCTAGCTATCTTCTTCTCCCTCGCGGTTAGTCTTGATCGTTTCCTCCGGAGTTTCATTCATGCCAGCCCATGGGAACGCGCAACGGCGACGGGTTGGGAGGACAAGCTGGCTCGGACCGGACATCCCAATCCCAAAGGATTTGACCGACAGACATTAGCACTCTGCCAATATGTCGACCGGTTCGGTTTCTTGTTACTGACATACTTTATTTTTATTCCAGGCGAACACACACACATAGCAACCTGAGGCAAGGACCTCCACAAATGGTGGATGGACATAATGGAAGCCATTTTGGCCCGGTACTTGGTGCTGATTGTGCCCCGTAGCTATTGTAGGAACCGTACATCATTTGATCGCCGTGCACATTGACATGTTCATGTTCCATAAACTAATTTGGCAGGTGAGAGGTTCGTTTACTTTCGCTTGACTTTGATTTTATAGCAAGCCTTTCTAAACAATTTATTCTAAGAGACTGTTAGCTATAAAGTCGCTCAAAAGGAGAAACTTTTCGGTCAACCCTTTCCCTTATTTTTTTCCATCGCTCACAAGCATCCGCTGACCTCCCGTTTCCCTCGCTACCTGCTCGAAAAAGTACTGGACGTGTTCCGATCGGTTTGCTTTATCACTTTCGCCAGTCCGCACCGGGACACAGTGACAGAATCGGTGGAAGCACTGGAAGGGAGTCGAAACAACGGTGCGCAAAAAAGGGACGGCACGAGCAAATGCCGATGGTCAAATCAACCTTCCATCGTTTTTCCCTTGCTTGCCACACGTTCCTCTCTCCTCCTGAAACTCCTTATCTCGCAATGTTTTTATGTATGAGAGCGGCTTCCTCGGCAATGCGCAACGGAGCTCGAGTACACTTTCTTTTTGCGTTTACGCTTCCCTTGGCGGGAAGTGTAGCTGGGCGGAAAAGGGGTGACAAAAAAAGAAATTCTTCCCGATGTTACCGGGGCAGACAACACATTCAAACGGTATTTTCTTCAGACACGTGTGCTCTCACATGTGCTACCACGGGTGTTCGCCCTTCCAGCCTTTGCTGATGACGGTCAGTTTGACTTGCGGAAATTCATCTTCGGTTTTTGTCTCGGCCCTCTACCATTCAACTATATGAACTGTTTTTATTTTTGCAAAGGAAAAGCTAATCGCCGTCATCAGGTTTCCTCGAGTTTTGATGTTTATTAAAAAAAATTAAAAGCAGTTTATAATAAGGAAATTTAAGAACAACTTGTACGCAAACTGTTCACACTCCTGGTGCAAAAGAAAAACACATTGTGCTTCATAATTTCTCCAGTGTCACAAAACCGAATAATGGTGCGAAGGGGGTTTGAGCCCGAAGAAAAAAGTAGGGCCCAATAATGTAGCATAAACGAATTCGATGACGTAAAGCGCGTCAAAGAAAATACATACATCAGCCATCGTTCGCATCGTTTCGCAGGCCATGCGCTGATGGGAGTGGAAAAACAATACGGTGGGAATAGAATGGGAGACCGAAGGCGAGCGAACGAGCAAACGAGCTGTCAGTACGTACGTGGTACCTCATACATTTTCATCCTTTAGCTGTGTCCTTTTTTTTCACTCTCTCAACGGAAACCATTTGACCACGAAGAGCCGGGAAAAACTTGCCCCCCCCCCCCCCCCCCCTTTTGGGCTGAGGCAGGAAAACGACGAGGGACAGAACGTCGGTTCCTCGTTATTTTCCCGGGGTTCGAACGAAACGAGCTGTTTACCATTTTAACGCAAAAGCTCACTTGCGATAAGTGCGAATGGTACGAATGCGGTGCGTATAGCCTTAGCAGCAAATGATTTTCCCCGACAATCGGTCGGTGATTGGAGCTGCGTGAACAACCCAACGAGGTGATGTTGGTGGTTGGGGTCATGTCAGCAGACGCCACTCGTGGAAAAAAGGCGAGAGAACTACACAACAAAGACGGTCGTTTGGGGAATGGTGCAATACATGGGGGAAAAACAATGTACTCAATGTGTATTGCAAGCTTTCTGTAAGGAACGTACAATGCTGTACCTGGGGGTTGCCAGCAGGCTAGAAGTTATTAATCATACTTTGAGGAGGAAAGTGAGAAAAAAAAAACAATTGCTAGAAAATATCGTTGCGTAAAAAGGCGCACGATTGAACAAGTTTCAGGATGGGTTACGTATCCTTCGCTAAGCGCTTCGATGAATGTCGCGTCCTCAATTGTGCAGGCTTATGCAGCTCGTTAGTTACCATTATGGGTCAGGGCGACGACAAAACCTCTCTCCCCGGTCGCAGGCAGGAACAAAAAAGGAAAACAAGAAAGGGGACGATAAATGCTCACGAATAATAAGCACATAAGCATCGCCGTTGTCTGCTTTCATCCTTGTTTTTGCGCCATCATCGACAAACATCCTTGCATCGAATATTCGATATCCATCCGTCGGCCCGGGACCACCCCGCCCAAAAGGATGACCCGATGGGGTGGAGAAGGGGGAGATCTACCCTTTTCTTAGCTCCCCACAGCCGCTCTCGTTAGGTCCGGCTAAAGAAGGGGTACTTTCCGGGCCGATCCATCGTTTGTGTCCAGCGCTGGAAGCAATTTTTCCGCATCGATGTTTTTTGTTCGGCTGTGTGTTTGTTTGTTTGTTTGTGAGGCTTCTTTCACGGCGTAAGCGGCCTGTTTTTTTTCTTTTTTGCATCCATGGGCACACATGGTCGATGGTAGAAGGGCTGGCGTTTGACCGCCTTGTGCTGATGGAGGGGGCACGTTTTCATACGTTTTATTTTCTGCGCACTTGGGCTCCCACCCGACATGGTCGGGGAATGGTCGCGTCCGCATATTGATTTATTGCTTTTCTTTCGGGCGGATCTTGCATGGAGGAAAAAAAAAGGAGTGAAGGGCAAGTGAAGGCAAACCCAAGCACCGAGACGCGGGATCGGTGTCCGACCAACACGTGAGGAAAATGCACGAGGGAACGGATACTTCAAGGAGCGGCGGCAGAAGCGAGTTGGTATTCGCAACCCGTTTTCCACTCCTCGATACATCCGGTCCAGTATTGCGCCATCATCATCACCATCATCATCATTGGGGCAAGGGAAGCTAGCAAACAGCGTCGACCGATCATCATAATCCATCCCAAGTGTCCATTTGAATGTACATGGGGAGGCTGGGTGAGCGTATCCTTCCGAAAATTGCACACTTACACGGGATAAAATACACGCGCAATCAAGCATGCTACGACTGGCTTAGGAACGAGGGGTCTAAGAATTTATCTTCTCCTAGAATTTATTCGATCAAAATTTATTCGATTTTCGTTAGCCTCACTTGGCTCCGACCGTGCACCGCACCGCATCACTTGGACTTATAAATTTGGCGAAAAAGGTACCGACGGGTCACTTGCAGCATCGACTTTCTTAGTACTGTGAAAGTGAGGGTATTAACTTTGCATTTTAGAGCAGGAAGGCAAGCGTAAGACGTTTTTCTAGGCATATTCATCAGTCTTCGAAGGTGACCAAATCGTGAATCAAATAAATAGTGGAAACCGATCGTACAAACAAATGAAACTTTTCGATGGATAATTTTGCGAAACCAATGCTATTGCGACTGTGTAACGTGATTTCCATGAGCTTGGATTTTCCCATCGTTGAAGCATTATTTTGCGACAGTGTAAATTTGCATTTTTGTCATCTGTTAAACAACACCACGCTACCAGCAAAACACCTACGGCTACGGTCGTGATTTAGCTTATGTTTCAAACTATTCCCTTGCCCGTTGCAAAAGTCCCTTAAAAGATTTCGGATCATAAACTAGCCACCGGCTAGCATCTTGGCCGTTGGCAAATACATCAAATATTCAGCCGGAAACTTTGCCTCACCTCACATTGAACGAAGAAACAGTGAGTGGGGACACATTAAGGGGCGGGGGAGCGTTTCTGTGTGTAAAATCATTTACCAGCTCCTTTTGTTGTCCCGTGTACCATTCTTTTGGTCAATAAACAAAGCAAACGCTGGCTGGCCAAACACGCCCCTGACGAACACTGTCGTTTGCAATGAAGGAGGCAAGGGTGATGTGGAGGAGGTGGTGGTGGTTACGGTCAAGCATGTCCGGTAGTTTTTGAACAAGAACAAGCGAACCCTCTTTTCGTTTTCTTGAGTTCGTTAGTTTTGTGGCTGCGGAAAACCCGGCCAGCCCGCCCGCTCCGGCACCGGCCGATTTCTTATCGCCCTTTTCGTGCGGTGGTTTTTCTGCGGAAGTTTTACGAATTTTTAGTTCTAGTTCCTCGGCTCGGAAGCAGGAGCCTTTGGCATCGGGTTAGCATGTTCCGGGATGGCGCCGAGTGGGCCGAACGCGGGGAAAGTTTTCTACCCAGAAGAAGTAAAATATACCCACCGGAATCCCGGTCGGGCCTAACTCCGGCGGGGGCTAAGATTTTCATCTCAAAGGGTCGCCCGATGGAAAATAGATTCTCGCAAGAGGGTGCCCCTTAATGAAGCGCAAAGGGTGAAAATGGGTTCCCCCCCCCCCCCCCCCCCGATGGAAGGGGTTATTGTGGATAAATGTTTGAAGATTAAATGAAAGATGTGCCCTTCTCGGAAACTGACCAGCGTCCGTCCGGTGGCAAGATATTGTGTAATGTCCAGCTCCGCCACGAGCAGGCATGAGGTCGTCTTCGGGGTGGTTGCAAAATACTTGGTTGCTCGGTTCGGCCGGTGAACAACGGTCATTTTTCCGATCCAAGATTGGAAGGTGCCCCGAGAGGGGCGTCGGGGTAAGTTTATCATATTTCCCACACAAATCTGTCCAATTCGCAATGACCCGAACGGGGGCCGGCGCTAGCAGGATAGTTTTCGCTTTGGGTGAATAATTAATTAGAAGAAAATTGTCTCAAGATCTCTCGGAACCCTCGGTAGCCAACGGGAAGCGGCGGGTGGTCAACGGTGCGGGCAGTGATTTGGTTTTCGCAACAGAAACACCATCCTCTTCCTCCACTCGGGAAGGCGTCAATCTTAGCCCTACGCTGGCCCCGCAGGTGGTCCAGATAGATCGTCTTAGATTGAGCGAACTTTCAACTATAAAACAACCCCCTCCCCCACACCCTTCGGGCGGAACATATCATTCAACCCCCTGAGGGCTTCCCGTGTCGCTCCGTTGCGAAAGGATCAAAACACCATTCGGGAAGAACACGGACGGTATGGCTGGCGGTGGCCTTGTTGGGGGGTGGGGGAGGTATCGGATGATGTTGAAGTTTGAATTATAAATTACTAATTTGAGCAGCAAGATAAAGAAGCCGGATTTTGTGTGCACAAACACAACTCACTTGGAACGGATAGAAAAACCCCTTTCGGCTAGTCCCCGTCTCCGCATTCATTACTCACTGTTAAGCGTCTTGATAGATTGTTGAGGGATCTAGAAGAATAAGCAAATGACCGTTTGGGTACACCCGTGCATACACACACAAAGTGTAACCGGGTATACAAACACCGTCCACATCTGTTTAACCAATGGTTCATAATTAAAGAGATTTCCCGTTCATTTTCTTGGGTCGTGTTTTTCTTAAGATGTTTCCCCTTCCAACCGCAACTCCGCCCCTCGCTCTCAAGATGGCTAAAAATCCCCCAAAGGGTTACACGGCTCACACATGTAGGTGGCCACTGACCGCTACGATTTGGGAAGTTTCAGCGAGTGAAGGCCCTTTTTTGGTCGAAACTAGCTGCTAAACTGCTCGCAGGGGTTTTCCGGGAAAGAAGCGGAATGTTGCATGGGAAAACTTTGAAATATTTACGCTTTCACATGCTTAAGAAAGTGACCAGCTCCCGGCGGAGTAAGCGGCCCTATGGGTTTCCCCCTTTGGTCGGAAGGGAAGGACGTCACGTCCAGTTTGCAGCAACACAGTATCGTTGATTAGAAGTGTGGGGGAAGCGAGTGTTCTCCGGTGAAGGGTGAGGTTCGGTTTTCCATCGGCCTCAGGGGAAGAAAGAGAAAGCAAATCGCAACATCGAAAAACCGTGATCGAGACGGGATCGAGAGTTTTTCTTCATTTAAGCAAAGGCTTCTACCCGCACCTCTTTACCGGACTCATTCTCCACTGTTGCCGAGCATAAATTGTGAGGAAAAAGTGGCCGGAACCGGCGGGTATGTAGAATTTTCCGAAAAACCCTTATTTATTTTTATTTGCCCGTCCGTCTGGGTGTGCGATCTGCGGCGAACCGGGTGCGATGTTTGCGTGTGCGTACGTTACGTTATTGGGTGAAAGTGAATGGCTATTTGCTCCCTCCCCTGGCTTTCCCTGTGTGTGTCCTGTCCTTCGGCCCAATCGCCCGTGTCCGTTCTTTAAACTTTGCCCAAAACCGGCACCATTGATCTTTCTTATGAGTAGCTTCCTCCTCTCCCAGTTTTTCCCGGGCTTCCATTTTTACCATTTCTTAGAACAACTCGCCATCCCTTTCCTCCATTTCCTCGAGCAAACATCGGCAGCGTCCTTAAATGGGGCGCATCTTTTGGGAGAAACGGCCGGGAGGAACATATCCTTTCATGTTCCGTTCAACATAACATTATCCGTTTCTCCATCTGCGTACTGATATTTTCCCATATATTCATCTCATGTTGATTCTGCATATCGGTCTGCGGTTGCCGGGCAATCGTTCGCATAAATATGGAGGATCGAGCCGGACGCGGACACGCAAGAAAGCGAGGATGTCCGAACCATTTGAAGCGATCCCTTTTGTGCTTACACTGCCGTAGGTCGCCGGCTTTGCTTTGCCAAATATATCTTCATTTAATAAAATATGTGCGTTTGATAAAATTGGACGTTTAGATTTTTTTTTTTTCTGTTAAGAAAATTTTTCCACATAATCCTTCACATACCGCAATGCTTTTGCATGTTAGAAGCGTATGAGTGTACAAGTTGTTCCTTTTCCATCTAAAAGAGATTACTCCACATATATTGTCTAGGAAAGTAACGTTACGTTATATGAAGAACTTTTTCTGTCCATATAACACATTTAATTATCCGACTGTTGGCTACTGTAAGGAAGCACACAACAATTTATAGTTTTGATTTTTCCAAAGTGCTCAGAATACTGGACTTTAAACGACGATTGCTTTCCGAGAAGATTGGTTTAATTAATTTCTCGTCGATCAACAACTGTGGAATACTATCATCGCTAGCTTCAGTAAAACCTTGCCCCTTTTTCCATGGGCATTGTTTCAGGAGCAACAAACAGGAGAATATAGCATGAAATGTTACTCAACCCTACCGCTCGTTTCAGCCCTTCCTTTTCCAGGGTGAAACCGAATGCGAAACTCAGTAAACTAGTGATAGAGCAGGATTTTCAGAGGAATGTACTCGAGATAGATAGTTTCCTTCAATGGCTGCACCCTCCTCTTCCCGGCTCCTCACCAGCATCCTTTCTTGAGGTTGTCTTCGGATTCACGGAAGGGCCTTTTCTAATTTCAAAGAGAGACCTTGTCGTATGCAGGTAGGTAGTGTAACTCTGGTGGAAATGGGATTTCTTTCGACATTGGTCAACCATTAGAAATTCACTGAAAAGGCCGAACGGGGAAGGGGGTGTGTGGGTTGCGATAAGAAAGTCCGCCCAACTTTCAACTGACCCATTGGCCTTCCGCTCGATCTCGTTGCGGTGCACGAAGCAAAAATACGTGCGGGTCAAGAGATGGAGATAGATTAATGTATATTAAATTTACTCAGGATGAAACCTAGTCCCAGTAAAACCGCTACCCATTTCTCAGCCTCCTCCCTTTCCACGTGCGTCGTCCTATTTGCGCCACAACTAGCTCCACCTCCAGCGGCCGTGGCACACAAATCCTGGCGGTCTGGTATCTATTTACAATCGAAAGGGTTCGATCGGAAGGCTGCTGGCCGGTGGCCGGAGAAGCCCTAGCCATGCCCACCATGCTAGTTGATGACTGACTGATCTCAAGGGTCTTGTTTGCACACCCGAAAATGCCCCCGGGCGGGGGTGTGGGCAAGTTTTGCATTTGCCGAAGCCGGTTCCGTTGGAGTGGAAACCCTTTTTCTAATGGGTGGACTTTGCCGTCTTAAACTTATTCTTGCAGGCAGGAAGAAGGATCTTAGAGAAAGTATGTGTTTAGGAGTGTGTAGGGAACGCTAACCCCACGGTTAGGGCATGGAGGCAAAAAGGTCAAACCTGAAAGTAAAAAGGAAAATTAATCCTTTCTCCACTCAATCTAATAATAATGTAAGCCATATTTTCACTCGTCCTTGTCCTTTTACCACCAAGAGAAAACTAGGAAGGCGAAGGAAGAGCGTTGAGGGTAACCATCTCCCATCCCATCGGTAACCATCCATCGCCGGACATTTTCCCGTCGGTCCCCACTCAGCACCGCAAGCCTTCGTGCCTTCTGGTTGGCTTCTTAAAAACGGAGATCTCTCGCATCCTTTCTCCTGGAGGTTCCGTTCGGTTTCATCTCATTCCTGCACCTTCCCCGAGGGAATCTGCAACCAGGATGGTCGCTAGTGGTGGAGCTCCGGGCGTTGAGGAAGGTGTCGGGAACCACAAAACGCACACGTTTTCTTAAAATGGAAACATATTTCTCATACTTTATCTCGCCCCGCTTCCCGATCTGACACGGCTCTCATGCATCAAAACCACTTCCTTAGTCCGGCTGGGTCATCCTCGAGCTTTTGCGGATCGGCAGAAGACTTCTTCGAAGCCCTTTCGGATGTCTTCGAGGGAGCATCTTTTTCGGTACGTTTCGGCGCAACTTCAGCCCAACCGTGGGACAGTTGAGAGCAAGGGGGACGGTCCTCGGAGGGATTTAGCTGGAAACGACGAGCCCAACGGGTCCGTGCTCGTGGTCCAGCGAAGGTTTCGTAATGTAGGCAACTCATAAATAAAACCCGACCCGATGTGCACGATGATGGTTCCGTTGCTTAAATGCTGCTAGGGGGCCGTTCGGGAGCTTTACTCTTGGCTCGTCGGTGCTGATGGACCCTTTGCGCTTTTAAAAGACATGTTGTTGCCCAGTCCCCATTCTGTTGCGCCTCTTTTCAACCAACCTGCCTTTCCCCCATCACGCCTGCCGGAACGGGACGTCATCGTGCTATCTGTTCATCAGATTTGTTGTCCCTCATTTGGTTGGTCCAGCATTCATTTGACTACGAAAACTTTCTTACCGTCTGGGTACCTACTGGCGTGGTTGGGAGCGTAGGCGGAAAGCGCCTGCGGTTGTAAGTGGACATAACTTTGTAACCCCACACTTGCTAACGACCTCTGCCCTCATACCCACAACCTTGGAGTTGATGAAGATGGAAGGAAGCTGTTGCAGCGTCAGAAAAAGAACCTTATCTAAACGAAATGGGACCCGAACGCCCGAACCTCTACATAAATGTACACAGGGGCTTTGCAACGCAAGAGGGAGGGTGTTGGTTTTAATGAAAAATCTCCCACTGCTGGTGGCTAGAGAATGTAATAATTATAATGTAAAGAGGAATGTGTATGCAAATAGGCGATACTACATCTACCAAAGATTGTGTTTGTTGTGTATCGGCGGCAAGAAAGAAACCAATGGGGGTAGGGTAGGAGTACCTTGGGCTAGAATAATTCTGAATGTCTGGTCTATGTTATATCTTCTGATATTGGAGAGTGCGTTGCTGTTATCCCACTCTAAAGTGGTTTCGAAAAACCGCCTTAAGAGGTGAATCCAAAAGATATTTTCTAACACCAATACAATCTCGAGCAGCCTGTTTGGCCCTAGAGAGAATCAAACCTCCAATATTAAATTGTGTAAGAAGCATTGTGTTTAACTGTTAATAAAATCTTTCTTTTCTATTAATGAACAAAAGGCCAGTAGCAAGGTTTGCTGTAGTATTCATCTTGTAAACCAAGTAAACAACCAAACAAGCCTTGTACCAGAGTCTTTGTAAGTAAGTTTGGGTATTTTAGAATGTTTGCTATTTAATAGAAAGCACCGAAGTTTGCTATATAACATTATTGAATAAAATGAATTTGATATTTAACAGTACACACCCGAGCCGAATGGGACAGTTGTTTAACAAACACTGCATAATCATGGATTTAATCGTTTTCGTCTAAATGATTGAAAATGTGTCCCAAAACACAAACAACCAATCCATTCAATGAGGGGGGGAAATCACCCCACCATGGTGCCTAATGCTCATTAGGTTACATGGTGTATTGGCAGGAAGAAAGAAGTGCGCTTGCTGTGCTTACGTGGCCAGGCGTGGATGGCCCATTTTATGGGCTACAAAATTAGCACACGACAGTAAAAAATGCCGCCAGGCGCCATTACACCATATCAAATATCATTAAATGGAAAATTAATACAAATGAAGTACACCACCACCGGCACCGCCATCATCGTCCCCGTAGTTACCGTCCTGGTGGGCCATCACATTACTGTCACCTAAGCGCAGACATACACATACACTCTGAAAGGATGCTGATGTGGGGTGGTGGGGGTAAAGCTATTTTTCGCCCAGAAGCTGCCACCGACCGGCTGCCACCCTCGATTTGCTACCGACTGGGTGAAGAATGGCTGCAAATGCAGGGTGAGTGGACCCGCTGGGGGGTAGTTTTATGTTTCCGGCCGCTCCGCCAACATCCCCCCCCCTTCCCTTTGGTGACGATAAATGAACGTCAATGTAGGAGATAGCGACAAAGAGCAAAAGAGAGGGAGAGAGAGAGTGAGGATGAGAGAGGAAGAGCGAGAGATTCAACGCACAGTTGGATGGATGCAAAACCGAAGCGCAATAAACATTTCATATTTTCACACACTTGTGTGTGTGTATGCGTGTATGTACATTCCCGAACTATCACCGCCCATCCCGGAGGCACAAATCATGGCACCAGCATAATCGTCCATGCTCCAGTGCTTTTTTTCCGGGGCTCACCGGGTCGCTCACTCAGTGTCAATTGGGGGCGAGCATTACACACGAACACCTAACCTCCAAATGTTGGACGAAGGAGCGTGGGCAGCATCCAGTAAACTCCATATGTGGAGCGACGGTGGATTCCGGGAGTCCTGTCAAACGAAAAGGATTGACTTTCGATCTGCATGTGCCCAGATGGTACGGGCACCATCATCATTATCATCACAAGCACCGCCACTACAACCACCACTGCCATCCAGGAAAACATGGATGCCCTCGGGCATGCAATGGAGAGCAAATGGAGGTCGACCGGAGTGGAGTGCGGGGACGCAATTAAATAGAAAACGATATTAAAATTTTCCCTCCCGTTGCGCCTGCCGCTCCGTTGCGGCTCACCGTCTGTGCGCCGTTAATATGGGTGTGCGTGTACCTTTTAATAATATTAATATCGCCGAACGCACGGTCTGGGTGTAGCCGCGACCGCTCGTCGCTATCAGTAATGATAATATTAACAGTACTAATAGTAATGCTAATAGCACATCTCCACTAACGCCACGGGTGACGCCGAGTTTCTAAACACACACTCCCTCGCCCCGATTTCCCCGCGATGGCGCCGGGGTGGAAACATTTTCGCTGGATGGGTGATAATCATATTGCCATTTGCTGCCACCGGATGCCTCCCATTCCGAACCCCCAGACCCACCTAGCCCGAGTGCTGCCATTTTTAAGAAGGCAAATAATAAACCAATCTAATGCTAATGTTGTGTGGATTGGCGAACGAAACCCAACCCCTCCTGCTTCGGTTCCCGTTGTCCACCGGCTCACCTTTTGACCCAGCTAGGGAACGATGAATAGCTTAAAATAGTTCCACAGTACGTGAAGCATGGCAGGGGACGCATTTTGGCATGAACGAGTAAAATAGCAAGCGTACATTTCCCCCAAGTGCTGTAAGCATTCATTCCGCATAGCCAACCACGTGCCTCGTTCTCCATTCGGCACTGCTCTGGAAATGAAGTGATTTGCTCACAAAAGCATTACAGGATAATTAAAATTATTATTTCCAATCAAGGGCACAGTCGCAACATTGGCATTTCCTCCCGCAAAACCGGTTCCCGATGGGGTAGGTGGGAAAAATATCTAAAGAATCCTTGCAATGGCCAATGGAAAGGGTTGAAAACGTGTTGATTGGTAAACTGTTCCTAACAGGAGTATTGAGCCGAACAGCCTACGTGTTACACAGACCCCATTGCGACTCTAACCCTCCTGGAGACTCCATGTTTACTTCTTCAACGCACTTTAGCTTAAAGCACACGCATTACTCGGACCCGCTCATCATCCGTTGCAGTTTAGGAACTATTTCGATTTGATGCAGAATAATGGCGCCGATAATGGTGCAGAGCGCACATACAGTTTCGGGCACACACGCATGCCTCTGTGATCGGTGGACTGCGCAAAACTTGGAAGTATATTTGATGGGGCTGCTGTGTAATGACGCGATACACAATATTGACTGTGGGAATGTATTTACTACGCTAGCCATTTCCATCCAGTTATTCCCACTTTCTCCGTCGTTTTCCACCAAAATGGACATCAGTTTGCATTGTTTAGGAAGGTGGAATACTCAACATTAGCTGGGACAAAACATTCGCTCTCGGTGGTCCGTTCCCGGGACCCACTTACGTGTGGTTAAAAATGGTGTGAAAATAGATCAGCGATTTTGGGGTGAGCGGCGATTGTGCAGCCGCCTATAGATAGTGCTTTCATTGCTTTTATTTTTCCTATTTTGCCTGAGGCACCAGCCAACGCAAATAATAATTGACACTAATGGAAAGCGGGTCCGATTTCAAATTATTCTAAACTAATTTCATTGCACCGGCTGGCAGTCGGGCGTTTTTGGTGCGGTCGGTGAAACCCTACCGCTGGGCGGGCTTTACTGGCACGGGTTGGTTTCCTTTTTCATCGGCGCCAGCAATTTACATAACACAGTTAGTGTGCTCAACCGTTGATCAAGCATCGCGCCTTTATTCATTTGCTTTCCCATGATCCTGTCCTAGATATAACGCAAACACGTTACAGAACTGGGTTAACCGACGCTGGAATAGTGTGAAGTGTGCTTGTAAAAGGTTTTAGACGGATCAGCTAGCCTTGCTTGTTGCACAAGCATCCGGGCTAGGTTTTTATAATTTCCAACAGCAAAAGTCTATCGATTTTAAAGGAATCATTTTGTTCGCATTGAAACAAATTTTCGCCCGCAAACTCATCTTTACGCAACAACTTCCGTTGCGCCATTACATATTGCAAGCGCGTCCCTGAACATTATCCGGCAAGCGCAAGCATGCACAATTACGGAGAGTGAACAGTTGTAGGGATTCCGGGAACATTTTCCTGCCAAAGCAATGTGCTTATCTGGCTGAAGGTCAGTTGAAAGGATTTAAAAAACACGTCTCACCGAGCTGCCGAGTGCAACTATTCGCCAGTGTTAGCTCCGTTGAAGTGTTGGAGCGTGGTAAGTGGGCAAGTGGGAGTTGAGCGAAGCGCAACGTACACATACCTTCCACCCTTTTTTTACGACGTAACGTAAGGTCAACCGGTGTTCAATGATGAAACAAAGTTGGATAAAAAATGGTCATGAAACCAGTAATCACATAACGGACGATATGGAGCAGATTTTATTTTTTCTTTCCTCTTCGCCATGATTTGTACGTAATGCAATTAGTAGCATTTGTGTGCGATTTGAATGTTGTGAAATATAAAGTTATTTTGTTCCGTTAGGGGGCCAACACAGGTCCAACGATTTTAACCGATGATTATTTTCCGTTGGTGAAACTCTTTCCTTCCAGCTGAGAAAGCACCCAACAGAAATCCGCCAGCATCATTGCAAATCGACCACTGGAGACACAGTTAAAAGCTATGGCGCCTTAAACTTTTGTCGTTGAATAAAATTTGAGTCCACTGCATTGTGGGACTGTCCATTTTGACCACCGGTTTTCCCCGCCAATCCCCTTCAGTAAGCATTTGGCTTCACGCAAGAAAGCCGGACAAGATGTGCGCCTTATTTGTACGGGGGCAAATCGCCCCCAGATTGTGGCCTTTTGTCCATTTCTAATGGCAACAAGAAACATGGACAAAAAAGAAAAATCGAAAACTACACTCACACATGCGACCACCGGCATCCTTTTTAACTGGATACTGAAAACCGGGGGTGCAGATTGAAAAATCGTTTGCATAATCCACCACACCACCGAGGTTCCTGCGCCTGGAGGACTCGTCGCCGAAGGGCATACAATGGAATTCGTTCGGTCATTCCCAGGGTGAAGCAAGTGAAGGAGGCAAAGGGGAAGGATCCAAGATACAAGAAAGAACGTTGAGGATAAGGCAGAAAGGGTGTGAGTCTTTTGAAATAAAAAATAAAAGCAGAGAAGGACACCACTTTTTATTGCTCCAAACTGTCCATTACCAACACAAACAAATCAGTAAGGGCACTACACTAGTTCGCTCGGTATGGCGAGGAAAATTCAACTACCACCCCCTGGTCCGTGTGCTCGAAGGTAGTGAAAGGTTTGCTCGTCTGCCCGATAGCGACAAACAGCACCGGACAAAGAAACGAAGCAGAGCGGGAGGTTGATATGTGATATTCAATTCCTTACACTCCACCCCATCTTAAGGCTTGCTTTCAACTGCCACCCCTCGTTCGAACTGTTTTCTATGTTCCGTTTGCTAGAACCACCCGCCGGGGTGTCTCCATCTCTTTCTTCTCCTTTCCTGTAGGTTTCGAAATACGCAACCGATTGGAGCGGGACGAGAGATGTCCTGTTTTCTTTTTAAACCAACCATTTTCCGGAGATTTCATCATCGTCCCCCAACCACCCTTCTATTCTGAGATAGAGCAAGAGACACAGACATCCCGGGACGTGAAGCCGGAATCGAATTGGCTCGGACATAAACAGAACCAAAGATCAGATGTACGTGCCTCCCGAAACCTCCACTCCACCGAGTCTGTTTCGTTTGAATATTTTTTACCACCCATGCCATCTCACCAGCAGCAAATCTATTCATATACAAATAGACATTTGAAACGAGTGTCGGTGCAAAAAAGTACGGATTCGGTCCGTCTGGATGGAGGAACGTCTAGAATACCACCCATTCTTATACAAAAGTAAGAAAAAAAAATGCCACCTCGAACGAACAAATAAATCGGACACTCATATTCCTTCCTCTTCACGATCTTCAGTGTGTGGCACATATCTTTTTTTTTCCTTTTCCAGGTTCGAAGCCGTGCGGAGCGGACAACACAAAATCAAACAGCGATCTTCCATTGCTCGCACACAAACGCGTATTTTCGCAAGAATGGTGTCCTTTTTACACCTCCCCCTCTCTGCGTTCCCATGAATGCAAGAAGAAGGAAGGCCTGGGAGTCCTAGCACGTGGTCAGCGTACGCCTGGAGTTATCCTTACACATGAGAGCACCCGCCAGAACGAAGCCGCTTGTCCGCTTCGAAGTCGGCGAGAAGAGTTTCGCCTCGCCTCGAGGAAAGGCACGATAAACGATGGGCGAAAGTGAAGAATGTGTGTGCAGATCGATAAGTGGACATGTGCTGAACCACCGCCTGGCCACCCTGGAGTCTGCCCAACAAGAGTTGTTGGGTGAACCGAGTCCTCCCACCCCCCGGAACCCAGTATTCGGACAGACACAACCGAATTTATGGTCGTGCGAGAGTCGAAGAATGAAAAACTACCCATCGGTAAAGATGGAGACCCTTTTTTCTTCCCGCATCGTTTGTGCTTCCGGGGGAAAAACGGTACAGCACGTGGAAGTCGCAAGGGAGGTGAAGGGGCACTTTCTCCTTGGTGCCGTACAACGGGTTTCTCTCCGCTCTTCCTCTGGCCTTCTGGGGGGGGGGGGGGGGGGGGGGGGGTGGGAAGACTTGTCTTGCGCACATTCTTGGTAACGTCTTCCTCCTTCCGTCCTAGGGAAAACCCCGTTCCAATCGTTTAAGGGCCGATTTCTTGTTTCTCTTCCGTGGCGTTAAAGGAACGAAAAGAAAGGCACCTTTTACCTTCTTCGGTCGATGGCCAGTGTGTTGGCGCTGTGGAAGTACTGCCGGACGCAATTGCGCAGACAAAGAAACGAAGATAACGGCATAAATGTCCGACGCGTTGTCCGAAGAAATGGGCGAGATCAACCCGCACCACATACGGTACCCGATAAGCGAAGAAGAGTGCTACACACATTTCCGTTTCTATTCGTTCCCCGTGGCAGAAAGCAACGGAGGCTAGGGAAGTGGAGGCCTCAACGGCAACGTGCACAGAGACGTGCAAAGATTTGCGCTGAGATAAGAGGAAAGTGGGTGAACCCGGGGCGGTAAGGATCAATCCGGGGGAAAGCGAAAGGAGGTTCACCCGTGCCCGGGGTTGAAGGTGTCGTACGAATGGGGAGCGAAGGGCAACTGACCGAAAAAATGAAATAAAAGGGATAACAAGAAATCACCACCGGCATTGCTGATGATGAAAGAGTGCTCTTCGGCTCCAGTTGTGCGGGCTCGCGTATCGACGTTGGGCGGCCGGCCCCTTTCCGCACTCGAATGCGTGAATGTATGCGTCTTAGTTCTTTGTGCGGAGCAAAACGGAATTTATTGAGTGATATTTTTATTGTGTCCTTTTATCGAATCGAATCGATGAATTATTGGCAAGAAATTCAAATGTCAAAAGCTCTCAGCAAGGATAAGGGAAAGCAGTTTGGTAGGAAAAATTGCATATACTTCCCATTTACAGACTGTAACCGAAATCGGTAGCTGACTGTACAACAATTGCTTTCGGCTGCGAGGAATGAGGCATTGCAGATGGTTTACCATCTTAGTACTTCGTACGCTAGTATGGGTGTGTTTGCGTTGGGCGCAAACGTTTCTTTCCGTTTGAAAGAAACGTCCATTTACCCCTCTCACTCTGCCGCACTCTCACACACACTTTCTTCGAGAAAAAAAACAAACACCGGAAAATCCGCTCGAACATGCGGAAATAGCCCGGTGTGGTGTGGCGTGGCGGCAAGACAAATTCAAAACTGTAGCATTTCGTTTGTCCTTTCTCGCTCACCCCTCGGTTTGGTTGTTTGTTTGTTTAGCACGTGTGTGGGAGGCGAAGGATGAAGGATGGCCGGCCGATGTTGCCGGACGGCTTGGACTGTCCGAACTGAGTGAGAAATGCTCGCTACGGAGGAATTGCAGAGACGGAGCACGTCACCGTCCGCCTCTGTTTTCACTCGTTGAAACGGGGTTTGGTTAGGCTCGAGGATGGGCATTTGCTAGCTTCATTTGGGCCGACCTCGAGCCTTCGGTGTTTTGGGTGTAGTATGAATTTATGCGGTTTTCCGTTTTCTTGCGAGGGGTGGTTGGAGAGTTGGTGCTGATCAAATGGATATTGAGTTGCGTGTTTGTGGATACATAAATATGTTTTCATTTTAATGCAAAATATATTTCCCGTCTTTTTATCCAGCAATTTTTGTTCTATTCAAAACACAGTTCGGCCATACATTATGTTGCCATTTGGCGATTGTAGTGTTGCAGGCAAGGATAACGAATATGTATGCAAAATATACAACCGTCCATCTGGTTGCCAAAACGAACCACTTGGATATTCGATACATTTTATAATGAAGTGTTTATCGGTTTCCTTCGCAAATAAAATCCTTTTACAACCATCACTGTATTCAAGAAGAAAGTAAATCCATGTGTCGTGGAAGGAACTGCCGAACAATATTAGTTGAGTGGCTTAGCGCTCTCATTATCCTCCCCAATTCTAATTTTTTTTAAACGAACGAACGACGTAGAGGAAGAATGTTTCCTCCGTCCCCTCGAAAAAAAGGGGAATGAATGTCAGGTTCACGCCCGTCTCAAACCGACATTTATCAAATTTGCTTAATCTACCTATCAAGAAGCTTTCACGTCCATCTCTTTCGGGCCGCCCCACCGGGTCGATCCGTTTCAAGCCGTCGTAACCCCCTTTGCAGGGTAAAATAAGTACCCACCGGTAGCGGTCGCGTCTCGCCCCGAAAGGTCGCCAAGCGTGGCGTGGAGTACCGCAAAATGCCGCATATAATCCCCTCATTAGGCGCCGAACTTAATTTACCGCCACCAAACGCCCCCGACCGTCCGCCTTCGGTCGTCTATTTCGACTCGTTTGTCTCAGCTTGTGAGGGGGGAGTTTCTTAAAGTGGGCAAGTGAAAAAAAAATCTGACCAACAGAGGAGGAGAAGTTCTTACACAAAAAACCCTAAGCGAGCTCATTTTCCCAACCGCGAGTCGCTTCGGTCGACGGACGGTGGTTTTGTTTTTCCTTTTTCGTGAAAAGAGAAGACCTCGATCAAAGCAGCACAAAAGGAAAATGGATGGTGCCATGGTCGGAGGGCAATGTCGAATGCTAAAGCGTAACTGGATAGGGATGGCCGTTTGAAATTATCCGCAAGCAATTACTTAAACACCCGGCCGAGCTGGGCTGTGTGGTTTCTGATGTGCGTTTTTTAAATGATTTCTTTCTTTTCTAATTCATCCCACGGTGTTGAGTTTAGGAAGGATGAGCTACTACAGTTTGAAAGCACAGTCATGTTATTAATTTCATCTTTTGAAGGAGATTGCAGGACATGATGGTTCTGAAACATTTCTTCCGCTATTACAAAAAATGGATATATTGGAAAAACCTCATTAGCATCTGCGGTACAAAATATGCAGAGTGCGGACGCATTTCAAAAGCATGGAATTTCCTTTTGATTGTTTTCCCTTGCCTCACGGTAGGGGAAAACATGGTCAAACTGTTCCGAACGCGTTACGTTGGGTCCGTAAAGTTTTTTCTGTCGATTGAATGATTCCGCTGTTATGGGTCAAAGAAGGTTTAAAAAAGGGACTATAGTTTGGCGCTTGTTCATCGGGGATGAAGATCATGATAACGATGCTACCGGATGGAGAAGTTTCCTTTTTATCCTGCCAACCGATGTCACGCCATGCCCCTAGCCTAAGCCGTGAATAGTAAATCCGAATGAATTTTATATCATCCTGCTTTCCGGGCCGATAGTGAAACCGGGCGATGAAAAGAAAATGCACACACTTACGCTGGAAGGAGTGCGAAAAAATTATGTTTTTCCATGCTTTCTTACGAACTCCAAATTTCAAATGTTTACGTCTCGGGAAGCACTGTGCGAAATGCTAAGGCAAAACTAACAAAACCGGACAGCGGATGCAAGCGGCAGTGCGTGCGAAGGCGGGGGCCGCGCTGTGTTACATAAACAACATACATTTAATTTTATGTGAAATTTCCTCCTCTCAGGGACGGGTCGACAGCTGGTGTCTACAGGATGTCCGAGGGGAATCTGTTTGGCAGGGAAAAAAAGGGTTTATTCCGGGGTTTTCTAAGATTTCGTTTTTCAAAAAAGATGGAGACAGCATCTCAAGAAGCAACGCAGTGCGTAAATGCAGGAAAAACGAAATAACCACATTAACATCAGTACCAACAATGGATCTTTTCTCGTCCCTTGGTTTCCACTCGAGTATTTCTCGATTTTCCATCGCACCCTTCCCACATGCCCAAACTATGTCCCTCTGGTTGCCTTGACCACCCCGGCACGGACCGAAGTGCAATGAGCTGGATGAAAAGGAAAAGATTTTTCATTGGATGTCGGGTCGGCTTTTTTTTTTCCTTGCTTTCCATAGATGGAAAACGCTCCGGAAAGGATTGCCGATACCGGGCCATCGTGAATGGCAAGGAAACCTCCACCATCCTATCCTCTGGGCAGGAAGAGAGGGGATGAGGGGCGTTTTCGGTCCCAGCATTTCCGATTGAATGTTTTTCTTATCTCCTTTCCTTTAGAATTCCTTATGATCTCTGCACCCGAACCCTGAAAAGCCGGGCACCGTCCGGTAGCAGCTGTCTCCGGGACTTTCGGGCTCTTTGCATTTCTTTGCCCACCGGTGTCCTTGACACGGCCGCAAGGAAGGAGGGAGGCGGGGGTGAAGAAAAGAAGGAAAAGGGGGGCCCATACTAAACATCCTGGCCAAATTTAAGATGCGTGTATTTGTTTGTTTGTTTTTGCTCTCTGGCGCCTGCTTCACCGCAGTCTTGGGCGAAGGACAAAATAAGAAAAATATCCCACTCTCTCTTGGCGAACCAAATGGCCGAGATTGAGGCAGCAGGAAGCAGGAGGGGAAAAAATTCGGACACAAACAACACAACTGAACACGTGAGAAAAGTAAATACTCGCTCGCCTATGTGTGTAGTAGGTTGGGGTTCAATCGCGTACATACGACGTGCATGTGTATGTGTGGGTGCGATTGTAACGTGGCCACTTCCGTTCGCTATCTCGCTTCCTGTGCGCAAAAGGACGGGATCCCTGTCGGGTTGTCTTCGTCGCTCAGTCCCTCCAAGTTCATGTTCCATGCCAAAAAAAAAAAGTAAACCCGGACTCGCTTTACAATAACTTTCTCGGCTCTCACCACACTTTCCACTGCCATTAAATTGTGCGAAAATGTTGTCATCACCATGGCACGGTAGAAGTTCGACCCACAAGACCAGGAGATGGGGTCCGGTTATCCACTGGCCGGAAGAATGGCGCAGGTATTTCATAATAAAACGAGCTTTACATCGATCGTAAGTATGGCAACCAAAACGGTTTTCGGTTGGTAAAGAGTTCGATATGGTTTTCATTTCAAAGCTGGCCCTAACATTCAGTCACAAGCTCACAGTGTGATTATTTTAAGTGAATGTCAAATGTTAGCATCACACAAATCTTTCATATTTCTACCATTACTCATTCCGATGCTAAGAATATAAAAAAAATCTGTTAAATATCGATTTAACTCGTTCAAAGTTTGCAATTTTAACCTATTACTAAATACCAGGACGACCAATTCATCAGAAGGAAACGAAAAAAAAAACAAATTAAATTGGTTACAAATAACCACGTTGCTAGCTTTTGAAACTTAAAATTCATACAAGATTGTTACTTAAATTGAAAGTCTACTAAAGTTCAATGTAACTCAAACGGTCATACGAACAACTATTAACACAAGATATTTTGTCGTGAGGAAAGTATTAGTAGCTACGTCACGCCACGCATCACAGAGGAATGTATTTTACCGACGAGTTACAAAACGGAATAAATAAAAGAGGGGCTATGAAGATTGGTAGTAGAGTAGTATTAATAGAATTACGAGGGCACGGTGGCTACGCGATTCGCTGGACGACGCAAACGTCAGCCGAAAGCGGGAACGTAGTCTCGCCGTCCGACAGGAATGTACACGAGAACAAGAAGGAAGCGGAATGGAGCGGGTACTCACCGAAGTTGTCACCGATTCCGGACGGTCCCGGTATTAGCCCGGGGATGCCCTGTAGCCCGAGGAATGGGAAGGAGGGACGGGTGTGTTCGAGGTTGCCGTTTAGCTCGTCGTCCTCGCCGTGGTCGGATGCGGCGTTGTCGCTGCTGTTCGAGTCTTCACCACTAGCCGCGGCCTGTAGCGAGAGCAGATCGGGATGTTTCTAGAGTAGAGGGGTGAAGAATGGTTCGAGAGTGAAGGTTTACGGGAGAAACCCGGGAAGAACGCCTGCAAGAGGCTGCCACTATCGCCAACTTACCGAAGGTACGGTCAGAGTTGGGCCTCCCTCTAGCGCTTGGCCGAGCAGGGACTCGCGCAGCTCGAGGCTTCGGTCCCGCTCGCGGTGGTGGTGGTGATGATGGTGCAGGTCGTGCTCGGAGGAGGTGCTACGGAGGTGGTGATCCTTGCTCTTGTCCTTGGAGCGGTCGCGCTCGCGCGTTAGCGGATGCTGCCCGACCGGGAGCAGATCGAGCGGGATCGGATCGTCCGGGCTGAGGCCGTGCTGCTTGCGATACAGCTCGGAGCTCTTGGTACGCTTCTGGGGCGGCGGGGCGGTACTATTGTCCTCCGGCAGCTCCCATGGTAACGACGTAGAAGTCTGCGCAGGAAAAAAAGAGGAATTAATGACGATGGGGGTTTGTCGTTTGGGGGCGGCTGTATTACGGGGGATGCCTTCAGCTCCTGAACAGCAGGTGTCGATAATGACGAGTTCAGCATGGACGAGTTGGCCGACGTTCGCCCGCCAGTCGGGTTGCCGGTTGTCACATCTGCCAGCCCGCGCACTTGCAGCAACTGGGCCGTTTTGAGGAAGTCGCTTAATTGATCCTGTCCGATGTGTACCTCGCCGTTGTACATAAATCTGTGTGGCGTCGCGAGCGGCAGCCGGATGGAAAGGGGAGAAACGGAGAAGCGAGCGGAGGATTAATTAGTGATCGTAGTTGTGCTGTCGTCACCCCGTTGTGGGTTTACGGCTAAACTTCCACGCGCGGCACCGTCCGGGACCCTTTTGTAAACACCATAAATCCTTCGGACGTCCGCTTTCGGGCGGCGGTATTCGGCCGAGTAGCATGAGCGGATATCGGCACCTCCCTTTGCTTACTCCTACTGCTCCACACTAAAGATACTTACCGTAGCAAATTTTCGATATCCTCCGAGCGCACGTCACGCAGGATGACAATCGGATGTTCGCAGGGATTCGCCTTTAGCAGCTTGCGAAAGTAGGGACTACACGCGCTCAGCACAACCTGGAAGAACACACGGACACGGCAGAACGAGCAAGCGAGTTAGAGATTAATGGGATTCGTGTTTTGTTTGTGGAACCGATACGGTATCCTTGGGTCGAAGGGGGAGAGTTTGCAGAGAGGGAAAAAACCTAGAAACAGAACGGAACGCTGGGGTTTTCTATCCATGGTTCGATTGTGGCTAGTTAATGCTATGGTCTCCCATTACAGCAAAGTTGGCACGGCTCGGCTTGAAACTCGTTAGAATGGATGCTAATTTTGATTTAACTCATCCTGCCAAGGACGACGCCTGTAGGCGTCTGAAAAGCGGCCGTTGATCCTCCGTAGGATTTGTATAATGATGGTCAAGCCCATTTCGGACATCCGAAACTAACGGATGGAAATGTAACGATGATTTGCTATGCTATCTTTTGTCTGGCAAATTCAAAAGCTCTGATTGAGGTGTATCACAATTTGTATAGCGATAAATCCGAATACATGCCTGCTTTGATAAATTGTGCAACACCTAGAATAAGTTTTTAACTGATACATTGCTTTGGTGATTGAATGTTTCAGAATGTATCCATCTTCAAAAGCGTTTTTTTATACAAAGAAAAATAAAGTTTCACTTGATTGAAGATTGATCTTACCTTGTGCGCCGTGAAGGATCGCGAGTCGCAGGCAATGGTGACATCAACAAAGTCCTCCTCGTCACGGAGATGCCGGAAGGACGACAGGATCGACGACTGGAAGTCGTTCCACTTGAGGGCGTACTGCTGCTCCGAGGGAGTCGGCGACACACCACGGAGTCGGTTCGGTAACGTGTGCTGATGGTGTTGCTGCTGCTGCTGCTGCTGTTGATGTTGCTGCTGTGAAGACTGCTGGGAGGATTGCTGCTGGTGCGATGACTGATGTTGCTCCTGTCGCTGTTGATGTTGCTGCTGGTGCTGGTGCTGCTGCTGTTGCTGATCGCGCAGATGATTATCCATTTTGCTTTCGTTCAGCGACATGGTGCGGCTCTTGCTGTTCCCGTTACTGCCGTTGTTGTTGTTGTTAGTGCTGCCGTTGGCGTTGACGCCGAGGGATCCGGAAGCGCCACTGAGCAGAGCGAGGTGGGCCGCGCCGAGTCCGGTCGCGTTGGTGCCGTTCGTGCTGTTTTGCTGCTGCAGTTGCTGCGGGCTACTTTCGGTTGTATGCAACGGCTGCGGCTGCTGGTGTTGAGTGTCGTTCATTCTGAACCGCGTTGCGGGCGCGCTAGTCGTGGCACTGTTGCAGGAGTTGGCAGGGAACCGTCGCAAGTTCTCACTCTGCTGGGCTACGACAGTTGCTGTCGTCATTCAATGCATCGAGTTTCGGTTTGGTAAGCTTTCCTTCTGTCCACGACGCTCTGATTCGCCGGTGGCCAGAAGTCCAAGTCGAAACTAAACGACAACCAAAAAGGACAACAGGATCGCCGATGGACGTAATGACAAGAGGTTGGCGAACCGGTTCTACGGCTGTGAGATCATGCCGGACATCGTCATTCCGAGACACCGAAGGCTCTAAAGAGTCCTTGGACGGGAGTGGTTTGTCTTTGCCTTAGCTCCAAGTTTTGGCCATTAGTCAGTGGGTGAATGTTTAGGGACGGTTTCTGGAAAGAAAAATAATTGAAAGATAACATGTTAGTATAAAAGATAATTGCAGAAAGTTGATTAGCAACAAAAGTTTTTTATAATCGCTAATGTTTTAATTTCTTCTATTGTGTTTTAGATTTATTGTCACCCCTGTTCACGTGGGAAGTTCTCTGGTTTTTAAACAGGTCCGCTTCGGATGCCACGCCATTGCCGCTCAACCCCTTGCGCAGTGGCAACCAACAGAAATAGAAAATAAACCAGAATTCTCTAAATTGCTTCAATTCATCCTTTCTCCCACTGTTTTTGACCAGACGGTAAACGGCAAGCCTTCGCCACTCGGCAGGATAGAACTAATTTTAGTTGCAATGGATACACCCACACAGATGCGAAGGATTGAACTGTTTCGCTTAATCCTGCACAACCTCAGATCTTGTTTATTCTTTTGTTTTATGAAGCAAACACCGACGGAGTGGTTCAATTTTCCTTCAGTTTTTCATCCACCCCGAGGCTCTCGCCGGAGAAAGGTACGAAAAGTGTTCTCGTGAAGGCATGCACTAGCGCTTTCGGCACCCGATTGCGTACCGGGTAGTTTTTCTCGGTGGCGGCGGTGCCATCATTTGCGAAGACGAAGTTCACGATTTCAGGGAAAGGAAAACAACGCAGGCGCTAGTTTTCCAGCCCTTCCAAGTACTTCTCGTGTGTGTGGTGGGGTAGTGGGAGGAGGCCCACTATTCACCACCTTACCCACCCAGTGTGGAAGCGATGGGTCACTCACACGAGTTTTCCCCTTCGTGAAGACATTCATCATTGCCGGGCGCTGGGCGAAGGGTTGAGCCGACCTCAAGTGGGGCAAAAGGTGGTCAAATGGAGCGAGGGGGACGCTTGCCAAAAGTGCCGAGAATGCGCCGACCACCGATGTATGTGTTTGGTTGTGCGAAAAGAACGAATGACGAAGGATATTTTATGGTTAATGGTTTCGTCCCCAACTCAGCTGCATTTGCCGGCTGAAGCTGGGACGTCAAGGAAAAAAAAAAGGTCAACCAGTGCTGTTGTGATCGTTGCTATTTTCGACCGAATTGCTGTGTGTTTGTGCTCCCATGTTGGAGCCAAATGCCTCACGACAGTTTGGCGACGCTTTTCCCCATTTTTCCTACCAATGCTGTTCGTTTTTTATTATTGCAAACTGAATTAGGAGAGTTTGGCTCTCGCGGTCTTCCGCACAAGTGCATGAGACAGGACTCTCCCACCGTTAACGCATGCACTCGGGTGCAATTTCATTTTCCATCCACAACTCCTTCACTCTTTCCTTTTCTTTACCAAAACAAAAACGTACGTTGCTCACAAACACTGGCGTGCCTGGTTCGGATTTCGGGGGGGTTTCCGCCGACTCGGTGGCCAGACTGAAATTAGTTTGAGTTCGCTTTGGCAGGCTCGGTTTGGTCCTTTCCAAGCTGGTTGGTTTGTGTGCGTGCAGTTTTTCGGGGCCCTCTCTTCTCTTCCGGTGGTGGTTTGAAGCAAGAGCCGCCAGCCCTTGCGGGTGCGGTTTGCCCAAATCACAACAATGGTGATTAATGCATGTTAATGGTCGCGTTCACCTACACAAACGCTACGCAAACCAGTCGTCTGGTTATGGGAATGCAGTTGATGCATACTGTTTTCCTGTGTTGGTGTGCATTCTTCGGGGAAGGAAGTGATGAGGATATGTTTTAAGTATTGCCCCATTTTCCCTTTTTATTGAGGTGTGGTGATGTGCCTGCAGGTTCATAAGAAAGTTACATAAGAGTAGTAACTACGTTCTTTGAGAGATTTGTGACTGATCTCATGTTTTTGTTTCATGACGATATGATCGTTAATATAAACGTTACTGCATAAGACAATGCCGGGAATCATAATTGAAAGCAAACGATTGACAAATGGCCGGAAACCAGTCATGGTTTCATGTAGCTCTTTTCATCAAATACACTCCCTTCCTTACCTTGCTGATTCTTGTCAGGGTCGTCCAGCAAGTAATCGTCAAAGTATTCGGGTGATAAGAAAAGGCTAACTGTACTTGAGATAATCACAGCCCCCCCTTTCCCTCCTCAGTGACTCGTATCTTCAGCAATCACATATGGTTGTATGTGCCGCGGTGTGTGTCTCTCGTTAACTGTGCAGGCGAGGCCATTGCAAACCATTCGCGATCGGTAACAACGCGGATTGTTGCGAAGCATTCCCAAGTACACAATTTGCATGTCGCACTCGCTAGTAAATGGTGCGGAAGGGCAAAACGATTCGCGAAAATGGTCTTTCCTCCTTCTCTTCCTCCTCTAGACACCATGACGACAACGATGAAAACGGCGACCAACGAACACGACGACGCCGCTGATGATGTTGATGATCGCTAAATTGCAGTTAATCATTTCAAATCGCTCCAGAAGCTGCCCCCTGTATCGCATTGGGTTGGTTAGTGTTTTTCGTTTTTTTCTTCTCTTCCTCACCACCCGTTTGACGTTTGTCTTTGCGTTCTCTTATTTATGATCCATGGGGCTTGTCCTCAATTGCAATTTTCTTCGCTTCAGTTTCTATGCGGCGCAGAGTTCTCGTTCGACGATCGTCCGTCATATCCGCCCCGCTTTCGCTGCCAATAACGCATGCTGCTCGCAACTTTGCCAAGGAAAGAGACCCGGGCGGCCATGGTGTGCAGTTTGTGTTTTTGTCCATCCTTTTCAACCCCACCTCCCCCGCGCACCGGCAAGACTAACCAGCGCTCAAGACCGGATAGACAGGCGGATAAAACCCTGGATGGGATTAGTTTAACAAGCCCACCGGTCGGTCGGGCTACCAATCATAAATTCATGCCCTTTCTCGATTGCACCGCGCGGCCAGGTCGGCCCGTGTGGTTGTCTGCTTCAACCTTCTAATGCAAAAATGTGCGCTGCAGAGGAGGAGCATTAGAAAACCCCCACAGCCACGGTGCATCGTGACCGGTTCGCTCTCCGGCACTCCGCCAATGAATAGTCATGATAATGGCAATTAAGATTAAATATTTAAATGATTCATGCGGGCCGTTTGGCCAGTTTGAGAAAATAACGCTTAATCGCAGCGTATTACCAGTAATAACCACAGCTTAGTGCAGGTTGGAAAACATACACACACACACACAGTAAAAGGCGCACGCGTGACTCGGTTGGCAGCGAAATCCGCGGTGACGCAAGCGACTGAGCGGGCCTCTGGAAAACTCAATTGCAAATTTTACCACCGATTCAGAATCGGGACAAAGAAAATATGGCCCATAATAGGCCCTTTGTGCGTACAGGCGGCTAATGGGCGGTTAAAGTAGGGCACACGATTATTGTACCATGCAGTTGTTTTTTTTATGACGGGTCCGCTGATGACTTTACTCGATTTCGATTTCTAAGAATTCGCGTCATAAGCATTTTTCAAAACAAGTTAATCAAATGTTATTAGGCTTACAGTCTTAATCTAAGCAGTTATAGTGAATTTATATTAAATTAAAAGCACAATGATTGAAAATGCGTTAAAATCACGAACAGAAACTCATGTTCGCTCCTGCGTATGAGACCTTGAAGTGAGAGCAAAAATATCCGCTCGGTCCATGGGTCACATCGCCTACAGCTGTGAGACATCTTGTTTGTCTTCCCTGTTCTTTCTTTTCCTGTTCTTTCTTTTCCCATAATGGATAATGGCTTTAATATGTGGGGCATACACTTGGGAGGAATAGAAAGTCAGAAAAAACAAGAAAAATGAAACACAATATTTTGGATTGTTGCAATAAACCCGTCGATCTCGGGCCACAGCAAAGTACGGCACTTGCGCACAAACTTGTTCATCGCATCCCAGAGCAAGACTACATAGACTACATTCCAACAGACCCATCGCTTCTGGAGGACACGAAGACATTATTCAATTCCCTCCTCCCGAGTCAGATTCGTACCGGATTCAGCCGATTGCGGTGATGGTGCGATAGTTGCGGAATGGTTCAAGAGTAACCCCTGATCTCCATCTTCACGAGCACTTTTTCTGTTGCCAAAAATTCTCACCATCCCCCAGCACGGTTCTCCGGTGTGTGGCTGCGCGAATGACTTGGCGCGCGATTAGAGGATCAAATGTATTTGCTTCAAAAATAAATCCCCACCCAGGCTCGGGTGAGTGTTATGGTGAGGTATGGTGAAATATGGTTCCATCGTGCGTTTTCTTAACGAAATCATGTGTGCGCGTCAAGCAACTGCACACATATGGGCTGCTTTGGCGCAAGTATTGAGAGATGTAGGCCTTCTGACGGGGAAAAGGACGGGCCGTTTATAATTTCTAATCAATGTTCACCTCATTTTGCAGCGTACTGTTATCGTAAAGAGAAAGAAATTTCATGCGTCCGTGGAAACGAAATCGAAGCCAAATCTCGAAAGCAGTAATTACATCCTTACGCTTAGGCAACAAATACAAAAAGAAGCAATAACTCTCACTTCCGTGAGTGCGTGTAGATTGAAGAAAGTACATCTGTAGTTTCTTTTTTTTGTGTGTGTTACCACCCCAAAACTGTATACTATTTCTTCGGACCTGTTTTAATCTCCAGCTTTCGAATTCATTCGTAGTCAATGGCGCTTGCAAATAAGATACGATGAACGCACCACGGAACGCAATCGCAACGCAGCATGGAACGGAATAGATGCGTCCGTGAAAGTTGCCGAAACTCGCTGCGTTTTAGGCGGTTGCCTAGTCGCACCATAGCTCATGTGCTCCCTTCTCTTTTTTTGTCGCTGCTGTATATCTGTTTTCCAAGCAACGAGCTGTCACACTCATGTGAGGTAAAATTAATCGAAACATCCGGCGATACCTTAAGCTTGCGGCTGGTGAAGAAACGCTTGTGCGAAAACTACCGTGCAAGTAGAAATGTAACCTTTGGATGGTTCAGGAAATGATAATGGACTTCCATACGTTACAAGATAATGTTATCCTGCAATAACATCTGAAGAAAATTTATTATTTAACTGCATCACATAAACTCGAAATAGACGAGTTGAGTTTTGATTCACAGACGTTTCTGTAACTCTTTCCCAAGGGCTAGTAAATGAGGTGATATCTTTAACTTTGTCTGTTAGGGTTGGTCGACAGCACCACCACGGGCTATCATTGCATCGTTTAACACATTGAAGGAGGCGAAGATGTAGCTTTTTTTTTAATCGCTAAGCAAACTAGAGGCTGCAGATTAAATAGTCACAATTTTCTACTGCAGTTAGGTAACAACACTTTTAAAATTGTTTGCCAGAGGAGAGGAGAATGCAGGAGAAACCCAAAGGGAGCTCGGTGGTCGAAATAATGCGGTTGACCAAAAACAACCACCGGATCACTTTCACATCTAACTTCGTGTGCACACATTTAATGAGGCTGGTTCGTGCATCGCGGCCCAGGAGATCAAGTTTAGGAAAGGTGAGCAAAAACAAAACAAAAAATCCCCCGCAAAATTATTCCAACGAAAGTTTACGAAACAAAATACTAAGGCTTCATTCCTTTCGCTCTGTCGTTCCGCTTTGGCCAGAAAAATGCTCGCTCTTCATTCCCCGGTTGCGAAGACTAGCAGAAAATTCATTCACTGTTCACACTTTCCCCGCGAGGGAACGTTGTATTAAAAGGTTTATGAAAGTATGGCTGTGATGATTTAGAAATGTGGCGACCACAGATGTATACAATGTTCGGCGCTATTTAAATGTTGTATTCGTACGCACGTAAGTATTAAACGAATCTTCCCAACCCAAAACGACTGTGTATGGAATTTTTCCGCCTCATTTTAATCATCGGTGGGGTTGACACATTCACCGCGTCGTTCCACCACCTGTTGCTTCAATTTGATGGATTTTAATTCACCTTTGATTTTCCAGCCCGCCAGGTGGACTCTTTTAACAGCTTCAAAAGTCACACTCTGGGACCATTTAATACAGTCGGTGTTAAATGCAATTTAAGCCCCTTTTGCGACACAGAACGGGAGGTGACGCGGATTGACCCGCAGCAAACATGAATCCGGCTCGACTAGCGTGGCATGTCGAAAAGGTAAATCATCACGGGTTGATTTTTTTTTTTTGTCGCTACTTGGTGCTGGGACATCCCTACCGAGAAGGAACGGGGCTCCCCGAGGGTCCATAATTCAGATTTTTTTTTCGCATCTCATCAATACCACACCGCAGGAATCCATTATCCGATTCAATAAACCATACAATCACTTCAATATTGAAATTAATTTTATCCCAGCCTTTCGCATCATCCTCCAATTTTTAACTTTATCGTTTTTTGTGTGCTCTGTTTGTTGTCGAGCATGGTGTGGTGGTGGTTTCTCACATGGTTATCGAGCATATGCGATTATCACTCCATCGGGTGCAGTGACGCACGTCTGGGAGGGTTTTCCCTATCACCGACTGTGGGAAATAATGTGCCGAAAGCGATTGTCCGGAACGGTTTTTTTTCATCCACACATGGTAAAGAGAAACAATCGTTTTCCACCCATTACAAAGCCCAAACCGCCAGGAGGATGAATTAATAGTTTCAATAAGCAGGATCGATTTAAAAAGGGTTGAGGGAAGGTAAAACAGAATCATCGTTAAATGAATGAAATGAATGAGCACTCTTTTTTATTGCTTCATGAAAAAGGAAACAATAGCATTTAATGCGGCTATTTATTTTGCTTTTTTTTTGCATAACCATTATGCGTCGAGAGTATTTTTGTGTAATTTTTTGCGCGCTTTGGTCGCTTGGAAAAATCAGTTAAATTTTTCATTTTGCTCAATCGATTTAAAATGATTTTTCTCGCCTGATAGCTCCGTGTTTCCCCGTTGCGTCGTCCCTCATTGGCTGGGATAATAATTATAAGATACAATCGATATTACAACCATTCATCAATTCTTTTTTCATTAAAACCATCCCCTTGCAGATTTTCACGAACCAGCTCAATGGAGGTGCTACAAAATAAAACAACCAAACACAATCGACATAATTGGTGGCCTTTCATTTTTTTCAATGGATAAATGCAACTGTAAAACACATTGTCAACCTTTTTCCGCGACTGGCAAACAAAATGGATCCGTAGATTTCGTCCTGCGCCGCCACCTTTTCCATTACCACCTGACTTTAATCTCCAACCACTCGTAGGGAAACGAAACGAGGGTGGCAAATGTTTGTGGACAATAAATAAAATAATGATTTTAATTAAATGTTGGTTTAAATGCACGATCAACACGGGACTCCACGGGATGTAGCAACAGGACGGAAACAATCCTATCGAACGCCACAGGATCAACGCGACATATCGGATACATTTGTGACCGACGCGAAAAGTCATTGGCTCACGAGTTTTGGGTTGTCGTGGTTTGGCTTGGGCTTTTGGACGTTTTTTGTCCCTCCTCGTGACGCTGTCGGCTTTGGGATGATGTGCAATAAAAGGTAACATTTTGTTTCTGTCTTCAACGGCCTTCACTCGGTCCGTTTGACTTTGTTTGGTCGATGGAAAATTTATTCCAACCGTGGAGTGGTGATGTTGCTAGATGTGTTACTTGCCGGCAGGCATCGTTAATAATTTGAAACAATTCGATATCAAGTAAAGATAACACCGCCAACGTAATGCCGTTCGACTTGAGTGCGTTCGGAACAGAGCTTTCTGTACGCCTTTGTGCCTCTTCATTATCAACCATGTTCGTCTAGCTGGGTTTTTGTTATACCACCTATAGCTTTATTACACACTGTTCCAAACTTGGATTAGAGCTGTAAAAATTTGTGGGCATGAAATTGGTTTTACGATGCAGGGAGAGATGGCACTGTTTCTCTGTCGGCAAAAGAAGTGGATTTTTTTTCTTCCGAGCGGTCAGTTTTTATTGCAACCAGCTGCAATCGTTAAGTAATGGGTTGCAACGAGTAACGGCCGCGAGAGGGATGGAATTTAAAGTCCATGATTTTTTATTAAAATGAGCAAATTGTTACCAACACCAAACAGCGTGAACATCGCGCAATGCATCCATCACTGAGCTTTTGTTTTTGTTTTTTTTTTGTACAAAATGTTTTACGTGTTTTGATTCGAGCTGTCGATCATTTTATTCTGTTTACATAGAGGGCAAATGTGGCCTCGGTTGTATGCAAGAAAGGGAGGGCGGGATATCCGATTCAATTTACCATCAATTTTAACCACCCAGATCTAAAACAAACCCGCACACGAAACGTAAACCGAACACTTGAGCGTAAACAACGAGCGCAAGAACGAAACCAACAACCCTGATCGGCGTTTGTTCCGTCGAGCGATCGATGAATTACAAGAGTGGTCCACTTGGGGCAGCAAATCGATTAGGCGATCGAAAACGAAACGGAAAAACAAGACCCACCGAACGGGAAGAGCGACAAATACTCCAAAAAGTGCGGAAGAAAATAGTGCTCTCTAGAGATGTGTTCGGTGAGATAAATCACTCGGATGGGTAGGGGAACCAATAAGCCCCAAGACGTTAAGCAACCAAGGGACCAACCAGGGCAGAAAAGGGCCTGTGGTCGAAGGGGAAACGCGAGAATAAAATGTTTCGATTACTTGGCACTATTATTGAATCGTATTTAAATACAAAGTAAACCGCGTGAACGCTGGCCCTCCATCTCCATCGCTCCCTTCCCGCGTTCGCGGGTTTTTAGAGACCGAATAAAAAACCATCACACACACACACACAACCACACACATATTCCCTGCGATTGAGCGCGTAATGTACTTCAAACGGTTGCGTCTCTCTATGATGGTAGGAATTAATAATAGAATCTTGAGCGTACCTCCCTCCACCGAAAAGAGTCTTCTTCCGATTCGTTTCTTTTTCTTCGCTGACCTATCTTAAGATCCCGCAGGAACGGACAAGACATGCTGTAGCAGCCGTGGCTAAGCACTCAGCGATGATTTAAGATTATTGTTATTATTGGCTCACGCAAGCGAATCGTTCTCCCGCATCTCCCGTACTTTCTCTGGCTACAAGCAAATCAGAGCATCGAAATAAAGACAAAGAAAATATTTTATAAAAAAAACCCACACACACACACATGCACACAAGAGAACGATAGAAAGACGATCCATCTACGCTCCCAGCATTCCAGCATTAGGCCAGCGTACATATGGACGGATTCTATTTCCTTCGGGTACGATTTTCGGGCGATTTGGTCGACCCGCGGATTTAGATTGGCTCGACAGAAACTGAAATATAAATATTCGCTCCGCTTTCCCGCGAAAGAGTCGGCCCGAAATCCGTCCCCTCCCGTCCCGGTCTCGATGGTTGTACAATAATAATTCATCATGTTCGTACACTCGCGGTACGTAGCGCGAGACACACACTTGGCATGCAGATGTTGTTGCGGTGCATTGCCTAAATGCTGCCGCAACAGTTCCCTTCATTTTGATGGGAATTATTCAATTAAAAATTTCGGGCGGCCGGTTTTCCTGATGTTTGTTGCTTTGCTGCTACTTCTGGAGGGTCGAAGTTGATCTTTCGCGGGTGGCTTAGCGTCTGCGTGTATTTCCAGCACATGTGTGACACAGTTTTGGAGCTCACGAGCAGCTATACAACTAGCGACGAGTATCTTTTCCGGTTCCTGGAAAAAGGGCATTCCACGAACCATCTAAATCGCTATGAATTGCACACAGCAAACAAGGCGTTTGCTTTATCCGACTAGCGAAACTGCATCGCATAAATTTAGTTCTCCCAATGAAAATGTGATCCAGCGTTTTAACGGAGACAAAACATTGTTGCTTCCTTTTGCATCTCATCGTGTAAAGCTGCCACTTAGCTAGTTTTTTTATCCTTCTAAATTACTTCTTCATAATAATCCAACCTGGATACCCGCTCGACAAGTGCGACCACTTCCTTGATCCTTCTTTGCATGGACGCAAAGGATGCCGAGAGGGAGCGAGAGAAAAGGATCGGTGGACACTTCACAGTTGCTCCATTCACCCGATTGTTAGTACACACTTCAGCACATTATGTTTTATTTTATTCCACTTTTACGGCGTGCCCGACCGGCTGACGGACACTCTCCCTCGCCTTATCCCATCTTCCACCCAACGCCTCTGCCAGCCCATGGCACGAGTTCATTTATGCGGCGGCAGGATGTTGCCCAGCGACGCTACTTCCTCGCGTGGGAGGAAAGGACTCGCCGTCTGCAACGACACGGGTGTTACGGCACATTGTCAAGTACTTATTCGCTCCGCCGGGGCGCCTCATGGCTCCTAAAACCTCCCCAACGCCAACGGGAACTAGATGGGAGGGCATGAAAGGGTACCCAATTGCTACTGAAACGACAAAAAAAAAAGAAGTAACGACGCCACTGGTGGAAAGCTTTTTCTCACAAGCTTCTCGCACTTTGTTCGAGGCACGAAGGAACCTTCCGTCGCATGCTGCCACGCGTACAATAAAATCGAAATAAATGATACAGCGATTATATTACTGCCCTTCTCCCACGAAAGCCCGTGCCGTGGAGTCCTTGCGATGCGGCCTGGCGTGGCGCCGGGAAGTTATTGTAACGAGCAAAGAATGAAGTTCCCAGCGCGAGTGCGGCATGACTTCATTTTCGAGTGCGTAAATGTAAACGAGTTACCATGCTTTCTTTGTTTTCCCGTTGTGGTCGGGAGGGTAGTGGAAGCTCAATCGAAATCGGGCCATTGCGTTGGCTGATTCCATTACGGTCTATCGGATGCAAGCAACAATCGGCTCGTAAAGAACTCACTGCCATGCAGGAGGAAAGTGTTTCCGTCGAGTTTATTGGTTGATTAGTTTGTTTTTGGCAGGCACAGCATAAAACGGAAGCACGTGTGAATAATTGGGTTGTAAAGAGGTACGAATACAGCGAATCAGTTCAACTGAAAGGCACAAAGCACATCACATTGATGACAGATAGAAATAAATACAAATTCACTCGAAAAAGCAAGGTGCATATAGATCCCTTTACAGCTTTCTCTTCATAAGGGTTTACTTGGTTAAGACTGAGAAAGTGTTATTCTTGAAATAGGAAAAACATTTTGAGCTGCAAGTGGCGCTTTTTGCTTTGTCTCATCAAGGAATTGAACGAAAAATCTCACCACGTTTGCAAAAATAAAAGGAAGCAATACGATCCGGACAGTTCGATTCGCTGCGTTGCGATTCGGGCAGAAATTCTTGTCATGAGCCTCATTGGAACGCTTCTCGGTGGTGGCGGTTACACCGATGGCTAATAAAGAAACGCATAACAACATCCCGTCGTACCGGAATTCCTTCAAAAATCTCCACCCGCCGGATGCAGCTTTCGGAATGCTCCGTTCGTTTGCTACTTTTTATTCCATGGAGGCCGTCGATTGCTCGTTTGCTGCTGCTTGGTGATCTAGAGGGGGAACAAGAGGCGAAAACAAGACCATTGGAAGAATGAAATCTAGCGTCCTTCACCATTGAAGATGTTGCCGAATCCTTCGATTGCCTTCCTACGGTATCGAATAATGGTGGGGCTTCCACCGCCTACCGAAAGGATCACGACACGATGGTTGGAAAATAAAAACCACAATGGATCGTCCGTGTTGACGATGGCGGTGTAGTTGACGATCGGTTTGAGTGGTTCATTTCGTCATAAACAAGCATAAATAACCACATCGCGTTCGCACCGTAAAACCACCCAGAAACCGCCTCTTATCATCGGCAGTCTCTTGCTCCTGCTAAGCTAATAAGATTTTGTTGGTTTTCTTTCGACCGTGTCCTCCCCTCCTTCCCTGGCTGGCAGATTTTGTTCAAGGGACGCGTGCAGGAGGAAAAACCCTCCCATTCACCTGCTGACTAACTTTTCCGCTTTCTGCTTACTTTTTATTCTCACCTCTCATCCCCTACCTGCTCCAGCTTCCGTCAATTTTTGCTCCGTGGTTCGCGCAATGAGCCATCGGACTCCATCGGGGCCGGGCTTTCGTGGAAATGGTTTCCCCACCCGAGGCTGGGGACGAACTCACCCGTAATCGTCATCGTCGGTCGTCATTCTCATCATCGTCATCGTCGGTCGGTGTGCGGAAGCACCCGGAAGAAGGAAAAGGAATTCCCTCGAAGGTTGGCCATGGGATGGTGGGCGCGTAAAATTGAGTGGTGAATCACGCGTTCTCCCCAGACCTCAAGGGGATCCTTCGGATCCCTCCTGTTTTCCCCACCCATGTCGTCCTGCGTTTGTCCCCCCAAGCGACAATGCTTGAGCCCTTGTCGAAGGTGTGTAATCTGGTCAAAGGCGACGGTAACGACGCCGTGCTTAAGCGCTGCTGCTGGCTGATGTTTTCCCGCAAAACATCCCCGTTTCATCCATTCCGGTGTACGCCTGCTCGGCCCCATCGTCACCGGAGCAAGTGTGGGAAGGGGACACGCTTTACTACGTTTACGTTTACGTTCGACGAGATGAGTCGACTCCTGCCCGCCCCTCGTCTCCTCGTCATCCCGTGTTCTCATTTCACTCGTCGCATTTTTCTTTTCCTGTTGCACTGCGCTTTGTTGCTTCGTCCCGTCTGGGGCAGAGTGTTTTGTTTTTCCACCGATGGTAGCTTTTCCGAGTTGGCGTTTTTATTTTAGAGATTGTGTTTTTTTGTTGTTGTTGGGCGACCGTATTCGCGGCTCAGTCCCACCTTTTTCATGCGTCTGATTTCCCTTCATATGGGCCTAGTTAGCCAGAAAAAAAAAATCGCCACCGTTCACCACCATCACCGCAATGGCGTTGGTATTTTGTGTGGTTATTTTGGGATTTTCCATCGCCCTTTTTTTCCCTTTCGCTTGTTACCGATACGAGGGGATTGGATGAAGCAGGTACTTTTAAATCGACATACCACATGCATTTGTTGTGGTTTCGCTTCGATGTAACAATGGTGCCGGGAGGGTGCACGATTCCGTAAAATCCGCCAAAATGTTTAGAATTAGAATGAAGAACAATAAAATGATAAAGAGATCGTAAATGAACACAAATTTATATTACCGATTGGTACATAAATTATGTTTAGAAAACATTATTCCACACAGAGGCTGCTTGCTTTCACAATCATGGAACAGAAAGTCAATTTTTTCTAAGCGTCCAATAGAGGACATGAGCCACGTGGCGATGTGCTTTGCGAACTGCTGTATCACGAAGACGCGACCGTTACCCAAAATCCCAGAATAAGCGGGAAAGAAGATTGAAAATGTCGCCAACTTGGGCGACCATGTATGCATCGAGCGTATTCAAGCTTCACTGCGCGTACATCCATGCGGTAATAAATCACGACGCCAGCGATGCTGTAAAAGCGATCCTGCCGGTCCGGCCGGCAAGAGGTCAAAGGCAGCGAATGGAAGACACTCCATTTTGGGGTCCGGGAGGGAGGAAAGGGGAGAGCCTGCCACAGAGAGACAGAAGTTTCCTCAGAATGCTTGCCCAAGCGACATTCCGTCGGGTAAAAGTATTAAAAAGTTTTAAATCAATATTTTCCCACCAACCGCCGTATGGGGCCGGGAATTTTCCCTTTTCCTGCCAGTAGTGGTGGAGCCTCCCTGGCTCTGTGACGCGTTGGTTACAGCTTTTCTCGGTACCCCTCTTTCCCTGCGCTTGTCTTTTCCCGTAACCATAAACCAAACCGTCACAGACGCAGAGGAGACAATTTGTCTGGGACAACGAAATTTTATGTCAGTCAGTCACCAGCCATCACCAAGCGGCCTTCCTCCTGCACTCTAGTTCCTTCAAATACCTCCCCCCCCTCCCACTCCCCTCAGCCACCCTCTGCGTGCGGAGCGAAAGTAAAGATAATTTTATTACGGCTCGGAACAGCAGCAGCAGTACGGAGTGCGCATTTTTTGTGTCATTCTTTCGCACGACGGGGCTACACTTTGGTGGTCACTGGAAAAATATCCTTCCCGACGCCATCGTCCTTCCGCAAAGGGATCACGGGTGTTTTCCCTGGCCGACCGGCGGCTGCGGCTGCCGGGATGCTCCGACTCTCGAAGTGGTTTATGGTCGAAAAGTAATAATTTTTATGAGCCATTTTTTTCCAGCGCCACCCGTTCGCTCCACCCCATTCGCGTTTCCCCGGGTGGATTACCCTTCTCCGAAACACAGACACACACACACACACACACATGATACCCGAGGACCGGCGACGATAAACTCCCCGTGCTGGCGCAGTGATAAAGGGAGATGGATGGGAAAACAATCGGCCCGGGTGGAGGCTTCGCATAAATTCGTGTGCGAAGGAAAACAAAATGTTCTCCCTGGTGGTGGTGGTGAAGTTGAAGCCGCCGGGAAAAGGGTTCGGCCCGTCGGGGGAAAGTCCCGTGGCGGCGGTACAACATCGACCAGCGGCCAGCGGATGGTGATTTGTTTCCGGCCAGATGAATATGTTAGCACATCATTGGAAAGATTTTTATGTGGTATTTTTTCCTTCCTTCTCCTCCGGCCAGCTCCGCCTGGCCAACTTCGTTGGTGTGTTTTCGCGAGCGAATGTGTCGCCGCACCAATTCCATTAGTCCTAATTTGTCCGACGACCATGTGAAGATAAATAAAAACATCGTGGCGCACATAATCTTGTCAGTGAAATTAGCTTTTCCCGGGCAGCGATTAAAGAGCGAAGAACTTAAATTTCGTGGAACGCCAAAGACATGAGACCCTAGTGGTATTATTATTATTATTATTTGTAATGCGAAAGTTAATGGCCCCGTGAAGTTAGTACGGCCGGGAAAGAGATTACAACTTTGCTTTTCTATGCGTATTTTTACGAGCGTCGCTATCTTGGCAGGAGCCGGTTGCAGGAGCCTCTACGACGGTGGCGGGCCCGTGAAAGGACACGAAACGAATCCTTCATAAAACTCTGACCAGCCAGCGGTTCTAATTCCCGCGCAGTTCCGCAGCGGCGAATGTGCATTTTTGAATAGCAAACGGTTCTTCTTGAATGGCAAACGGTCGTTCGTCTTGGGATCGTCCTCCACGGGACGGAAGAATCAAACACGGCGTCTAAACTGCTCCGATAAGTAGAGAAAGCGGTCTTCGAATCCCAGCACCGACCGACAGTTGTCCGTTTTATGACTTTGTCGCCTCTCGGTCCGACTGGAACCACGAGCAAGGGAAAGAGGATGGTTTTACTCGGTGCCCGTTCCTTGCAAGTCTGAAGCATAGGGATGCCGAGGGCACGAGGGCAGGAAGGTTGCAATGCGGGAAAAGGATGCGCCGAGGGAAGGAAAGGGCAACGCGGTGCGTGGGTATGAAGATGTTTTCCGGCGTTTCGCTCGGCGGCTTAGATAAACTGGATGATGGGTAATAAAAGTGAACCAAAGGGAAGGACAGAACGATGGAAAAAAAAAGAACACTACAAATGAAAGTACAGTAAGAAATAAGGAAACAAAAACGCGTCCCTGACGATGGCCTGCCGGAAAAGAAAGTGTCCGGTTGGGAAAGGCGGGAAAAATAATAAAAACGAATCCTGTGAACTTATCTGCTCTTCGGTTTGCGGCTGGGCTGTCGCGGAGTCGAAAGTGGACACGTTGGGCCAAAAATGAACTAGCCCTCGGATGTGGTTGGTGCGTGGGAAGACCAAAAATCACAGCTGATGAGAAAAAGGCCGAGGCCTTAAGGTTGATTGACGAAAAGCCAACCGAGCGCGACGGAGGAAGCCTAGCCGGAATTTTACGCCGGAATGTGTTCGTTGGCACTTTTCGGCTGCCACTTTGTGACGGACATTCGGTTGCCCTTATCGACGCCCGCTAGAATCCCGAGGCTTCTTTTTTCTTTCATTTGGCATCTCATCCACTTTCTTCTCGGCGAAAGGATGTGGAATGTTTTATTCGTTTATGTATGCTGGCTCGGACTCGGAGTAATGCGCGGAGGACTTAAAATTCCTTTCCAAGCACCGAACGCATGTTGACTCTCTGATCCTCGGGTCCAGTTTTATAGCCCAACGTCCCCCTCCCCACCGGACGATGATCCTTCCACTCATCGCCTCGCCGACAGGATCGACGGTCACTCCAGACGCGGGGTTTCACGAGAAAAACACATTAAACGAAGATTTCGACATTTGATTGTAATAATAACATTCGAGAGTCGGGATCACTCGTTTTTAATGGAAACTGTATCATGCTTGCTCTTGCTTTCTACTCCCGCTCCTCACCATAAAGTGCCACAAGTAGAAAGCAACGTGAAGTTAAAAAGGGAATAGGAAGCTGCTGTGGTAAGAAAGGAGGGATTTTTTTCCCCTTTCCAGCCCTAAGATTCGCTTCTATCATCTTCAGCCTTCGACCGCGAGGCTCGGCCCGCTCTTCAAAGGGATGACAAAATTGAGGTTAAAAGCCACCAGTCTGCGTTGGTCAGTAATGAGTTGAAATGGTTTCCTTAATAAAAAAAAAATCAACTGAGTGGGTACGATTTTGCGGTACGCTAAATTCGTACGCTATTTTTACACAAAATCAAATTTCAAAAAACCACTTATCGACAATCGTTCCCTTCTCCTTTCGGGGGCCCCTTTCTTTAGACGCTATGGTTGATATCGAAATGTCTCCTTGCTTTCAGTCCACGCTCGATGTATGATGTATTTTTCCAGGTTTTTGCAGCATCAAAGGTTCACGTAAAGGATGTTATATAATGAGCCTAATTCTGTTAGACGAAGGACAAGAGAATTCAATTTTTTTGCGTCCCTTAAGTGGTTTTTAGTGGCATGGAACCGAAGAATGTCGATTTTTAAAAACCTTTCCAGCCAATGCGGAGGCGTAATGGTTTCATTCGCGTTTTTTCCTCCTTCTCCTCCTCCTCCTCCACCACGCTGGTTCACATCTATTGAATAACAATAAATTGAATCGTAAACCAAGGTCATGGATGAGATCAAAAATAAATATTAAAAAGCTCTTGTCAGTTCCGCCTTGCGAAATAGTTTGGTATGCAAGTTGGGGAACAATGTTTTTTTTTTGTTTTCTAGCGCGCGGTGTACGAATTTGGAATAAAACAGACATGTTCGTACGCGTGTACTTACAACAATTCCGCCGAAGGAGGTTTTACAGCCAAATATCGTCTCATTGCACGGGCGTGCCGTGCGGACGTTGCAGGAATAAAGAATGGTCTCTTCAAACTTGAACCCCTCCCGGTCAGCCGAAGGAAGACGTACCTAAAACGAGAATTAAATAAGAAAAATAGACACATTATTAGCACGGTTAGCGCAGTAGAAAATCTCGGACGGGCGAATTTAGTCGGCCAGTGGACGTGACGCACGGGTAATGTTTACGCAAGTAGCCCCAACGAGCAGGGCGGGGGATGTTTGCGCTTGGGGAAGGCTGGACTAGCGCAATGGGAGAGAAAAATTAAAACAACTTATCCGCAACCATGTGCGACATGTGCCGTCGGGGTCGGGCTAACGCGCAAGATCGTGATTAATTGATTAATACCTTTGCACATTGCGCCAAGGTTTTGCCGGTTGGTGTACGAATATGAGGGTGAAGCAGAGACAAAGAGGGAGAAATGTCGCGGGTTTCGTTTTCGCGCAACCCCGACAAGAAGCGAAACGTTAACTTAGGGATACAGTACAACCACGGGGTGTAGGATCTTTCTGTGTTCCAGGAAGTAACACTCTGGATCGAAGACTTGAGGACGGAAAGAAAGGTGATGATCGGAGCCAACACACAAGTCTCAAGTCACCGTGGCGCAACAAACCAAGAACGATCTATCGGGCGTCCTAAAAATATGAAACACCGGCGAAGCTTGGCTCGGGTTAGCAATTGTTGTTTGAATACTAATTAAAACTAACAAAAGCTTCGTTGTGCAGTAGTGTCTCACAGGTCCATGCCTAAGAGGCAGTACAAAATAAAACAAAACCATCGTGAAACTACCTCCCAACGCGATTGATGCCTTCCTTTCTTGCTTAGGAGGAGCGGTGAAAAAAAACAACAACTAAACAAAACAAAACGCACCGCGCATCAAATCATGCTAATAGTGTTTTATTAAAAAGTCATAAAAATAAGCCGCGCGTTGCCGTGTCCGTGTTTGTTCGCTTCTAAAGGCCTGATGAGGGAGAGGAAAAAGGGGGTTTTCTTTTCTATCCCGCCTTTGGCTGCTTCTTCATGTCGCTAAGTAATGTACAATGACGGCGTTGCAATGACAGTGAAACCGAAGAACGATCCACGTCGACGATAATAATAATGATGATGTTAATGTTGGGCGCTGTTTCGGCTTTTGGCGCAACTTGTCCGCTGGCGGAACCACGTGGGAGGCATAAAGTACGCGCACACAATTGGGATGCATTGTTCGGCTGGACGGGGTGCTCACGCAATTGCATCATCAGTTGAAGTGGCAAGGTTGCTAGGGGGGAACTATCGGGGTTTGTTGCTAAATAAGCCATCGGAGAGTGTTCTTCAAACACGGCATTTGGGGTACGTCTTTTTTTGGTGTCTTACATCGATCGAGAATCATTCCCACATCACACTCCTCGACGCTAGCACGTGACGAGGAATTGTCCGTTCAAAAACAAAACAGACTGATACTCGCTTTGAGGCCGTGTGTTGCTTCCCGTTCAGGTGCACAAATGAGATTTCACTCGGGTACGACATTTAGCGTATCGGCAAATTGACACATTGCGACTCGCTCCGATGAGCTCCCCTTTTTTTCCCGCCTGCCACCATTCGTCACCTAAGCCCCAGCGCAGAATGCAGCGCTCTCCACCGAGAGCTTAGGTCACCGGGATGGACGGGTGACCATCGCCACCGCCATCATCCGCAAGCGTAACATGTTAATCAACCAAATGCGAGTCTCGACTAATTAGCGACTGTTGCACAACGCGCAGCGACACACACACACACAAAATGCGGACTGTCGGGCACCGATGGAAACAGTTACTGCTGTACCGGGAAAGGCATGGAAATCGATCGTGGAGGACGGATTTTGGAATGTACCGGTCGAAAAAACAAAAGCACAGACAACATACACACTCCGAAGAGGAAAAGTGCAGCTCATCAAAATGAAAATGCCACCTCGTGGTAGATGTACGCATGGAATATATTGAAAAGTACGTCTGAATATATCAGACGTACTTTTCAATAGGTTATGGGCCCAGGATACGACTCTGTTAGTTTGAAATTAAAAGATTGAAAGCAGTTTTGTGAAGAATGGCGAATCCGAAACTAGCGGGATCTTTTTCCCTGCCTTTGCGAGAAATACTTCGAGGATCGGAAAACTACAGTTCTTGGTCTTTCGCCACCAAGATGGTTTTGATTAAGGAGAAAACCTGGTGTGCAGTGAAGGAACCAGCTGAAGGTGAACCGGCAGTGAGCGAAGAAACATCCATGCAAGCATTGGCGATGATATGTCTGAGTATTGATTCCAGTATATACGGACTCGTGAGAGATGCTAAAAATGCGAAACAGGCGTGGGATAACCTCAAAAATACGTACGAGCATAGTGGATCAACCAGGAAGATTGGTCTGCTGCGACGGCTGACAGGAATTCGTTTGGTTGGAGCTGAACGAGATGAAGACATCATTTGCCAGACGACTCAGCAGTATGTGAACGAATTATTCACAACGAGTCATCAGTTGGCAGAAGTTGGGTTCAAAGTCGATGACGCTTGGTTGGCCAGTTTGCTCATGAAAGGCCTACCGAAGCAGTATGACCCAATGATCCTTGGTTTGGAATCATCCGGAATCCAGTTGACTGCGGATATAGTGAAAGCGAAAATTTTGCAAGACGTAAAAGTGTCGAGCGAGAAGCAAACTGTGGAAGCGTTCCTTGGCAACTCGAAATCGACGACGAAAAGAAGTAGTGTGAAATCTAACGTTCATAACCTATTGAAAAGTACGTCTGATATATTCAGTAGTTGAACACAGAATAATCATGTATTAAAAAACAAAGGCTACTACAATTCATAGATTACTCTTCTAACAGAATAATTGACATCACTGCGTCCACGACAGAGGGCGTCATTTGCCACTGCGAGCGGTTGGCAAATTGTCGAGCGTCACCTTATTCACGTGACTAACCAAAAGCTCCAATTAGTCGTGGTGTAAAGTCACTGGGTGTCGGTGCTGTGTAAAATAAATTATCGAAATTAGAAGCGATGTAAAAAAAAACAACACACATAACATTTATTTACGCCTCATATAAATGTTGAGATTGAGCTTACTCCACTTCCGCTCTTTGTCATTTGCAAAGGTACGTAATTACATGAAACCTTCAGCGCGCAAAAAAAAAAAGGAATAAGTAAGTTGGTTTGATTAAAATTGGATGGCGGCGAAGCAGCAACTGAAATTAAATCTCGCCAGGCGCACCGAAAACAATATGATTGACAGCCGAAAGTCGAACTCCGGCGTGCGGTTCCTATCGGGGCGGCAAGGCGAGCCACACTTATGGGCGTTAAATTGGGGTTAGTATAGTTTTTTTTTTCGTCTACTTCCTCTCACTTGATTTTCTAATTAATACATTCCATTACCACGGTCACAATTGACCAGTGGCATTGCGCACACAGGTACACAAAAGAGAGTGAGCAGCAACCGGGGACGAGTGGATGAAAGGGGGGAAAAACACATAGCTAACCCACATTAGACTATATTGCAGCCGCGCGTATGATCGGGGGAAGGGCTCTGCTTTGCGGCCCGGTGGGGGCCTGGGCAACGAAACTTAAAAAGTACCCACTGGCAAAAGCCCAATAACTAGCCTGCTTTGAAAAATGTGCTCCAAAATAAATCGAAAGCCACCGAACCGTCACGATCCCTCGTAAAGATAAACGTACACACGTACGCGCGGAGAGACTCCAAGGGAATGCTGAGTTCGCTTGTGTGTTTTTTTTTTCGTCTTCGGGGTCTAAGTTCTCCTCCGTATCTTTGCCTGGGCCGCTTTGTGTGTTTGTATTAATAGTTTCTAATCTGCGGGCGAAACGCGGCCGGCGGCAAATTATGTAGTCGTTCAATTTTGAATTCCTCCTTTCCATTACCGCCCGGAATATCTTACTTAGAAGTTGCACAGCCTTTAGAGCTAGTGTCTCTCTTTTTATCTACTCAGAAGATGGAGTGTGTGTGTGTGTGTGAGTTGTACAGGTTTTTTTTTTTTAAATATGTTTCCCTTCTCAACGTCATGGCTTCCCATGTTTCGCATGTTGGCATCGCTGCATCGCTTGCCGTGGATCATGTTTCGCCTTTCTTTGTGTGTCTATTTGTCTCAGTCGGCACAATGCAGACCACCTTCTTACCGTAGTTTCTTTTGCTTTTACGTTTTCTTTTCTCCCAGCAGGAAGCTGGCTTGGCGGAAAATAATGGATGCGCCGAAGGTAATTATTTATTAGTTTAATTATTCCGGCACCCCCTCTCTCTCCTGGGCCGGTTCGCTATGCAATCCATTTAGTTTAAAGCTTCACTCAGCAAGCGTTTGATAAAAATCTATTCTTTTTTTGTAAGCAAAGTGATTGCTTATCTCGAAAATTACCCTAAAAGAAGGGATAGAGTGCAAGCATTTGCTAGAGCAGTTTTAAGTACTCGTCTCCGTGAAGCTGATATAATTTTACCCATTAGAAAAGTGTTAAATAATTATTTCTTTTCGGCTTACTGCACGAAGTTCATTGAAAAATCATCTATCTAAATGGATTGAATTATTTGGCAATTTTTTCGTTTGAAGACGACTCAGTTCATGCACAAGGAAGTAAGCACAATGGAGAGCGTAGAAAAAATGCGCAATTAATTCTCTGTGTTAATTTATGTTCACCTTTATCTAACTCCGAGGGCCAGGTAAGCTCGGCCCGCCATTCTTTCATGGGGTGAATTTACAGCGAACCTCAGTGCGGAAGAGTTCTAATAGAGTGTTTTGAAACAGTAACGTGGAATAAAACCTAACCTACAGCTCCCCCCTCGCCGTCGCCGCCGCCATTGCTACCCTCGTCCGGATGCCCTTCTCTTCAAATCTTGCGGATAGTTTACTCTTCGATCGCCAGTCCGCCAGTCCGGGTTTAGTTTAATTGAATGTTCTGACCCTGGCACCTGGCAGGTACCGGTATGCCAGTGCGAACCTTCTCTCCAGTTCACCACCGCGCTTGGCGTGCGGTTCGCGAGTCCACCGAAAACGTCCTCAACGGACAAAACGCGAGGTGAAGAACTAATTGAACATTAGTATGCTAATTATTTAACTTTTTATTTGATATTCATTTCGTCTACCGGTGGAAGCGAGGAGGAACCTCCGGGTACCCTCGTGCCCGTCCCTCGTGCCTAAACGCTCGCCGAGGCTATTAGCCGCCGCTGGGTTGCAATAAATTTAACGTTTTTGGTGGAGCTCGCGGGCGGACGGGCGGGTTTCGGGCGCGATCATGTTCCAAAACAATGGACACATTCGCGAGCCCAACACTCCCACTCATAGCCACCACTCTCGGTCCGTACTTGCACACCTCTGCCCTCGTCGGCCAACTTCTCTTGATGATCAGCGAGGAGTGGTCGTACCGATGGAGCTGCCGAAAATGAGTGAACCCAAGACCGACCTTGAATTGTTCCGTACCTGAAGCAGAATTGAGCCGAATTTCGGGCAGGAAAGGCCTCAGAGCGGATGAAACTCACCCTCCTACGGTAGGGTTTTGCGAGTAGCTGCGGGACCCGTTAATTGGTTGTGAATTTTTTGGCGGTTCATTTTGTGGCGAGCAATCAACACCCCCACAAGGGGCGAAACAATGGGACCGACGAAAAGACTTCACTCTCCAGCTGATTGCTTGCCTAGAATTTTCACTTGAAGTGATAGTTGTGTCTTGCCTCGGTACTTTTTGAAACGTTTAATTGGGCCGCTTGTTGAAGGTTGCCTTTGAATCTAGGGAACGACTACATTTCTTATGTATCTTCCACATCAACGGTCTGAGTAGCCGATATCGTGAGTCTTACTTTGTTTCTCCTGTGATAAATCTCTTTTATACACCAGTTAGCAAGCATCCCATTAAATAGAAACAAAACACGACGAAATTTGTGAGGGCCCGCGTTGCACAAAAGGGTCTTTAGAACAACAACCGTTTCCCCTTTACACCTTATGCGTGAAGCAATTCCATCTTATTAACCCCTAAACTGCTTCAGCAGGCCCGTACTTAACTCGGTCATGGAGTCCTGCAACAGTTAAGTGTCACCGTGTCCGGTCGTGGTACGAAAATAGCGAAGGATAACGAGAGACTTCCCCGCACGACGATCATGTCCGTTTTCTTGCCAGATTTTTTGTGTGGATCCCGGAGGGTGGCATAACGGATAATTTATCCGATTAGATCCATTACCCAGCGATCCGTGTAGCGTGCGATTTTTATCGTTGTCCTCCCCGCATGCTTGACGTACACTTCCCTACGCTCAGCAATGCATCCGGCGTGACAAGGCGAGAGGATGAGGCGACATTTGACAGCAGCGCGGAAGCAGCAGGCAATCGTCCTTACGGTATATCCTTCGCTTGGTTGCGAGACACCGGGGAGGAAAGATGGGACCGTAATCCGAGAGCAGTGGCCTGGCGGACGGACAATTTATTCCACCGACTGAACGTCGTCGTAATGATGAAGGAGAATACAAAATCTCAGGCGGCAGGGAAAGAGGACGAAGCGCACAAAACAAAAACTCTTCAACCAAACAAAGCGAAACCGAAAACGGCAACAATGTTGCCGAAGATTGTTAGCTACGGGACGGTTGAGGGTGGCCATAAAAAATAATAAAACACCGTTTCCCGGCGTCGGTGTACCGGCTTGCAACACGGTTTGCCAGCTCTCCATAAGGTCCTGCGGAACGTTTCGGAATGCTTCGGGATTGAATCGCCTCTCAGGTTCCCATTCAACCCGTTTTATGTACAAAGAAACAACTTGGAGCACCTCAATCAGTGTCCGTCGGTGCTTGCAATCTGCCCGAAAGCTCTGCTCAAATCATCCGCTGTTCGGCTGATGGACGGCTAGTGAGCCGGAAAGTCCGAGGAGAAATTTCGACAACGCACACTTTCTAACGATGTCGGCTGCAATCCTTTCCAAGTAGGTAAGAAGGAGTGACCGACACCCCGAACATCCTCGGTACAAATTATCTCCCGCATCCCAGCGCAAACCTGGGGAAACCCAAGTCCTGGCATTGTATTCCGTTCGGGGGAAAAAAAATAAAAAAATAATGAGGACAATAAAAAAATATTGCACGCTCGTAAAAACCCGTTTCCTCCCTAATTTTTCAGTCTACCCTTCCCTGCCAGCAACTTCCTGTGGTAGAGGCGTATGAAAGAGTGCTTCATATTTTGTTTATGATCCTTGAATTGTCTTGTTATTGCATCCGCTCTTCGCAAGTCCCTCCTTCCGCAATAGATCTTCAATAGCGGCATCGTAAAGGAAACGGGAGTACTTCTGATCCACGGTACGGTGCGGGGCTAATGGTCTTGTTTTAGATTGAAACTGCATCGAGCATTTTGTTGCAGCATGGAAAAGGTAACAAGCAGTTAATGAAACCTGGCAAACGCGAAAAGGAGGAGGCTTTTCTAATATCTTTACGATCGCCGCAAGAGATTGAACAGCTTCAAACACACAGAGGATCAATCATCTCTCACATTGTAAGAAAATGTTGCAACAGTGTAATCAACAGAACTTACAGATTCGTGCTGTTTTTTTTTACATCTTCAATCGCTTCATCGTGCAATCATACACTTATAAACCACTATGTAACCCGAAAGATACTCAAACGTCCTTACTTGCCAAAAGATGTTCTCCAACGTTACGTTTTTGGCTGATCCATCACGCCGGTATCCGCTACGTTGCTCAATTCATTTTTGTTAAGCCGTTTTCGGCGTAGTTAACACGTTGCTGTCAGTTGCTAGTTCAACACTTATATTTCATTCGTACCTCTCCACGAACCCCGCTCCTCTCCGTCACCTCTCCGTCACCCTGCTGTTTCTTTGACTTTCTTCCGCTCCATCCCATGACGGGCAGGAAAAAGATGCAACGCTCGCGTAATGGAACAACTTCGGCGCCTGCAATAAATAATAATTATTTCGGCGTCTATTTGCCATTGTTCTGCTTATGTCATGGCTATGCTGGCCGCGGCGTAGAACCTTCGCCGTCAAAAAAGTTACGAGCGTCTGGCTCGGTTCCTGTCAGCCCTCCCGCTCATGGTCTATTCATTTTCCGTTGGGAGCCGCGTCCCAAGGCAAACTAGAAGAGAAGATTCCGTGAATAGCTAGCGAAGCGCCGAGGAAAACATTCTGCACCGGCAACCAAGTTTATGTTGTCGCTGGATTGGCACGTTTGGGAGAACATGATTTTTATAATATAACAAGAGTTCTTTCATCAAAGGCAAAAAAAACAAATGTGTATAATCAATCGAGTAAGCTGATATTCCGGCGTTACGTGTTGTTTACTTAACGGCCAGGAGGAGTTTTGTCAGTCAGTCACTTTGCCCAAGACCGAGCATGCGAAGCCCCAAAGCCCCATTCCGTTCTAATTGTTTATCTAGAATCGAGTTGGGAACGCTCTCTGCACACAGTCAGAGCATAAAAAGAACACATAAAATCCCACCGATGGGTGGCCCAACAGAGGAAAGGGCAGCGACAAAAAAAAAAAAAAAACCCTCAACCAAAAAGGAGTCTCGCTACCGGAGGCTCACAGTTGATTTTTATCATTGCACAGCTAAAGAAGAGCGAAGCGAAAATGACCAGCCTTAAACATAAAATTCACTTCGCGGCCCCCCACATTCTCCTTCCTCCACACGGTCCACGCAGCGCTTCAAGGTTTCCTCCACTCCGGGAAGGCAACGGAAGAAACCGAGTGGAAAATGAGTGCCGGGAGGTCCGCAATAATAATAAGGCCATAAAATCATAACCCAAACGCGTCGTCCCCAAAACCGGCCGGCGCCTCTGGAGGGAAAAATTCCGTGAAACAGTGTGAGGTTTCGGTTGGGGAGCAGTATCGCATCGGTTAATATTCGGCGAACGAGAACGCGGGCCCCGGCTGGTCGGAAGATTTTGTGTCGAGAATAAAGAAGCGCAAGGATCGCCTTCGGTCCGGCAGCTGGCGACGAACTTTCGGAATGGAATCTATCGACAACGTGTTGAGCCCAACAGCGCCTTGTTGCCTTTCAAGCGCGGAGGCTAGGAAGCTGCTTGCTGACGGCACATCTTTAGACAATGTAGGACTAGCCGCTGCAAAGCATAGCACTTATTTAAAAAAGAAAACATCGACTCGAAATGTCTGCGTGAAGAATTAAGTTTACCTAGAACCTAGCTGCTCCAGGCGACAAAGGGACGCTGCATTGGTACAGTGCACCTTTCAGGCGCATCAATTATACGCAAGACGTACACATCCGTTTGCCAAATCTGGCAAATAAATGTAGTATCAACCTTTAGTTATACTGCGTCGGTACTGCAACGCCATTAATTGCATTGCGATTTGTGAAACACTTCCGTTCGCATTGTTTGCCGGCCCTCCCCGTCCCGCTCACACTCCCATTACCGAGGACAGTTGTCTCTCGCCGCATCTGAACCATCTGAAGGTTCGCTAGAGCCGTTTCGTGTTTCTCTCGTGGCACAGCTTCTACGACAATGCGATTGCCAAATTGTCGGCCATGCTTCCCGTGGTCCACTCTTGTCCATGCTTCCCGATGGTAACGCTAGGCGCAATGATGGTACGAGGGAAAGGGGACTTCCCTCGACAACGACATCGTGCTATCATTGCCATCGAAGTTGCCATGGCGGTCACCCCATCAGCTGCTCCGGCCGCCAAGCTGACAACTACCAACAGCGCTCGCGAATGGCCGCGCACCACGACAGTGACGCCGCTGATAAAAAGGAAGTAATAAAACTTTATTAATTACATTTTACGACATATTAATTATTTTCCATACCAACCCCGAAACGATACGATGTCCCCCCTTCCTCCCTTTCGTTCGCCAATAAGGTCTGATGGCGGTTTGTGTGTGTGTGTCGAACAGACGGAACATCTCTGCACTCGTGTGCGTCACGCAGTCGTCGCAGTCGTTGTCGATTAGACACCGCCACTATTCTAGACAGGGCACGGCACAATCAGCGCTCTCGCATCTCTGGCATCGCAGATAGGGAAGGGTCGCGGGATATAGGCAGAGCCAACCACGGTCTGGGACAGGACGGTGAGCTGATGGCAAATTTTATTTCGTTTGCGCAGTAACGCAGTGCCATTCCGCAGACGAGTATGTGTCGTTGGATGCGGAGCGTAATGTTGACGCAATTCATCAAAGACACACGGAGTCGGAGCGAGAGCGGGGTTGTTGTGTCGGTTTCGGCGACCGCCTCATGCGATTCCCAAACTGCCGATGGAAGAGATACTCGCGGCCCAAGGAGATGGAGGGGGACGAGGAACCGTCATACCAAATTCACCGACGTTCTTCAACAGCGCGCGCAATTGCGCTCAATTGTGATAATGAAAGTTTAAGTTAATTATCTGATCGCGAGTTTCGGATGATGGGGAGAGGATAGGATGATTTTCGTATAGGTGAAGGGAAAGGAATTCCGATGCAGTCTGACACGTGCGATGTTCGCCCACCGGAAAGAACCTCCACGACGCTCTGTTCCTCCCCGTTTCGAGACCCGAGCCGGCCTGCACGACATTTCGTTATAGATGGCCTGTCTCGCGCGCCAAGGCAATCCCTTCATTCTGCTCCATTTGCGCCAAGGCATGGCGAAATTTAATGGACATTCTATCATTCTTCCAGCGCAGCGCATTTCGTCATTCGTCTTCGTCCGGCGGCCGGCTTCTGTGGAGCCCAGCTAACGTCAACGCGGTCCTCGAGCCACAAAATCAATAATCCGCAGCAAACCACAGGACCGGCTTTTCGGCGAACTTCACCAGACGGTGTAGTTAGCGTAGCGAAAGGTGTCTCGGAAACGGATAAACGAAACGAAAGAACCAACGGAACACCGTGTGTGCCACCGTGCTTCTTTCCGATGATATATCCCTGGAACCGGCTTCGTGGAGGCAGGTGACACCCGCTCTTTGCCTAATCGTTTCGTTGCTTGGTTGCTTGGCAAGCGACCGACCGAAAACGTAGGAACCATCTGCCACACCGGCACAAAATTCGCCACAGTTGGACGAGGCTCGAGACACAACTTTCCCCAGAAATACTTGACACGTTTGTCCGGTTGCCGTACTTCGGAAAGGTGGTTTGATTCAATCAAAAATCCTAGAGGGACATTCATTCGGCAGGCTTGCGGTAGTGCGCCTCGTAAATAGCGCAGTTCGCAGGTTCTATTGAAGACTGTCTGCAGGAGGACTGGCCATCAAGCTATCGCCCCTAACCAACACGACGGTCTTCGGACTACGCCATGCAGGGTCTCATTTAATTCGTAGCGAGGAAATCAAACCCCGCAGGAGACTCCTGGAGAGTCGAGACTCATGTCCCATCGAAGGCGGCAATCGCTGGTCAGCATGTGCCGACCGAAAGTATCCCGGAGTTATGCGTGTACTTAAGATTAATTGAAATTGTTTCGTAGAACGGTGCCGAAAACGGGGCATCATGGTCGCGTCGTAGTTCCGATGGCGGTGCTCCTAGGGACGTGTTGGTAGAACTGTGTCTCACACACCACGGCGAACGGTTCGAGCGGTGGGAACCTTAATTTTTCCTGGAAGTTTTAGGGAAGCGCCCAGGAAACCCCCGGGAGCGTTGCGGGCGAGTGTTACCGCGCGGTTGGTTATGGTTTCCATCGATTATTATTACATAATCGTGCGACTAATAACCGTCACCGAAAATGACGAAATATCCGCAGGGAGTAGGCGGCGATCCTGTCAGTGTCCTCGGCATGGTCTTTCCCCTCCTCGAAACGCCATTTCCCTGTGGTAGATCGATTTTATCAACCTACGGCTTTTTGTGGTGGGGAGAATGATGGGGAATGGTGGTGAAAAAACTTTCCGACTTTCCCGGCTCGGTACAATGTCCCTCCGCTTCTAATCACTCGTGAAGGTCTTTCCGGCCGACGCGACATCACATCGTCAGCAGTTTCTGTGGAGCCCGATAGGCCGATTTTTTGTTTTTGTTTGATTAATAACGCTTTCAATCACTTTCCGAGGAAAGAAAGGCGCGGACTAAAGGGTGGGATGCTCGTGCAGTTATGATTTCTTATCTTCCTCCCGGTCGGTGGGAGAGGTGAAGACGGTGGCCGGTGTACGGCGACGGGGACCAGTGTCCAGTGTGGCCTCGTTTTATCTGCGTCTGTTTGTTAGCAATGAATTAAAAACTTCCCAACCGGACACGATGATTCCGATTCGCGATGTCCGACGTCGTTACTCGTCCGACGTTCGATAGGAGATTGAATTTTTCGGCACTCGCTGAAGTGACAGTGTGATAAAAAACGTTCATTCAGCCGTGTTCCACTGCAGGCGGGAGTTTTTTTCTTTTTCTAATGTTTCGTTTACGTACGCACCACGAGCCGCCACGACGAGTTCTTAGAAGCCTACGCCAGTATTGACATCATTCAAGAGCAGAACCGAAGATTGTCTGCCAGACGATTCTCCGCCCCTCTTCGGCGCTCTGCAGTCATTTCTTTGTGGATTTTTTTCTTCCTACTCCTCACGGCCGTCCGTCTGTTGGTGAATGAAAATCTGATCGAAAACTCACAAGGTACGATCGTTGCCCGGGTTATTCGGTACCGTTTAAGGCCAACCAAAATACTTCCATTTCTTTACAATTTGCTGTAGAGCATTGGAAGAGCATTGCCCTTCCGTAAACACGAAACATCGACTGCTTCAGTTAAGGATTGTGGCGTGTCCTGAACTTCCTTACACACACTCTAGTAACTTCCTCAAGTCAAATGTTGCGAGATGCTTGATGATAATAAAAAAAGGTTACGTAAAGGGGAAATTACAGGTCATGGTTTTCGATTTCACTTGCCTGCTTTTAATAACGAAGGATTCAATGAAACGCGTAAATTGCAGGCATTTTTAACAGCTTTCGCACTTCTATCCAAAGTAAAAAGTCATGAATGGAGAAAAAAAATCCCTCCTGTGCGAAACGTGTGACACACAAATTCGACAAAAAAAAGGAAAACTCTGATAGACAAAAATCTCACACTTGCCACCGCATCGGTTTTCCACGGAAATTCCCACAGTTCCCGACCGCAACTGGCGCTGGTTAGCCTTATTTTTCCGAATCCCTCCGATGCGCATTCCGAATCCTCGGCATTCCTTTATCCACCCCATTTTTCCGGCCTCCGTTTTCCCGCCTATCCCAAACCGAACAACACCGTCTAGCGCGGCTCACGCAAATGATGATAATGATGATGATGATGATGATGTCGGTGGCAGCGGCGGTGCGTGGCTGACGGCATTCCCCACAGACGGGGAAATTCCTCGAGGGTGCACGGATCCGCCGAAGCGACAATCGTGCCCTTTTTCCCAACCTTCTTCCCGGTACTGCAAGGGCCTTTCGATTGAAAGGATGCCCTTCAAAGCATAAAACGAGTCGTTTCACTGCCCGTCGACGGTGTCGATGATGATGCTGGGGCTGCTGCGAGAAAATGGGGGAGAAGAAGGTGCAGGCTGGCAGGCGAAGATGAGTAAAGTGTTTTTTTTTCTCCTCCTCTGTTTTCACTTTAAATTAACAACATCAACTTCGTCAGGCTCGTTTGGCGCCGCGTCCGGATCCCGGAGACTCGCGGAAAAGGACGACAAGGTTTTGGAAGGATCGCGCCGGGGGTGGCATGGCGTGGCGAGGCGTCGTATTGACAGAAGCACACGCGGGCTCGACGTCGTGTAGACAAACATACGGTCACGGCTGTTTCCGCTCGGGCACGGAAACGAGGGAAACGCCGTCGGTTGAAAAAAGCAAGTAAGAGGAGTGAGATAAACAAAAAAGCACGCCGGCATCGACGACATCGTCTGCTCTCGCATCGTGTGACCTTCCCTCACAGCCCCCCCCTCTATTCTATCTGATGCCCCTTCATAACCTTCGCCCCGCGACGCTTCACCCAGCGAACCGGCAGCACACGCCGCCAGTAAAAACATATTATTTTATTTAATATTTATTTCCACCCTTTTCCGGGAACGGTCGCGTCGGTTTGGCTTGTTTTCCGATTTGCGTACGGCGTAGAGAAAGGCGCGCTCCGGTTCTGTCTCTTTTTCTCTTTCTCGCCACCTTCTTGGTGCGTACATTTCCTCACTCATGCGCTTCCAACGCTCGTTCTGGGGGTGTCCTGCGGCACGCCAACGCCGCGAAAGGACGGTTTTCCGACGGCAGCATCCCGTCCGTGTTGGATCACGCCCGGGGGCAGTGACGTAGGTGTGTGTGTGTTTGTATGTTGGAGGACGGGTTTGTTTTTGTTCGTCCTGCGCCATCCACCTTACGCAAATAATACGCGCGGATGCGTTGCTACGCGTGGTGGAGACGGCGAAGCGTGCGGGAGAATCGGTGCGTGTGGCGATGGCGTGAGTGTGAGAAACATTGTATGAATGAATTATGTTGCGTGGTGCTTGAAGCGGAGGCCGTGGAAATATTTGTCCGCTCGTTTGGCGAATGTACCGATGTTGTCGACACATCGAGAGGAATTTGAAGTGTTGGCAGGGAAATTAGTATATTTAACAAAATTAAACCATACCAGCGCTATCGATAGCCATTGATTGGGCTGAGTATAAATTTATACAGCAACTGGTGAGCAGTGGTCATTCCCCTGCCAATGATTCATCGCGCTGCAGTAGTGTATAATTGGGTTGATTCCTAATTCAACTGCAACATGGTGGCTCGTGAGTCATGAGGATAGGATTAGCAATGAGCTACTTACCTTACAAAACTTGCGATGTGGAGATGTAGGATGTGACACTTTCACGTTATAGCGAGCGCAGCTGGACGATGGATTGAAGATTTTTTCACAGAACTACACCAAGTTTTATTCACTCTGATCACACTGGAAATGTATTTCGTTTTAATTTGCAACGGTCGCGTAAATTTGGCCACGCCACTACTTCACTGACTCCTCTTTTATTCAATTTAGTACACCTACACTTAGTATACGACGGGTTTCGATTAGTATACACTTGTTTCGCTGCTACAACACACTATCACTGGGAGCACAAACTGGGAGTCAACATTTGAACATTTGATGCCAAGGAGTGTGGCAAATTCCTGAAAATTGAACGGAGCAAACTTGGTATTTAGCTAAGTGCATTTCTGTTTAGTCTACAACGGAGTTTAATTTTTTTTACCATTCAATTGGTTTATGTTTGTGTTTGATATTCGGTGTCGATTGTCTAATGGCTAATTAAAAACAGATCTTTGGATGAACGTGCCGTGCCGCAATGGTATAAAATTATCTTCAAGGAGTATTTCGAACACATACCAAGTATCAAGTGCCTCGCTGCTCGGTGTTCCTGCAATGGAATTGTGTCCCCTTGAAAACCTTTCCCGCAACTTCATCGCATCCACTCGAATCGTAATCGTAATGACGATTTAAATGGGCGTGAAGGAGCACTAAAAACTGTTCCAAGTTGTTATTATGCCGTATTGATTTTTCCACTCATTTTCCAACACTTTGCCAGTCACTTACTGCGTGCGAGGCAACGTGAAAAGGGTTTCTCGACCGCTTTTCCAACTACTCCGAAGCGTGCTCCCCTGTCGCTCCGTTTCACCGCCGTCACCTCACCGACCGAAGGAAGTTAACGGTTACGGAAGAGCGGGTCACAGATTCAACGCTCCTCATCTTCTAATCGCCGTCGTAGCGCATTGCCCAAGCGTCACCTGCTTGGGGCCAAAGACGGTGGGGGTTTTTAGTTGTGCTATCGTGTCGTTTCCTTTTATTTTTTCCTTAATGGTTTCATACAATTTTCCCGAGCACACCAAGGCTTGGCTCGAGCACTCCCTGTTTTGTCGAGCAATTACTCACCGTCATCGCATACACGCGCGGTGCAATTGTGAGCCGAGCAGCAGAAGGATAGCACTACCGCGGCGCTGCTGAGATCCTCGCAATGGCGACAGCAACAACAATAACAATCCTTTCTACACCGAAGGCCTGTACAGCGAAGGGCCGCCAGCTCCAGCAGTGTGTTGGTGCCGACCCTGCTGCCGGTGATCAGAACGGCGCGTCCGAGCCGGAGCGAGCGAAACAAATGCTGCACAAAAACTGCAGGACGGTGTGACGGGGGAGGTCTAGTCTTTGAGGAGATACCGGGTGGTGGAGTGTGGCCGGTGGGGGGGAGGGGGAGGCAGGACTATTACAAGTACTTGAACTCTCACTTGGCGCACACACACTGCCTTGCGCTGAGGTTTGCTCTCCTAAATTGTGCGCTTCATCACCGTCACCACGAGCAACCGCAATGGGATGCGGAATGGGGGGGAGTTGGCTGGGGTGGACCGGGGGGGTCCGGGGCGGTTCCACCTCATCAAGCACCCCTAATCAGCAAACAGATTCCGCCACTGCTCCAGGATGCCGCTCGCGCTGTAATGATTGAGCTAATACGGCAGCAGCAACGGTAGCGGCATGAGCGTAAAGGTAAGTTTTGCCAGTTCAATTGCGAGCCCGTGTACGCCTGTGTTTGTATGTCTGTTGTGCCCCGCAGCCATTGCTCGATTAATGAACGGCTTCCGGAAGGGAAAAGAGGTTAGGAAACCGAGAAGGTTTATTGCAGGACGAGGGCAATACAACGATTAATCAGAGGCTGTGCGAAACCGAACCGACCAAATTCCATGTTACACCGAGTACGTAGAATGAAGCTCAAGCCGCATGGAAGAAATGGAGAAAGGGAAAACTCTAACACTACTCGCGCCCTCCCCTCCGCTCCCCCTGCTCAATGCAATCCCGACGTTGGCTGGATGATGGCAAAGGACTAAGCTCGTGCCACGATTCCCTGATCTCGCGGCATCCACCGTAAACTATACGCCACATAATCGACCAGCGCGAATAGTTTATGTGAGGGTATGTGTGTTCCACCACCGGGTGTATTAGTGCGGCAAGGATGTGCTTGTGCGCTCGGAAGGTTTATTTATCGTCCCCCCGTTCCCCCCTTACTAACCCTGTGATGCTCGCGAAAAACCAACCAAGTTCCCCACCCCCAAACGCTAGTTTTCCCGTATTGCGAGCGGAAAAACTAATCCTCCCGCTTCGCCCGGGGCCACCAGCCACCATCGCCAGCTTTTTCCCAGCCCTAGCCCACTGTTTGGGATCGTCCATCACCGCGTCCTTCACGGAGAGGCGATAAATGAGTGTCGCCCGCTCGCGTTGGCGCGTGTATTTGTGCCGCACGCGTATACCTTGCAGGGGAAAAATAATCGTCACTCATTTTCACTGCTCCCGCGAGCAGATACAACCGGCGCGCGGTTCGCATTTCTCATCTTCCTTGCTCGCTCCGTCCAACCGGGATTTGGTGGCCCGTTTTTCTATGCTCTTCTATTCAATTGCAGTGCAATACGCGCGCAAGGAGCCGAGGAAGCTGCTTGGGTTGGGTGTCGATTTCGCGACACGAGATGGGCGAATCTAGAATTCGGTGGCGAAGGGGTGGCGTTGCTTTTCGCCGGGGGAGGTGGATCCCCGTTTTTCGGGGATTCTAATTACCACCACCAACGAAAGCAGTGACCGACGCGTGTACCGACCATGGGCACAAGTACATACAGCTGTGCGAGTGGACGCAATGGAAGGGCTAGCCGAAGGGATTTGCTGCCGAAGAAGAGACACTTTCGGCTCGATGGACGCCGATGATGGAACAAATGGGATCTAAACAATGCCCTCTCTGTGTTTTTCCTTTCGTTTCCCCCGTGCCAAATGTTCAATGTTCGCCATTCTCATGTATATCGCTTTATTGTTCGACGCTTGTCGAAGAACAAATTCGTCAACCCTTTCGACGTGTTTATTCGCCTGAAAACTGGCCCTTTGACTCTCCTCTCAAACTCCGCTCCGCTTCGCAAGCATCTCTCTGCTGCCTGCACTGGCCATCTTTCTCTAGCTCTCTCCTTTTCCTCTTTCTTTCGCACACTAACACACTTCTGGGAAAACAATTGCCCCCGCAGGCGCCAGTCCCACTCAATCGAACGGCGAGGACCGATGGCACCATGCTGACGATTAAAAATCCTTGAATTAATTACTCGGTTCCTTTGCGACCCGGAGCCCGCAGTGGCCCACCAGTTTTCGGGACTTTCGGGGGGAGGCGATTTCCCTGGCATTGCGCCCGTGCCCTCTGCTGCTCTTCCCCCCCCCACCACCCCCCCCCCCCCCCTTGATCCAGCCGCTAAGCCACCAGGGAGTCAATCGATGGATTTCGCGAACGGCAAAACGGAGATGGTTTAGCAACACTTCACTTGACGCGAAGCTTGGGCGTCGGGTCGGTTGTGTTTGCATTGTTTCCCGGTGCCAAAATCCCGGTGATGGTGTTGGTGAGCGGGGGAATCCGATTGCGGAAGCGTCGACAGCGGAGAGCATAAATCATTCGTTCGCTTCAATTTTCGCTAATCAAATTAAGTTTTAAGCAAAACCAAGCTCTCAACAGCGAACCCCTGCTCTGGCGGCCAAGGTTGCTACCGCATTTCCCTTCCCTGCTTGTTTCCAACGTTTCCACTTGTGCGGTAAGATGAGGCGGGGGAAAAACACGAGGAGTGATTTTCCAGTAGTTCCACCTACACAATTATATTTAGCCCATCGTCTTTTTGTCGATGCGATGTCTCTTTCTGTCACAAGCAAAGCCGATGGTTTCCGCAATGGCGTACGTCGGGGAAGGGGAAGCGAAGGTACTGAAGCATACCATTACCTAACTAATCGACCAGGGGTAGGAACCGCGGTGGAAAGCCGAGGTGGAAGGAAGTAAATGGTGGTGACAACTACGAAAACCCCTTTTTCCCAGTTCGTCTTAGCAACGCCTCGGTATCGGAGGATTGAACTGGTAAATAGCTCAGGGCGCACCTGCAACTTCCTCGCTCGTACACTTCCTAGTTTTGTACAGGATGGGCAACAATGTTGAGGACCTCCACCCATCGACGAAGTTTACCAATCCGTCCGTCCGTCCTAGCCCCACCGCGTTACCTTGGTTACATAATTGTCAATTAGATTAAACCCTAGCTCGCGCATTGCTCCTCCCGGTTGCCTGTTTCTTGTCTCTTGCACCGAGGAAAGTTCCTCTGAACTTGCGGTCTGTGGTGCGATGGTTTTTTTTATTCGTCCACACTTTTCTTTTATGTGCTTTGATTTGTTTCGAGTTCAGTCCTCTTACTTGTTCAACCCCCAGTCGGATGGGTCGGTGTGTAAAAGCTTCCTTCGGTTCGATCATGAACCGATGAACAGCGGCACATCTGCTCCGCAGTGTAAGTACCCCTTTTCCCTTATTCCTAACCAGCTGCCAACCCGCGGGCCCTTTTTACCGGGGGCGCATGGGCCAAGAACCAGCCGGAGAACCAGCGACCTTCTCGCGGCGGACCGACTCGTTCGTTCGATTAATTCAATTAAAGTCAATTACCCGTTCCGCTCCCATGGGAAGGGAACCGCACCGAACCGCTGGCGAAGGGAGGGGGGGGGGGGGGGGTGGGCGCAGAAGTCCACCGATGCGCCCTCGGGGGGCTGCAGCACCTTTCACCGGTTTCACCGCTGGCGTTATGTTGTGCCAATTTGTGCTGTTTTCGCTCACCGTCTTCTCCCCGATGAACGATGATGAAATCGCAAATCATGAAGAAATTCTTGCCTCGCCGAATCGATTCTGATCGAGTCGCTATCGCTCACTTATTTTTCTTCACTTTCATTGTGCACTTGCGGTAGCGTATCGGTTCGTCGTGAGTAAGAAGAAAATAATTTCATTAGTAATTAATTTCATCGCTGGAGTGCATTGCGAACTATAGTTATAAGGGGATCCTAATGCATCATTCGGGACGTACTGATTGTCTCTGAGTAGTAGGCAAATGTATTCATAACATGTTATTTTATGACTGAACAAGCCTCCACAAAGGTGGAATATTTCCATTTACTGCACAAAAACCGCATTAAAAAGGGCTCTGCCTGACAATGTGTAGAGGGCTCTGCCTGACTTTGTCGATCGATGAAAAATCGATCGAGGCTTGGCGATGCATGTGCTTTACTCCTGCGAGGCGCTCGGGCTGCATTTGCATCCGGTGAGAAAGTTACATCCTTCCTTGACACCGGCGTGGCCCGGAAACGCCTGGCCTGTAAGTAGGTTATCATTTGCAGTGCACTTGCGCAACCCCCCACATTCGCACTTCTTCCGGCCACGTGTGCGGTTGAATCCGGGCTCCGCCACCTTCCGGGATCCGCCCAGCTGGAAGGATTATAATTTCCAAGCATGCTTCTCTCGGTGTAGATAAATTATTGTTTTCACATTCTTTACCGCTCGACCACTTGGGGCCGCGTGTGGTTAAGACTCCCACGGGGCAGGCAAGCGTCAACCGCAACCAGAAGGTTTTCTGCGGCGCAAAGAACTGACCGAAGACTGTCAATGGCTCATCACTCGGGTTGGAATGTCGATTGCGAAAGAATTAACAACTATTATTACGGGTGTCAGTTGTCAACAGCAAGCATTTTTCCTTCGTTTTTACGTTGCATTGAAAAGTGTCCAATTATCGTCATCAAGGAGGAGAATCTGTCAAATGCTCCATGCTTCAAAACATATGCATAAAGTTAAAATAGAGCGTTAGAAAAACTAATACAAATACTAGTAAGTTCGTTTTACAGCGACCGCGTTCTTCGTGAAACGAACTCCGTAGATTGTCTTTCCGTCTTCAGTCCCGGAAATAGTCATATAACTCGACTCGAATTGGTACACTTCCGTTCTTCGAGCTTCTAACAAACTGCAACTGAGGCCGATTCATCCGTGAGAACCCCTTTGCGCGCGAAGGCTGGCGGAAGAAGGTGTAATTATTTTTTGCTATTTCCCTTTTCGCTAGCCCACGATCATCAGCTTCCGACGGCATTCGTCCAGGGGGCCGTAGCTAGCGTGTGGTCCGATCTGCTTTGCCTGCCGAGCCAGCAAACAGCTCGTATTGCATCCCGCGGAAGTAGGGAGTACATTGTACAAATGACACTCTTCACGGTGCGCCCTGGGTGTCCTTCCCAGGCTAACCCCTTTCTCATTGTTTCGCTTCCTACGACTTCCTCGAGGAGGGAAAAATGTGGTAGCGTTGGTCGAAAGATAGAATTCACAGCCTTGGACTGAAAATCCCGGGAGAAAACAGTGGCACGAGGGATTATTTAATCCGTAAAATATCGAAGTCAAAAAATATCGAACAATCGATATCGATACTTTAAAAAATGGATGGTCGAAGTATAAAGCAGCACTTCGGATGACCCCATTACAAAAAAGCAGCAGGAAAGGACGGCTCGTGCCAACTACCCGATTTCAGTTGAAAGTTAACGAAAAAAAAAAATGCACGATATCTAATCAAGAAATATCCAGGGGATATAAAAAAAAACTACCGCTGGCGTTGTCATCCCTCGCAAAACCGTAAAGTCGTAGAAATACAATACACCACGCGGCTCAACGGATGACGCTGTTTCACGAAGAAGAACATAGATCGAATAAATAAAAAAAAAAAAACTAACGAGAAAACCCAACGCTGGAATTAATCCAGAAAAAAAGGGGTGGAAGGTGGATTATTTCCACCCGTTTTCGCAAACTCCGAACAGAACGAGTTTCGTTTCTCCCGGTTTGCCACCATTTCCTATCCACGGACCGGACCGGAAATCGATCGAACGGCCGAATAGCAGGCGCTCCCTCGTGCCCTTTGCTCTAGCCCGAGGGCATACCGGGATGAAAGGAGGGAAAAGGCCTGACACCAGGAAAAGTTGTAGAACGGGTTGCGTTGCCGGGCTTCGGGGAACTGTATGCTCCTGAAATTTACTTTGCATCGATTCATCTTTACTACCGGGGACATTCTTCCCGTTTGCGTGTTGATGCTTTATGGTTTACATATTCGACACTTTGCTGTCTTTGCCGGTTTTCATTAATTTTTTCTGCGACTATAATCCTCGATGTAGAGAATGCTATTTTCACTTGGCTCCTTCTAAGTCCTAAACCCACGGCAAGCCATGTCAGCGACCGGCGAAAGCAGATTTATGGCATCGACCAGGACACGGCACAACAGCTGACTGCCGAGAGCGCCTTCCGCCAATGTGCCGTGGGAGAGAAGGAAAAGCGCGAGCCCTAACGAGAGCGCGCGAGGCAGTGTGCACCCACGGGAGAGCCGGAAAAGGAAGAGCCTTGGAAAAGGATCCCTCCCGTGTGCGAAAGGATGAAAATAACACCACCGGCAGAATAGAGTCGGAAAACGCCCGGCGTACGAAAGTCGAAGTGTATTGCTCGCCGGGAGGACGCATCCATCCTCGGGGGAGATTCACGGCGGGATGATTTACCCATTTGGCCTTATTATTAGCGTGCCCTGGCAACGCTTTGCTGAACCTCGCAAAATCCAGGGATCTCGGGTTATTGATTAATCCGATTCTGTTTACGATCGATAGTCGGCACGCGGATAGTGACATCGATGAATCTTTTCTTGCAGAATCCTACCAGCTGGCAAGGGGTGTAAAATGAGCTCATGTTGCAAACGGCTTCTTTGTCGTCAAGTGGCAAGATGGAGAGCGAGAGTGAGAGGGACGGAGCAAGAAAGAATGAGAAAATGGAACGCTACCTTTAGACGAATTGGCTAGGGCTGTAATGATGCACTGCAGATTCTTCCGATGCAAGTACCGGATGACTAATGATTGGTTGAGATGTTTGCATGTCGTGTTTTGTAAGGATAAACTAGCGCATTTTTACATAACAATGCCAACAAAAAGCATGCGCTTTTATATTTATTGAATTTCGCATATTATTAAGCAGAACACAAATTGGCACTCACTAGATTTTCCAACACCACCATTCTTTTTCAATGTTTTCCGTGTTTGTTTTTTAAGTCCTAGTCGATCGATTCTATCATTTCGCTTTTGTTTTTATGTTTGAGCCTTTATTTTGTCATCTGCTTTCGACTAAGGGGCGAATTAAATTTTGATATAATAGTACGAACAAAAACCTGCAGACTTAAAACCGGCAGATGAAGGGACATTTCTCACTAACGAGCGCGGCGTTCACTTGTCCAGGGTGCCAATTTTTTCCTCTTCTGTGTTCTATCACCGAAACACACTATTGCACCGCCAACATTCACATGTCGAATTAAACCGCGAAAATAAAACTAGGAAAAAAGCACGCACACGTTCATGCACACACTTTAACAACGGTACGACTTCCATCGGCGCATCATCGCAGCAACAGCCCAAAATGCACATTCTCGTTCCCCCCGATTTGGGGTTGTTTTTTTGTTTTAACGTTCCTGCCGCCCCACACAGATGCACGGATGGAACACAAATTAGAGTGTGTATTTGTGCGTCCTCGCTGTGATCACTTGCTCGAATTTTTCATAATCAAAATCAATCAACTTTGTTTCGGTGCCGGTTGTGGCCGAGTGGGAAAGACCGTGGCCGCGGGTCGCCGCCGGGTGCGATGTCAGAAGGCACCAACAGACGCGGAGGGGAAAATTGATTAACTACCCTCGGATCCCCACCCAATTGGGCTGGGGTGGGTGCGCGATATATTTAGCTGCATGTGGTTATATGTATGTAGCGGCTCGGTTGGTTTTTCTAAGTTTCTACCGGATCCATGTTTTTCTATTCGTTGGAAAATTAATTAAAAAACAAACGGGCCGAGCAAGAGCATATTGAATATCGCGCAGCGAAACAAATCGATCCGTCCGCGATAAATATGTGTGTGCGGTGCAGGAAGGATTCGAAACGGGGGAAAAACTTGTGCCACATAAATACGCTCTGAACCATTTGAAGTAGTTCAATTAAAAACAGCCGAAAAATTGAAACTGGGTGAAGCTAACCAATCAACCTGGCCAGCCAGCCCAATACCCAATTCGCAGCCCGGCCCGATCGGAATCGATTCGCGCGCGGGCGGAAAGCGTGGACGAGGGCCGGTTGTTGAAGATAAGCAAAGTTTGGGGCCTCGGCCCTTATCGCGCGCCCAGTCGCGCACGAATACGAGGTACGGTGCGCGTCGCGAAGACAGCGATAACGGGGCGAAATAATTAATTTGATTAAACGCTAGCCCAAACGACGTGCGGGAATAGCGAGGGATTCACCAGCAAATCACTGCGATTCGGTTATAGATATTTTCTGCCCACTGCACTCCCATTAAACCCCTAAGCTGGAGTGATTTTCTTGAGCTGGACACGTTAAGCACCGGGTTCGTTAATGATGCACCAGTTTTGCGACGCGCCTCCACTCGGTTGTAGATAAATTAATTTTCATTGATAAACCAAAAATAAACATTAAGAAAAAAAAAATAACACCGAGAATACAAACACAAACGATTAAAAACTTTCTCCAACTAGAAACTGTCATAGTATGATAGCACAATTTGAAGAATTGTGCCTTTCTCATCATTTATGCAATTTTTCCCTGATATTATTTGTTTCTGTTCTGTTTCTGGCATTTTGTTGTAGCACTAGGTTTCTTCCGTTTTATCTTCAATGTACATGTTTATTGCACATTTGCACTACAGGTTTCAATTGACGAATTTTGGTGATTGATACACCAACACCTAATTCTGAAAGGAAGCATCTTGCAACACCAACAATGCATTCACTATTTGTTAGTCTTCTTCAGACGTTGAAATAATACAATTCAGAACTACGATCACCACTAGAATCTCAAAAAGCCTCTCGGTTTTCTGTTGTCTGCCATGTCTCGATTTTCTGTGTATTGTATTTTTGCCAACATTTGTTTACCACACTGCGTTATCTTTTTTGAGTGATTTTTTTTTTTCTAGAACACTACGAAAACTTTCTACGCCGCACAAAGCACCGAAAATTACATCTGTTGTTTCATTGTGACTTTGGTTGATCACTGTTGTCTTTGTCTTCTTTTGAAGAGATTTTTTTTTCATTTTTGCAACACCATTCAAACCAAAAGGAGGAAAGGATATTCTTTTTATCTTACACTTCAAACTCGGATGGAATTTTGTCACCACTGCCTTTTTCGTCGCACATAAGTCACACTGAACGCGGGGCGGACCAGTATTTTATGTTTCTTCTGCTGCTGCTGCTGCTGCTCCCGCCGCGGTTTTCACCGACTAACACCCGTTTTCGAGAACGCGTACTTTTCGCACTGAACCATCCGAAATTATGCCTGTTTTGCGAGAAGGTTGTATGTTTGTTGAAATTTTCGTTTTCGACTGCTTCACTTTTTCTGTTCGATTCACATCAAGCAAAGGTCGCCCGGAGGTTCGCTGAATCCCGTCACGCTTGGGCAACGGTCAAATTGCACGCGCGCGTGTACACGCGAAAAGCAGCCCGAAAACTGGTGCGAGTACTCCCGCTTCCACTCACAGACAGTGTGCAACTAAACGCGCCCGAGACGGTGACACCCCGACACGCTGCCTTATGCGAGCAAGTACTCACTGGACCACCAACACACGGCCAGCGCCGACGGACGGATGGATGGATGGATGGTCGTATTGCTGGACGAATTACGCTTCGCGCGCACAGACGCGATGGAGAGACAGAGAGAAAGACCGATGGAAGCGACGCGTGGGAAAGCGCCCGTAGACGGCGATGGGATGAGAAGCTGCAGGGGAGTGAGTGAGAGCGATCAAGTGTATTAGATGAGGTGAGGAAGCGAGCGCGAGAGCGAAAAAGGTAACGTAATAATGGTTGAGCGGGAAAGGGCGATATCGCATCTCGGTATTCGGGCCTACGTTGAGCGACCCGAGCAAGGGGAAAAGCAATAAAATGCAGAGACGCTAAATTATTTTGTCTTCTTTTGCTCTCTTGATTATTACAACTCTCTCAATTGCACACACCAACACATCATTGCAAATTTAGAGGATACAAAAATCTCGCATCATTCGTAAGCGCACCGATCGGGTTTGGAAAAGAGTGTGGTAGAGAGATGGACGGTGAACTCGTTGATGCAACGGAGCGAGAGGCAAGCTATAAGCGGTCGCATTTCACACGAAATCGAGGGCCGAGGAAAGCGAGTGCAATTGAACGTCCGTTAATGTTGTGCTGACAGCAAGGAGCCGTAAAGGGTGGAAGGACGATGGAGATGAATTGCATGCGGTGTCCTCCTTCCACTGCCTTCGGTGGGCCCTTTTCCCGACTCTGGATCATATAGCGAATATTCGGCGGTGTGCGTAAGGCCGATGCGAGTTCGCCGCGTTGAGTTCCTTCGCGCACATGTCAGTTCCCTGTTCGTTGGCGGACGCTCGGGAGGCCGTGTTTTTGTTTAGAAATCGCGTACGCTTGCACCGGTCTTTCGTCCTTTTTTTCAAACCCCACGATCCTTCGCTTGCCGGCTTTTCGCATACTGTCTCTACTGTTCGTTGTCCGTCTCGCTCCTTTTTTCTCCATCATCAACTATCTAGGGAAACTAATTAATGAGTAAGACACAGAATGAACAGTACATTTTTACGGTTTGTCAAATGCAGCAAATGTTTCAATAAAATGTTTTATGATATACGCTTTCTGTATTTTGTATGAATGATGCTTTCTGCCCAATGTCAAACCGACTGTTTAGAACGATAAGTTAATAACTAAAATAATTGACAATATAAAAAATTAGCACTTTGTTGCGTGCTAATTGAATTGAAGCAGAGATTGAAAACGTTACAAGTGAAAACTAAGTTATATAATATTGTATGCCCATGGCTTATTACGTGTGCTTCGGCTAGTAAATGAAAATGACCAAACATATAGTTCGCATATAGTTCTGCTTTCCCTCGCAAACAAGTGAGCAACGAGAAGATGTTGTATAATAAGTTAGTTTTCAATTAAAAAAAAGAAGTTCCATTTTTTTTTTCGTCAGCGTTAATAAACTACACCCTACACATCATGATCACGCATGCGATCGTTTGTTTTGCGTAAGCAGTCGATACTTACGCAAAACTGAAAATACATTTTTAATCAATGCGTCAATCCGGTGAAATCCACATAGCGAAGAGTTGATTATCTCGATGATTGCTTTCACTGAAACAGCCCTTTTTGAACAATTTTAACGAAGAGAAGCTGCAGTACAAGGGAGTTAAATAATACAAGGTTTCTAATCGTTTCGCTAGGTATTGAATGAATTATATTTTCGTTTTGGAATGTTTCAAAATTAAAACTTTCGTTACATACGGCCTCGTGCGTTGCTTGTGCTTCTACTCGAAGAAATAAAACTGCTCGGTCATTCGTGAAAAATATTATAAGGGATGAAAACAAAACAATCTGGCGTCATAAGCCCGTAGACCTGCTAGAGATCTTTCCCGATTCGTTCTACCTAAAGCACTTGCAGCGTAGGGACCAGCAGGGATACGATCGTGATTAGTTTCAAATATCATCGATGTACTTTCCATTCCGGAGGTTCCCTTTTCTAGTGTCAGCCTGCGCAGTTGAGGCCATTTGTCAGATTGCGTTGCCGTTTGCCTTTCGGGAACGGTCCGAAACGAGATACTGTCAACCACATTGCATTTTTGTGTGCGTGTGTGTACCTGGAAAGCAAGAGAATGAGAACGAAAACGTGACCAGCGAAAAGAAACTGATCCTTAACTCCAAACACTTTCACCTGTACAGTGCAGCTACGGGAGAACAATGGCAGTGGTGCAAAGTAGGTCGATCCAGGACGAAGGTGAACTGTCGGGCTCGGGGAAGGGGAAAACAAATGCGTAAGAAATGCAGTGGAACCGAATTACCGACCGTTTGATCCCATAAATCAGACGTGAGAAAGCGGGCTGCAAGTGGAGAGAGGAGGTAAAAAAAGATACAAATAAAATGTACAGCGTCGAGGCGAAAGTGTGCGAAGGGTAGAAGAGAATCGGAGGTACGAGCCGAAGACGTCTTGCCGGTACGGCGGGGTTCCTTTCTTACAATCGATTGCTCCTGTTTACGCCCCGGAGACAGTGAACTCCTGTCGTTCCAGAAGGACGCCCGAGGACGCTCGAGGACGCCAAGCTTCCTTGAGGTCATAAAATAGCTAGAGGAGCTCTATTATGAATGTGGGATTCAAGAAGTGCGAAAGACTGCTGCTGAGGTGTAATAACGTTGAACTTAAAATATAATCGAACAACTGCACACGAAGGATATTTTGCTACCATCATTCATATTGAAACATGAAAATCTTGTGGAAAATGTTTAACAATGTTTTGAACTTAATTTTTCATGAGCAAAACAGCAATTTTGAAAAACATATTGAGGCAAAAATAAACTTGCACATTTCCCTTCGTGCATGTTTTGTACCGCGCTAGGCGGTCAACCGGCGAAGCCTCGATCGTTTTGTTTACTTTCGTTCGGGTCGCAGTGAGTTCCTAGTTCGCACGCACGAGGAGGAACTCAGCTGTACCGTTAGTGCGCGATTGTGCTGTTCCCCTTTTTAACGGATGTCAATGTTGCATTTCGCTCGCACTACCACAGAAGTGCGCTTACAAACCGAACAATTGATGACTTGCCAGCGCCACCAAACCCTTCGGCCTATCCGTCGGACATCCACAACAACCGCAGCGCTATTGCATCGTGGCGAAGATGCTCCATAAGAAGGGGAGTTAACCTGCTGTGCCCTTTCTCGCTCGCTCTCGCCGCTTGGAGCCGCTCCAGGACGGCGCGCATGTGTGTGCGAACGAGTGGAGCCGTCCACAGTGGAGTATGTGAATTTGAAATTACCATTTTTTATTAGATTTCCATGTTCAAACGCTCGCTCTCTCCCCTTCACGTCGGTGGGGGGCGAATGGAGCAGCGTACCGCGGCCCGCTACCGCGGCCAACCTGGCTCTCGCTCTGTCTCACTTTCCCGCACTCATTAACGATGCGGATCTTCAGCTTTTCTCTCTCGTGTGTGTGCGCCATCTCTTGCCATGGCGCTGCACTGGGAGGACGACATGCGGCACGTAATGGCATGACGTAAGCGATGAGCTATTGTACTCACTTGCACAGCAGGTCCCCTCGTCGAGGGTGAGCGCAAGAGCACGATTACGCCGTAACACCGGACAACGTCGAGTGTCGTGTACGCTTCCTCTCTCGCAAGCCCATCCGTTCGTCTCCTAATCAGTTTCTATTGTACGATCAAGTGCTTTTGCACTGACTAGCCCTGCGATGGCAACCGGTGCGATCTCTGTCCGTCTCCCTTCGACGCGTGCAGGTGCGCTCGAGGGCACCGCTTTGGTGTAAGCGAGCCGGCGAATGCACGCGTGTACCGAAAACGCGTGCCCTCCACTCGTCTCGCTCGAACGCATGCCGTCGGCCTAGGTAAGTGCACACCGTACCGTACCATCGGTCTCGCTCACTCCCGCGCGCACGTGAAACCGAACGTTAATGTACGTAAAAATCTTCGCGTACGTAAATGGCCCACACGGTGGATCGCGCCTCGGTGACTACGATCGGATGTTCGGGTGTCTCATCCTCGCGGTGCTGCTGCTCCACCAATCGCATCGGTTAATTTTGTTTTCCCTCTAAACACGGCGCAATTCTATTTTCCTCCCTTCCTTAATTGTTGGCGTCTTGGCGCTTACATCAACGTTACCGGGTGCGACCGAACCTGCCGATTTGGAGCTGTTGTTTGTTTGTTTGAAGGAATTTAATTTATTTCGAATAATTTTTTTTAAATATCTTTGAAACTCTATGTTCAACCACTCGAATCTCTTGCAGGCTGTAACAAAAGTAACGACATTGTTGTAATTTTTCTTCAGTTTTCTTGCTGCTAGCGCGATTTTAATTTTCTGAGCAGTTGAAACAACTGCTTTCTCCCGGGTTCGATTAATTATGCTTACGATTCTGTCTCCGCTCTTCTTCGATTTCCGTTTCGTGTTGATTGTTTTAGGCCTTTTTGTGTGTGTATTTGGTTTTATTGCTTCGGTGGGGCACTGATCGAATAATGATCGACCCCCGCGATCGTTTTCCCCTCCCAGCCCGTCGCGCTCCAACAAACGTGCAGATGAAATGTTTGAACAACCGGGCGGAGGACACGGAACCAGCGAGCGGCACCCGAAAGAAAACCAAGACCATTCGGAGAAAATAGAAAACACTTACGATCGGTGGACGGGATGCTGTCGCGCGTTGGCGCGATCGTTCGCTGCACACACGCACACCAGGGGGCTGCTGGGCCAGAGTGAAGTGCCAACCAGGAAGAAAGATGGCATACGAATGTGGTATCCGAATGTCGTTAGTTTTTGGTGTGGGTTATTTCGATCATGGAGAAATTTTTATTTTTACACGCACTACACAAATGTAAGACAGTGAGAGAGAATGGCGCGGTTGGTCGTTTGAAACGCCAGCACTTGCTACGCGAAGCAATCTTCGAAATGCTCCCTTGCTTCCGCATTTTGGCGCGTTAAGTAATGCGGACGGAGAGATGAATGTAATAATTTACGGCGTTGTCACGGGAGGGAACACCTAGGGTTGTGAGGAAATGGTAACGAACGGTGTAAAGCGTTTTTTTGTTGTTGCTTTAAACTTTCCTTTTTTTCTTTTAATCATATAAATAAACCAATTACTTAAACGAAACATTAATAATAAAAATTGAGAAGAAACTTAATGAGCAACATTAACATAAAATAAGCCATTCTCAAACAAATTTGAATAAAATATTAATGCTAAAACTGTATCTTGTCAAAATCTTGTTTTAATACGTTCCTGTAGGGCTCTGAGCGGAACTAAAATGTTTTCCTATAAGCCCTTGACCTTGCCAGCATGATTGGATTAACTTCTGCCTTTCACGAAAGCTTCGCAAAAAAAAAAAGGAGAAGAGCCTCAATTGGCATTACAACCAGCCCCGATGGTCAGCGATTTGTTGCAAGGTTTCTGCACAATTTGTTGAACTGTCCTACATTTTCCTTGTGTATTCCCTAACCGGGAAAAACAGTTTCTCCGATGGCCGGAACGAAACAGAACACAGGATGACGTCCAGCGCCGGACACGGGGAATGCTTTCCGCAAGTATTATGCGTTGTAATGCCTCGGCTAATCCTGTTATGTTACTGCAGGCGTAAAAGGGTTACCCGAAGCTCCTATCCTTCCCATTTGCTGGCCAAGGTTGGCGATACTTGATGGCGGGTCTTTCCACCTCGGTGTGAGTGTGTAGTATTTCGAATTGTTTCCTTCGATCCAGAAGGTTTTTGCATGAACTTGCCGCCGCTTTTCGGGCGCATTTGAACCTATGATGGCTGCCTTTCTCAGCGAAGTGATAGGTGGTTGTAAACCCTTGCGGTGCGCCCCGACCGGAGGAGGAAAGAGGAGGACTGGCCATCGAAAATAAGCACGGGATCGTAGCGAGGGCAGTTTGGCTGTTTCAGATCCTTTCCATTCCCTTTTTGCGTACCGTTCGGAGGTACAGCGCAACGGCAAACGACACGGTCAAGTTCCTGGAACCGTTGCCGGTTCAACGGTTGGGCGAAATTTATGGCCGAACATTTTAGGCTAGAGAAAGAGAGAGCGCGAGAGACGGTGCTACAGCAGGACCGATCTCTAGAAGAACGATCGGCGAGCGATCGCAAAATAGAAAACATATGCAGCCGGAAAAGAAGAATTTTGCTACAAATCGCCATTTTCAAACGGGTTGCAAGAGCGCGATTGTAGGGGCAATATCCAGCGTCCCTTTGCTCGGAAGTGTGCAAAGGGTGAGGACACTTTCAGAACCACTTGAAAAGGACCGAAGGAGCCCTCCGAGGGCACGTACCTTTGTTTGCGCACTGTTTGTTGTGGTGCCGTGCCGAAACGGAGTGGTTTATTTTTGTGTTCTAGGAACTCCAAGGCACAAACAGGTAAAAAATGTCGCTTTTCAGTACAAGGTGATGATGCTGGAACTTATGAAATAATGCCCACAAAAAAGTATGCATTCCTCGAGTATGTCTTTGTAAAAAACGCGGGGTAAGAGATTGCCTTTAAACAGGATCAACGGTCTTTCAATGGTTTGATACAAAGAACTTTCTTGAAGTACCTTTCGTTCTGTGAAAGACGGGTTGTATGAAGATGGAAAAGAATGATACTGTCAGTTAAAACATGAAAGAGATTAATTTGTCTGATTACTCGGCAGTAGCAAAACACTCCCTGGTGTTCTCAAACGAATAAATGGTGATCCACATGTGTATATTAGACAAGCTTTTACGGTGAAAAGATACATTTTATAATGTTTCTCTTTTCTTAAAATACACGTGATAATAATACAGCCTACAGATTTATCGAACGTGATCATACTTAGAATTTCCTAATTTCCTCGTACGTTTCAAAACAATACATCTAAGTTGCAATTGATAAAGAGCAAAAAAGGGAAGAAGATTAAATGCTGCAAGAACAAAATCTACGTGCCTTTTACCGTAACACCTCCTAGGGAGATGAATCTATGAAGGATAACGAAAAAATAAAAACATCAAAAACAACCAACTCAAGCCGAAAACAAGTCAGTCAATCACATCCAAGCCCTGATGACCTTAAAAAATGACTCGGCGAAAAAAAGGCGCGCAGCGAAAAGCAGGGTCAACTAATGAAAAGGTATGACCATTGCTTGTGCCTTTCTTTTGTTGGTTGGCAAGGATCAAAATACGGAAAATGCATCTTGAAGCACGTAGGGCAAAACGGCACGAAAACATCCATTGCTTCACGGCGTTCTCCTTAATAAGGAAATGTGTTTAGAAAATTACCGAGTACTAACTGGTGGAACTGAACAGTTTGCATAACGTAGACAACTATTCTAAACCTGAACTCACTAAACTCACTTACATGAACTATCACGCTACTGTTTTTTGAAGGTCCGGTATTTGAGCATACCAAATGTTATTTTTATATCCACCACTGCAAGTCATTGGAACCGTCTGCTACCATTTTTTTTTTTTCTACCATCCAAAACGCATTCTTGCGGCAGGTAAAGAAGGAACTCCTTTCTTTGGCAATCGTATGTTTCGTTTTGCTTTTCCTTGAAACGATAAAAGATAGGGATCATTCGCCTTCGCCGGTCGGATTGCTCACAAACAGCCAAATGCAATTGACGAGGGCAAGAAAGGATCTAATTGTTCTTCCTCACGTCCTACCGCCCATGTTCGTGTTCATCGTAACGATATTGAGGAGGAAAAAAGAAGGTTTTTGTAACAGTTCTGAAAAAAGGCATTTTCGTCTTGGCTTTTTTTTCTTTTAGCTTGTCTTGTTTTGATGTTCAAGATTGTTGGCAAACGATGAGCTGCGCGGAATGTTTTCCAATCAAAGTGTAACCTTTTTGTGTCGCGTTATTATGCTGCCCTATTTGTTTTTTTTTTTGCTGCTCTTTTAACTTTGCAATTTGCCAATTTTTGAATATCGTCCGAATTTAGATGGTAAAAAATGATGTGCATTGTAGTACGAAAGTTGGGAAAGACTGGAGGTGGAAAGTAAAGCTTACACAACATACGTAGCGAGGGAGAGGGGGGGAGGGTTGGATTTCGATGGCGATGGTTGTTGTTTTCCCGTTTTTCTTTCATTTCCCAGTTCGCCGTCGAATTACGTCCGCAAGGTTAGGTGCGGTTTCGTAATTTATAGGATTTGATGGAAAACTCTTAGCACATACCCCGGCTTGCAGGGTGCTTGCCTTTATTTCCCCGCTCATTTCCCTTCCCTACAGTCATGTGTGATTTCCACCGAGAGGCGGCAAAAAGTATTTTTCATTCCTTTTTTTTTGTTCCCACTCCATACCTCCAAATGTTCACATAACGAGCAAGCGGTGGCAGCGTTTTCCAGCGGTTTTATGGCTGTTTACGTGAAATGTGTTCCCTACCCAACCCGAACCGATTGAAGCGGTTCGAGGTGGCCAGTTTTGGTTAAGGCGTTTGGGGCAAGCTGGGCATCATAATCGCGACAATTCGCCGTCACACGGGCGAGGTTGGCCGATGCGCTTTCGGTGCAAGTGGAGGGCCCATTTCTTTCCGTCCAATTGAATTACAAACTGTAACATCGCATCAGCAGGGGAAGAGGCAAAATACAACACCAAATCAGTGTTCCTAAATGCGAGCAGGGAAAGAAAATGGGTCGCTTTTATGATCTCACATACGCCGACGTTTCACGGATGGTCCGGCTCGCTTTTCCGTATATCTGTGCCATTGGACCTGCTTTTTGAAGGAACCTTCTTCCTTGGAACGTTGACAAACGAGGTTGAACTTTTGATTCGATTTTTGGCAATTGATGGTCGTTAGACTGCCTGATGACGCATCGCTGTTTACATACGTACGTACGTTTTCCACCGACGAGGTGGCACCAGTTTTTTTTTTCTTCCAAAGCCATATGATCGAATGGTTTTTCCGGAATATGATAATGAGTTAGATGTTCTGCGCTCACATATGTATTTGGCAAACAATTTCACTTACAGGAAGCCTTTTTGCTTTGATCTACAAAGTACCCAACAAAAAAGTCTTCATTTGCATAAAATTGTAGTTCAACGGAATGGGTTGAAGATTTACTGCACGATGATATTGAAATCACCGTAAATCACGTTTCGCATAATGGCTGTGGAAGAAAACGTATTCTCTTTTTTATCGGAGTGAGAACAAATTGAACATTTCTTATTGTTCCTCATCGTTTTTAAGAAAATATAATGCCCTGAATGTGTTTCAAAATTTTTTTATCTAGAAATAGCGTTCCCATTCGTTCAATTAACGCTTCGATTACTCCATTCTCCGAAGAGACAGCATCTCTTTAATTACAATTGGGCCAGTTGTTCCCTATGTCACCGCGGAGTCTTATTAATCCCGCCGAATCAATTGAGCCGCTTCCCGAAAACTCTTAAACGGCGCCCGCATTTCCATTCGCGAGGAGATGCGAGCATATGCACTCTTTTTATTTCTGTCTTCATGCTCGTCACACATGAAGCATTAACTGTGGACATTTCTGTGTGCCTTTCGCTAAAGTTCTTTGTACGGTCTTCTTGTGATTACTCTAGCCTGTGCGACTAGCGCGCAAATTCAAGCACTCCATTCGGCGCTTGATACAATTCCCTGAAACAAAGACGACTCGACAAACGACGCCATCGAATTTTTGTCCCAAATTTATTGACACACACACACAGGCACATAGGGTCACCGATGTGTGCGACACTGGAGTTGAATCGATAGAAAACATCATCCCGAGGGTCCTCCTCTTCTTGTCGTCTGCCCCGATGATGTTGCGCATGATGTTATTATGATTAAATAGATCTGTGTTATTTGTGTATGTTTGGTTAATAAATTAAATCGCTTTTTATTTCCATCCTACCTCCCTCGCCACCCCCTCCCCCCACCCTCTCACAACCCCTGTGGTGGTGTACTCCCTCTTGAGTCCCTCTTTACTCCATCAACATCATTAAACATCCAACGTTCGTTCATGTTTAATTCCATCGCGAGAATGGGTGAAAGGATGATGGATCATTGGAGCATTGGGTTGGACAGCGTCGTCATCGTTGGACCCCCATCTTCTTGCCCTTGCCGCTTCTCCCCGGTACACTGTTTGCCTCTACCCAGCTGCACCGACGAATGGTTTGTCTTAAATATTTCGCTGGTCTACGAATCTCTTGTCGATCAGCCGGCTTTATCAGCCAGCTCGCTTTCCGCACCCCTGGCACTGGCACATAGACATCGGGCAAACACGAGCACACATTACGCGGCTGGCCGCGGCACATGCCCGATGCAGGCCCGATAGGAAGAAGTTGTAAGATTCCCGTTTTATGATCTCATTAAATTTGTTTTTATTTACGTTCATTTGTGTTCACTTTGCGGAGCACTTTTCTTTCCTTCGCTGTGGCTTTTCGCCTTCGTGTATCGTAGTGGCGCGAGAAAATGGACGCTGGAACGGTGGAACGGTGGTTGGCCGGAACAACGGGCGTATGTGCGTCGAAATGATAGATTCTGCGTCCGTCTATCAATCCATTCTGTCAGCCCGACCAGGAGGGGTACGGAGGACGTGGTGCGTGTGTTTTCTTGGCTAGCAGTTTTCTATCGGTTTTTCCTCCCACAGACAACTGGCAATGCTAGCTCTATCTTTCTCTCGCGCCCTTCCACATCGGCTCATTCTCATTGTCGTTTGTACGCAATCATTTTGACGAGTTTTTCGCTTGGGTCGCGCGTACGGACGGTTTGTGTGTGATCTTTGACTGATTGCCGGAGCAGAGTAAGACGGCGGTGCTTTGGTCGAAGGAACATGGGCCCCAAGGATGGGAGAGACTGTGACGATTTGCTGTAGTTGTCAAGTTGTTGTTCGGATAGTTTGGGCGGTGGATCTCGCGCCGCCTGGCGGGGGGAGGAGAACTGAACGTGCGGAAAACGGCCAATGCGGTCGTTGGCGCAACATAAAATCTCTCTATGCTCGTTGCTCCGTCCACGCCGTCATTTCCCAATAGATCTTTATTTAAGCTGGCCGGGGAACAACAACGGGGCGGTTTGGTACCGCGTATCCCTCCTCTTTGCCCCACCATCGTTCGGTAAACACAAGCACACACACACACAGCCACGGGAAAAGTAATGAAACGGGTAATAAAATAAATGGCAAATATACATAAATATACATATATATTGGAGCATTAAAACTATCCGCCCCAGAACCGGCCAACATGCCTGAACTGGACCGGACCGTTTGACCCAACGTGCGTGTGTGTGTGTGCCAGTGTTTTTCTCCTTTGTAATCGTGGCCGGAAAATTGTTCATCTCCGGACGCACTGCGAGTCGGCGGGTTTGTGTCCGTGACTCCGCGAAAGAAGGCGCAGATGAAGGAAGGATGCTTGTGGACTTTGGTGGATGGGTGTCCCTCTAAATGGCCCAATCGGTCAATACGTCTCTGCACAATGGAACAATTTTATTTGCTGTCGTCATCTGCCGACCAGACAATGTAAGTGAGTAGAGAATTACAAAAAAGATTTAAACTGTTTAAATGTTTGCTGAGGGCGTAAAACCTTGTTTTTCATTTAAAAACATAAATCAATTCTCCTAATACTTCACTACAACAAATAAAAAAGCAAGCTCTCTTAGAATGTTGTCTAACTAAAAAAAGGTAAGATCAAACATTCAAAATTAATTTACTGTAATCATTATTCGCATAACCGGATTGCGTGGAAATTATGTCTGTTAATTCTACGCCACACTGCTGTACCGTTCTAGGGAAGAGGAATCTTCGTATTGAGAAGATAATTTATTAGTCGCTCCGCAAGATTGAGGGAATGCTGCAGCAATTTCTTATAAATCTTCTCCACTTGAGCAACACTACACTAGCATGTGATGCAGGGTTATGTTTTTCTTCGGAGTCGGGACAAAACGCGATATTAAGCGATCAAAGGACGAGTAAAGTGGCATGAAAATAAGAGCTGTAGTTTTGCAGGGGCCACAAGTTTTCTGTCAACTATAGACATTGCGTTGAAACGATGAAGCTTATGATTTCTATTTCGTATTAAATCGTTTATGATACCGTGTAGTTCATCTGCCACCGCCATTCGGGCTCTGACGTGTTCTTTGACCTTTGCAGGTTAGGGTGTTTCGTTTTTTTTATCAGTAATCTTCGATTGCAACCGGCATGTGCCATTAATGATCGGTTTCGGTATAAAGCGGATCGATTTGAAGAAAAAAAAAAAACCTATCGCCCTTAGGGAAAATATACAACTATCGAATCCATCCATATGTATTGTGATTAAAATTTTGGAACAAATGTCCCGAAAATCAATATCAGCTTTTGACCATCAGAAATGTATAGGTTAGTTTTCTGTTAACATTTGTCCTTACCCGGCATCAATGTCCCTCCTGCGAATTGGATTATTGGAAGCCCACAAAATGGGTTAGGTTTAGGGTATGTGTTTTTGTTTAGAGGAGTTGCTTTTGATGTGTGACACATGTGTGTGAGTGTGTGCTCTGCTTCTGGTTTTTTTTTTGCTACAAAAGGAAAGCCAAAGGCTCAGAGTCCCACGGGGGTAAAGTAAATGACAATAAAAGGAAGGATAATTATGCTTCCGACACAATACGGCACCACGATGGCGACGAAGGTTATCGAAAGGATACTTTACCGAGGGGAGGGAACATCCGCCTTATCGTACCATGTGCTCAAATGCATCCCTTTCACATCGATTGGATATGCCGTGTTTTTTTTTTACAGCATCGGGGGGTAAAGAATCGGGAGCCGCACTTTCACAGGAATAAAAACTGTCCCAAAAGAACATGAAATCGGGTTTCGAGGGCGCATCATCTGGTCAATAGGGAATGTGCCAATTTTCTTTTTCCTCGTCCACGCGCTGCACCCCTCGGATTTGAAGTGAAAAAAGAAACAGCACACTGACAGGAGAAGGTGGATAATTCCATTTTTCTGCGTGCAATTTTCGAGGGGTGACTTTTTCGCGCAGGGAGAAGCATCGTACGAACGGTGGGCCTAATCATTACCAAGCGTATCGATTAACTAAAAAAATGAAAACCCTAAGCGGAAAAAAAAGTTTCGGTAAAAATCTAGGTTAGCCTGGGTGGCTTGCAATTTGACCCCTCCTCGATGCAGCCCGACCACGTGTCGGCGGGGTGGAAAACTGCACTGTGCACGTCTGCAACGGATCGGCTGTTTTTTTACGTGTGTAATCCTGTAACGTGGAAGGGTGTGATGCTGCGAAATAAAATCTATCGATACTGCACGTTCGGTCTGAGGGGTCGAGTTTTCCTCACACATCCGAAGTCTGCAAAGGGCGCACCGTGTGCGTGCGGTGAATGATGCGGCAGCGATTCTCGGCCCCTTGCTTTGTCCTTCTCGCGTGTCACGGTGTATTTAAGGTATTTTTCGCAAATTTTATCCTTTTTTTGTGCGTGTGCTGGGATGGGTCGCATTCGGGATGGTTTGTGATGCTTGATTTTCTCTGCTTGTCCTGCTGGAAGGTAGCGTTCGGGGTTTCATTGCCGTTGCGATTAGCTGCATAATATTCGAAGCGGTCCCAGGATGTGGTTGCAATCTTTGGCGCGTGTTATTTGCGTGGTTTCATTATTAATTCAGGGTTAGTGATGAAGAAACCAATTCTCTAGCACAACCTTTTGTATCTATTGAAAATGTGAAAAGTAAAAAAATCCAAAGAAAAAGTATTGACGAACGAAACATACTGCTAAGATTCCTTTCCTTAGAACACAAGAAAGCACATTTTATTGAAGATTCATAGATCGTACAGTGTATCTCAGTTCCTCTGCGTTAGCATCGGATGAAGAAAAATCTTATCACTATTCTAAATCATTCCATGACCATCCATCAAGGATTGGATTCAACCTCAACCGCGGCAAACGGTGCCGTCAAACTTTTACCATTCAGAACACACAGCATTTCATCAGTCAAATTACGTTTCATTTCAGCGCAGCGCTTCCAAGCAAAAAGTTTGCACATTTTCCATCCATTCCAGTTGTGCAAACGTGTTAATCAACATTCCCAAACTATCACCGGGCCCCGATTGGGGAGTAATTTGCAAATGATGCGAAGAGGGACGAGTTGATGTGAAAACACGGCTGCAGAAGGCAGGGAACGGGGGAAATAATTGGTGGAAAATGACGCAACAACTTCATCACCGTTCGATAACCATCAGCCAAACATCAGCTTTTGTCCTTTTCGTACGCGATTGAAGACGCGCGGGAAATTCTTCGGTTCTCCCTCGCCCATGGTAATTCATCCTGCCTTCCCCCCACACCCAAAGCAAGCGAGCAGACGGAAAAATGCTCTAAAAAAAAAAATGAAATACACACCACAACCTAAACGAGCCAGAAACGAGCTACACATTTGCTGCGGACCTGCCTTGGAGGAAGCTTGCGACGAGTTGTTGGGTGGAAAAATAAAATATGGCCCTCGATATCGAGTGTTTCTACTCTAGACACGGAATTTGAATCGCGCCAAAGCACCCCGTTTCAGTCTCGTCGACGTGTGTAGACACTTACTGTCGAAAAAAAAGCAGCAAAGAGCTCGCCTCAAAATGAAGTGAGCAGAATAAGGACCGCGCGCTTTGGAATGGTGGCCGAATATTGAATATGTGCCGGCGTAATGTTGCCATTTATCTCCCCCGTTTGCCCGGGTTCGGGTGTTGAGCGAACGCGAGCTTCCAAAACGCCTTCAGATCCTGATAACGCACCACCGAAACGCATGATAACTCTTGCCCTCCATTTCCTACCGACTCCCGTTCTGAATTCGTTCCGTTGGAGCCGTCGAGAAAACTGTTGTAACAGCAAAGGGAAACTCAATATCGTTTCACATTCACATACGATTCCAGGGGGCAAGAAAAAGACGGGGTGGAAGTGGTGGAGTGTGTTTACGGTGCCTAACTTCGATTGGAAGCCGGTATGCCCGGTGGAAGTGAGAAATGTCCAAGGATAATGAAAAGTTTGGCCAAACCTCATCCACTCCACTCCATTTGGCACCAGTTTTCCACTTCCTTACCACTTGCTTGCTGGAAGTAGCAGGGGGTGAAGGGAACGGTTTTTCATCTTCGTCTCAAGCGAAAACCGGTGGCAGTAGTGGGCAAACACAATCACCTCGAAGGACGCCGCCCTGGGAAGATAGCGAGCAGCAGATATGGACGTACGCACGGGAAGGAAACCTCCACCAGCTTGGCAGCTTCTAGTCATTTCCAATTTTCCCGGGGCAATCGGAGGAGGAAGGAGAGTCCGTTGTCGGGAGGGAGCGGCCCGATGGACATGGCCGAAGGCGTTGCAAATCGAAAGGGATTCTATTTGATAAGAATTTTTTTCCGAATTCTGTTCACTTCTACGGGGTGTTACTTTCGTTTGTGGTCGTCTTTTTTTCTTTTCCCCTCTCTCTCAGTCCTTTCCATTTCGGTTCTTTTAGAGATATTTTCCCAAGCGTGGGTGGCTCTTCCCCCTCCCCGGGCTTCCATCCCGAAAAAGCAAGCCCTGTATTGTTTTTCTCTTCTTTACATTCCACTTATCCACCTCCTTCCTTTCCAGCCGGCCCGTATTCACCCTTCACCGCAGTTCTTAGCATGATTTGATATTACACATTTGTTGCCTTTTGCGACGTACGCGCCTTTTCCGCCTCCGAGACGCACCACATGTGAGCGGATACGTGAAAAATTTATTTTCCGATACGCTGCTGTTGCTGCTGCTGCCATTCTGGTGTGAAAGTGGTCGTTCGATTCCGTCCATTCATTCCGTATGGATCGAACCGTACGCTTCTTGAATCATTCTGCCCTACCGTACGCTGCCCTTCTACCATCCGCCCCGGAAAAAGGACCCTCCCATGGACAACGAAGGATGTTTTTCCTGAGCAATCTCGATCGAACACCGGCACACTTGGGCAACTTTCGAGGATCGTTGGCATACGGTGGCAAGGGGGGAGGGAATTGGAAAACGGTCTGCCAGTTTTCTGCGCTTTTCTCCAGAACCAGAAAAACTCGAAGTCAATTTCTTCCCCCTGGGTCTTTCCTCCATGGTGCGATGGGTTGGATGGGTTGCAGGGGTAAGATTTTCCACTAAAATATATACAAGAAAAGCAGGGTTCACCGCTCCAGTTGGCGCGGCGAGGATGGTGCGGGTCCAATTTCGATGCCGGAATGATGATGTTTCACTTTGGCCATCAGCCGTGTACGTGCTGGATGGAAAATTTAATGAATTGTGTTCGATAGACAAGCACTCCGGTCTTCAGCATCAAGCTTCAACCATTTCCCAAGCTTTTTCCCTTCTCTCCACCAACGGCCCTTTCCTTCGGTTAACCTGAAACCTCCGATGCAGATGGATCCCATGGAAAGGCAGGAAAGAAAGTAGTTCCAAGATAATTTGGGATTGGGCGATCTTTATCTCGTGCCACGATCGTTTACTGCCGATAGGGGGTTTTCCTCAACCTTTCCATCATGTGTGGCTTATGAAGTGAGCGCTTGGTCTGTGATGTGTGATTTATCGTAAATACTTCGTGCGGGAGAAGCGACCGGAGGACGAAGGGCACCGACCATAAGTTAAACATACGGCCGTCGAGGAGGACGGATCTGATTGAACCATCGTTTGTCATCGTTTCTGATGAAAAGAGCGTCATTCGGGCTTGCTACACTCTGAGTTATGTTTATTTCCTGTTTATCGTCCAGTTTATTTCCTCTCGTCCGAGTACGTACATACGGTTTTGTGGTCCTTTTATGTGACTCACTGGAGACCTTTCCGTCCGGAAGGAAACCCGAGAATTGGTTGTTTGATGTGAGATGAAATGGCGATGCAATGGCTTGGTAAAGAGACACTTGTTGATCGCACAGACGGCAAGTCATGACGCGTTGATTGTTTATGTGATGAGTCACTTATGGTTTATGTTACGGTATTTTTATGCTCAATTTTATTTAATTTACTTGTGTTGAAGGATCAAATAAGCTGCACATAATATGTAGCTACAACAAATGTTTTGATGGATAGGGAAGGATTGAAACAACCCTTGTACAGTTTCCAAACATAATTTTTGAAGTACATCTTTTACATTTTTTAAATATACCCACCACCTCCAATCTAACCACCGTAATATATTGAGAACATTTTGCATGTTAAAAAGAACATAATCGTTTACGGTGAAAGCGTGAAACAATAATGGAAACTTATCTTATTCCTCGAAATTTCAATTGGACAATCGTTGGTTCCTAATGTTGTTTCATGATTTTTTCCTGGAAAATGCATATTTGTTATCCTGCCCATAGCGGGCAGCGGGCATGGGACAGGGTAGAAAATGCAAAACTATTTTGGAAAATAAAAAGCCGAAGGAAAGTAAACGATTCGGCTGACAGAAGGCTGACGGACCGATGGACAGACGCATCATCAACGGGAACGTTCGGACGTCTTGGGCCGAAGCGGATCAAATACGTAAAAGATAAAATATGTACATTCCTATGCGCCAACGGGCGGGAGGTGAATGAAAATTTAAGAAGAAAAATGAGAAAGGTAGCATCATAAGTAAAGAGAAAACGAAAAAAAAAGAAGCGTTTGCTCGGGTAAAGCAGCTAGTTCTTCTTGCATGAAGTGGCGTCCTTGCATCATGACCAGCAAGACGTTCGATTCAATTTCTTTTTCGTCCGCTCATAAATATACAACTTTCAACGGCTTGGGCTTGGGTGGATATTTTACTTTCCATGGCTAGGGCAGATGAAAAACTCCACATGGAAAACTTCATCCAACCTTTCCTTGCGTCCGTCGCCGGTGCGCATTTCCCCGCAAATTTACTCGCCTCAATGTTCGAAGGATCGTCGTCAAAACAAAACTCATATGAAACATCTATCGTCTCTTCATCCATGCTTGAGATGATGGGCGAGGATGAAGATGCACACAACACCAACGGAAAGGTACGGGAGGAAAAGCAAACCCATCGTTGCCAGTCTCTCCTCTTAAAAGACGAGTTGTGAGTATCGAAACAAAGATGGAAAAGGAAGAAAATAAAAAACGACCGTAACAACCTGGGGGCGCATATATTACCGGGAAAAGCGTGAATTTAGCGAGCCCCAGGATGACGGTAGGTGGAAAACATCAATCCAACCGTGGCCGAAACCTGGCCGAAAGTGATACCGGATGACGGGTGCGGTGGGAAGGGCAAATGGACCGCTCGTTGCTGGCAGCCGGGACAGGATTTTCCCTTTCACTGTCCCGTCCCGGACGGCAGGGCCGTTGCTCCCCCGGTGGCGTGTGCGATCCATCCCTTCCATCTCGAGCCGGAAAAAGAGCGGGAAAACGATGCCGGCCGGACTCCATTCAACATCCGAAAGGTGTGAAAATGGCCGTTACGGAAAGTTATGACGGCAACCGGGCGTCAAAAATTCGGATCAACATCGTTTGCCGTCCCGTCTCCCTCGGCTTCGCTCGTCAGCCCATTTCGGGCGGAGAGAGCGGACGTGCATATGTTGGGCAACGACAATACACGTCCCGTTTGGCGTAGGCTGGACTGGTGCTGGAAGACGTGGTGGAAAACGTTGGAAGGATACTCTGACGGCTAAATGGCTCTCGTTTGACGGTTGCTTTTTCGCCTGCCGAAGGAGGAACAGGGGGTAAAAACAAAAGACTACAAAAAGACTCGGTGGTGTATAATTCAGGGTTGCTTTTCACCTTTGGCAATACCTCCAGCCCTTCGCCGCTAGGAAAACGTGGTCAAAACGAGGTTTTCCACGAAACAGGCGGATGGATGGGTTGCGGTGAAAATGAACCTCCGTGCACCATTTTCCGGACGTCGTAATGAAGCAAGAAGGCATTTTGCAGGCAATAAACAGGGCCGCGTAGAAAGTCAATGAGCCAATACCGATGGGAATGGAAGCAATGTGGCGTACGGAATGGAGCACGGAAAAGGATCTTCCTCGAGTAGCCCTAATTTACCTGACAAACACGCAGTAAGGGGGCTATCAAAGCGACGCATTCTCGACACAGCCCTAGTAGGTGAGTTAAGTTGACCGTCTCAAATTTAAGTGAAGTATTTATAAAAAACCCTATTTTCAATGTTTCCAGCTGTAGCAAGGCAATCACTCAAAACACTCGTTTTCAACGAAAACTATTTGATTTGTACGTTGAAAATCATCTCAATCCTTCATTCCACTGCTCTTTGGAGTTTTACAAATTCGATTGAATTTTCATGGTTTACAATGAAAAATGCATTGCTCCTTCAAAACGGAAAACACACAAGGGGAGGAAGGGATGTCAGCTCAATCGAAGCAGAAACCAAGTCGAACGAAAATATCCAGTCTCATCTTCACTTGTACCAATGTGTGATCCCTGTATTCTCCCACCTCACTGAAGAGGCTAACGATCAAGAAGGGATACCGTTTCTGTTTGGTATTCCATTCGCAGCCGTTTAATGGCTTCTCTCGGGCTCCGTTCGGCAAGACAACAGCTATACCGAGCGCACCGGAGCGCTGCAATTGATCCTAATGGCCGCCGGCATGCCCGTCAGCTGGCGCTCGGCGTTTGGAGTGTTAACCTTTTTCGCTCAGATTTGGAAGAGAGTTCACTTTCAATCCCGGCAACGTTCGGCTTGGAAACGGTTGATGGTTTTCCAATGGAAACCAGCCCGAATCCCAAGCTGGTGCGTACGGGTTGCCCATCGGGAGCCCAGTTGACCCCCGTTTGGTTACGGGGATCGTTTTTTCTTAACCAGATGATGATGATGAAGCCGATGACGGGAGGGTTTTGATTGAGGCGCCGTGCGACGTGAGTTGAGATGTTTTTAGTTTTGTGCCACAATCAACCACACGTGGCATTCATCAAATAGTCTTACATGAGATCGTTCGTGCGTGCAACACGCTGCGTTTTCTTGAGTTTCATCTCTAATCCTTCAACAATGGTAATAACGTAAGGTAAGGCTTTTCAAAGAAACACATACGTTTAGGGACATTTCAAGTTTTGCCTCAAAAAGGACAGAACTAAAACAGAACTTCACGTCTCTTAGTACCTGGGACAAAAAATCTCACTATGTTATTGCCCTACTGTTAATTTAACGAGGTAACACAAAACCTCACTCAACGCCTTTCTATTCTTCTCGAATTTCCCTTACTTCTCTGAAACAGGCCAAATCAAAAGAGAGAGAAAAAAAAACACTCACACGTAAGAACCACCCGAACATCTAAAATATTTTCAAAACACCTGTTACCCCATCAAGAAAATAATAAACTATAGAGAAAAATGGAAAAGCGTTCAACCGATGCCCCACCCCACCCCGGAGGAGGCAGGCGATGTTGATGCGGTATTGCGTTAGTGCGTTACGTCGTGGAAAGTGGTACTTTTCGCCTCGATTTTTCCTCCCACCGCACACTGCCGAATAACACCCCTCCCCATCACGGCACTTTTCCCTCTTCTGAATAGTCGCCCGCGGAAAAGCGAGTCAACTCTCCTAAACGGAGCAATTTATTTTTTGCCTTTTCCTACGCTCCTTCGCGCGTGTGTGTGTGTGTGTGTGTGTGTGAGCATACCATACACGAGCAGCAGCATACCTCTTGGCACCGGCTCGCGGTCCACCGATGTTGTTATTTGTGAAAAAATCTTCGATAAAGTGGTGCACGATTTGGACGCGATTTTCCTTTCTATTCTCGTTCTCTCCACGCTCCTTCTCTTTCCTCGTTGCCCGCTGCAGCCAACCGTTCCACGGAGATTTTCCGCGATTTGACGACCGGGGTACATTTTGCCACCGCCCAGCTGTTTCCCAGGCGCACACGGCTGCCCGATTGTTTCGGAAAGCTGTTGTTGTGGTATCTCCAACGTGTTCGTTTTCCATTCTTCAAGCTTTGGTTTTTTTTTATTTTTTATTTCATTCCCTCTCCGAGTACAAAAATTCCACTCGCGCAACGTTTTATAGCCATTTACTCGCCGTTAGTTTATTTTTCCACAGCGTATTTTCACCGACGCCTCGACTTTTCGGCTGGCGAAAGGATGGCAAAAACTGGAATGGTTTCTGCGGTTGGGGGTTGGCTTTCTTTTTGATTTCTTTCAAAATTTCATGAGCCGCTACCAAATTTTGCGCAGGGCTATGGTATCGAAATTTACAAAAAAAAAAACCAAATGTGCTAGTATTTTACTTTATGCACTAAACAGAAATTGATGAGTAGTTGTATTACAAGACTCGTTTGGTTTGGGTCAATTTTCCTTTGGAGGGAGAAGTACATGTTGGCCGAATTTACATACAGTTAGTGTTCATTGAAAACTGATTCACCTCTGAGCTTTAAAGGTTCAGTGAGATTAGTATATTTGACTAGTTTTTTGTAGCCAGGTATCCTGGCGCTCCCAGACCCTTGGTCTTACAGGTCCGTGAGTTCTGAAATATGAATAAACAAATTAATTGAAAAAATTGAATTCCTATGTTTTTCAACTTAAAAAGGCGTTTGTTTTGCGTTTTTGTGTTCTTTTGATTAAGTTTGGGATTTTTGTTTCCACTTCGTGGAGCGTCGCAGCAACCAACGTTGGGTCATCTCCTACCACATGGCTATGGCATACGGGTTGATCGCAGCATACCTTTTAGTCATTCGAAGTTCAGAAATCATCGAGGAAGTTTAGTGGTGTTAACAAAGAAACCCCCCAAACATCTCAGTAAGCATAATATAACTTAGTAGTCGTAAATGAGGAAAAATAATTTGACTCAAGATCGGAAGCATGAACATCAATGGCAGAAAGTGGATCAGCTAATATGTGGAAGTAGGCTTGGCGCGTTCGTCTGCAGCAGGACTCTGTCGACGGTCGATGGTCGATGGTCGATGGTTGACGGTTGACGGTCGACGGTCGATGGTCGACGGTCGACGGTCGACGGTCGACGGTCGACGGTCGATGGTCGACGGTCGACGGTCGATGGTCGACGGTCGATGGTCGATGGTCGATGGTTGACGGTCGACGGTCGATGGTCGACGGTCGACGGTCGATGGTCGATGGTCGACGGTCGACGGTCGATGGTCGATGGTCGACGGTCGACGGTCGATGGTTTTGATCTAAGCTCAGTTAATATAGGGAGTAGACGATATAGTGTATTGCAAGAGGCCGTACTGTAGTCAAAACATTGATATTCAACAATGACTTCAACATCGTGCTTGCTCTCTTGCAAGTGTATTAAAAAAAAAAAAAAACCTTTCTTCAGCGGTTCCGAACCAAGCTATTTCAATAAACATCGTATTTTATCGCCACTCGTAGACGTCATATTTTCTCAAGTGCTTCTTAAGATTTTCATCCAGGTTTTATGATTATTTGCGTTGTTTCCGAGCGGCGCGTGAAAGGATGAGAAAACATTGCGTACATTCCGCCAGCCCGTGCCAGGGTGAAGGGTTTTTCCGGTTTAATCCTTAAAACAAACCAAAGTCGAATGATCGTTTCAACCGAGACGTGCCTAAATGACGGGCAACGGAATTGATGAACCCCGAACCGGCGTTCCCAGCTAGCTCTTCTCTTGCTTACCTCCTCTCCCCGTGGTATGTTTATCACCGTTCCTGCGACTACAAAAAGGTCGAAAGTGTGAAAACTTGCCGGTGGGAGGCAGGAAAAACTCTCATCCATTTTGCTACCAACAAATTCCATCCAGTACGTGTATACATTCTTGTGTATTTCCGCCACCTCCCGGATTCGCCCGTTTCTGGCCCTCGATGGGATGGAGAAAATCGGTGGCCTTTTGGCTGTTTCATCCTCGAATCTCCAGGCGAACTCGAGCCTTGGCCCGTAAAGCGTCAACATTCCGTCCGGGTTATTTCATCATCGTCGTCGCAGGACGCCCCAAGAAATTGGAAAAGGCTCACGAGCAGCAAGCAAATAGGTTCCAACCCCCGCGCAGATTGGTTGTGCCGTCCGCAGATGCATGGAATATTGCCGCATTGATAGGCCCACAATGGACACGCGTGTTTGTGAGCGAGCTTTTTTTCTCTTCTTCTGAAAAGCAAGCGGTTCATTTTCGAACCCATTCTAGCGCGATTGGAGCAGCTTGAATAGTTTTTTGGGGATAACATTTGTTTGCCTTTTCCCTAGGTGGAACAAAAGTCAACGGTCCACTGCATTGTGGGCGAAATCAGGCCCCGATCAACGGAAAGCAACATCGCTCCTATCTCGGATGGATCATGTCTTGGGGTAAAATACATTCTGTGTTTGCTCGAGGAAGAAATGTTCCTTTTTGGCCCCTATTCCAGCGGACTTTCTACTCCAGTTGGCGACTTCGAGGGACAGTTGACCATGGGAGATGGCAAGAAGTGTGCGCCGAGCAAACAGCGTCACCGAAACGACTCCCCTCAGCCCAGTTTTCGATTGATTCCAACAGAATGGAATTATTTTTTATAAGATTATTCTGTTAAATTGTTACGTGCGCCTCAGCGCAGGGAAATAGTTTTCCCATCTCAGGGCTGCCTTTCTTCCATTTCCACGCTTAAGACAAATAAAAAAGAAAAAAACGAGAAATTCTCCTTCACAGACGCACAGATGGTGGATGAAACGTGAGATCATGTTTGAAGAAAAATGATTTGAGCCTTCCATAACTGCGTTGGATTGGATGATCGTGTACAGAAACAGATTTAATTCATTGATAAAACAGGCGACAAGCTTAACCGGAGCTGGCTCCAATACCGTTGGGAAGGAACTGGAAATTGTTTTAGCTAGCATCTTTTTCGCCTCTCCGCTGGTGCGGTGGGACTCCATTGACTTTGTGCAAGCCTCCGAGGACATCTAGGACGGAAATCCACCAATCCAGATGTTAAGCACTTCGGCGAACAGTTTGAGCGCTGGAAATAAACTCCACACATGGTACACTGGGAACGCTAGGCAGGAACTAGTCGATCAAAACTTCTTCACGCTTTCTTCGTTCGGCTCGCAACGGTGCTGGCCAAAGTTGGGTCGTTCGGTTTTGCGATTGAATTCGGATTGATTTCACCGTTCGTTGGGCGGGGGGTCGAACGTTCACATTTTGTTTTATCTTAACGCAAGATTAGATTTTACACACACAGTCAAGCGACAAATGAGTTTTCCGCAAGCTTCATCAGGTTATGATTTCAGGCATTTTATCCGCAAGATATCCAATTTTGATTTCAAAAAAATTAAAAAGCGAACTTTTTGTTATATTTTATGTAGCGAGTTGCCAATTTCATACAACTCTAAATTAAAATTTTGTGTACGTAACGAATGCCTCCCTAGTGCCATTTTCCTTGAAAATTCATTATCTTCTTCTGCGTGTCAATGGTATTTGAATAAAGAACACAACGTATCTTTAAAATTCCTACCACGTATTGGTCGAGAGCGATAGAAAACTAGTTTTCATGAATTTAAAATTCCATACGAAACAAACACACTTTTTCTAGGGAATAAAAATGCTTGCTTTTCCACCCGATAGTGCAAATGGACGTTTCGGGCTTGATCCCATCGTTGAAATCGTTTCCAGCGCCCATCGAAGCTCCCCGACCATCTGTTTCCATCCATTTTCGCCGCTTTCAGCCCATACGGCAACTGGCTTGCCATGTGCCTTTATTAGCCTTTGGTTTGATGGAACCCGAATCAACTTCTGCCGCCCGTTTGTTGATGGACGAATGCCGAACGCATCAAACTTCCATCAACCGGAGCAACCCGAGAATGGGCCAAACGATCGTCAAATCGGATCAGGGCAAGAGAGTGAATAGGGCCAAAAAACTCAGAACTCATGCAACCATCACAGGCCGCCGTACAGCCGTGCACGAGGGTACTGATGTTTTATTTATGACGAGCTAAGATCGTAAGGAACACGTTTTTCCTTCTTCCTTGATGTGCGTAATGCACGTTCGGTGGAGGGAAGCAGAGCTGGAGACCAATTCCCAATTCGTCCACGTGCGTGTCCACAACGGTGTGATGTAACGCAAAACCGGGATGTTGCAAATGCGTAACTCCTGCCGAAGGTGTGCCGTGCGTATCCTTTTCGTTGACGCTGCCTCGGGAGATGCGAATGTTTCACGTATAGTGGCGTTCGCCCATCAAATGGACAGCTTACCCCATGGTTGTTTGGCAAGGAAAACAACGACGTGCGGATTATCGCAAGAAGGCACGAAAATAAAACAGTTTCACCTTAAGACGCATCTGTTACTTAATGCTTGGCTGGCTGGGGAATTTAAACTTAGACTTGATGCATAGACGTTTCACAGTTTTGTGAATTTAATTCTTGTATAGTTTATGATGATAAAAATTATGTAAGCCCCATAGTTTACTCATATTCAGTTCAATTCGAAATATTTGTAAAGGTTTTCTGAGGTACTATAAATACAATTAAATTGATGATTATCATTGTTCTGAATATCAAGATACGCAGCAAGGACCTAGGAATGATCAAATATGCCTGATGCCCTATTGGCGTATATCTTCAAGAAGGGATCTTTTTGCTTTGTCGCAAGGGAAACTGACATGTTCCCGCCCTTTTTTGCCATTTGAAACCATTTTTAAACCAAATAAAAATGAAAATTTGAACATAAAAAAAGGATTTGTTTTTTTCCTAGAAAAATAAAACTTTGGAAATGAGATCAAAATGAACTTGAATACCTGTGTGCAAAGGATATCATTTATGTTCGTTTAATCAGCTTTTCGTCCGTTTGCATAGTTCATCATGCCTGCTGATGGAGCAGCCTGGTGGCTTGTTCCGTTACAATTCCGTGCAGTTCATGCTACCGGACCGTTTGTTTTTCGAAATGTCAACGATCCTTTTCAAAACACTAGACATCGGCAGCGCCTCAACCGGAATTCCGGAGAATCTTTCCTCGTGTGCTCGATTGTGAATCCGAAATCGAATCGGGGCCGCTAGCGACAGCAACAACAACTTCGCCCCCCTGAAAGAACGAGCTCCAACGAATGGGGGAGCCACGAATGAAAGCACGTGTTTCTGTCTGGAAGCGTTGTATTGCTTTGTTGTTGTTTTTTTTTTTACATTCGCAAGGCTGTGTGAGATTTTCCACTCGGTCCACTGGAATGCCCGACTGCTGGTGCGCCGACTCGTGTCGTTCCAGGAGTCTTGCGACGGACCGTGAGCGTTTGGTAGACTTCCAGCCGGGGAGGAGAGCGTCCCTGACAGCCGGGCCGGGAGCGAGGAAATGAAAATCGTTTTGACCCGGCCCGGATGGCGCCGGAATGAAGTCAGCCCGGCCGCTTGCTTGCCAGGGAGTTTGACAGCAGCTCCCACAATCCAGCGCCTGCTCCGGCGAACTGTTTGACAGCTCGTTCGTACGTTTGTTCGCTCGCTCGCACGTTCATGCGTTCCTCACATTCGGGTGGACCGGTTTGTTGTTGCCATTGCTTTGTCCCGGGTGGCGGAGCCCCATCGCGAAGGTGCACTCGCCTTTCGTTCCGTTATCGAGCTGGCCGATAGTGATTTTACACCCTTATTATCGTCGTCTGGCCGGCGTGTGGCTGTGTGGGTGCCCGAATCCCCTCATTGTCCACCGTACAACAATGCACAGCGCGTCCAGTACCCTAGCCATGCGTACGTACGGCATCCTTTATCGCCCGGAGCGGATGAATGCCCGCCGATGAACACCAAACCATGAGAGGTCGCCACAGCGAGACTTCGGGTACGAGGCAGAGATTTTCATGGAGTTTATTTCCTTTTTCTTGTCCTGCGCTAGCCCATTTCCTGCCTGCAGCCTGGTTGACCCCGTCGCCCGTGTGCATGCTTCTAGTGTGTCTGACACCCATTTATCATAAGGGGGCCCCACCGATGCCAGTGTATGGGTGTGGGCCTCGCGCACTTTTGCTCGCCGCTCAATTGCCGTTGACAGCGCGGATGAACGTACATGAACGGGGCCGTAGCCGAGGCAAGTGTCACATCCATCGTCCCGACGGCTCAGTAGTGGCTGCTGATGTGGAGTTCTGTACGCGCGCGTTGTTTTCCTCCGTGCTGAAGTGTGAAATGTGCCTCCAAAGCAGGCTAGCGAAACACCAGTCGGTCGGAATATAGGCCCCCCCTACGCCTTCACGGAAGGTCGTCCCGTTTTTCGGAGCTCCCGTGACGCAGCACGCGGGTTGTGGGAAGCAATCGACAAAAACCAACAACAAAAGAAAAACCACAAACCCCCGGGCCACGGCAGTGCCAGCTAACGGTGGTGAGTTTTTTCCGGCCCCCGGTCTTGCTCGGTGAAAAGCTTTCTGGGTGCGCGCACGTCCAAAAAAACGCAAACTGAGTTCGTTTGTTTCGCCGATCGATGGAGTTTTGCTATCATTAAAGGCAGTAAGGGGGAAAACATGTTACGAAAAATGGGTTCTCTACTCGGATAGCAAACCAATCCATTTGTTCCTGCACGTCGATTGCATTACACCTCACAGCAAGTGTGTGTGTGTGTGTGTGTGTGTGTGTATGTGTGTTGTGCGCAAGTTGTGTGTCTCGAAGTGAAGCTCGTTTGTTCCCAGAAGGTTGTTTTAGCGCAGTAAGTGCCCTAGAGAATCGGAAACGTTTTGTCCGTTCGAAACGGTTTTCCCTCTTCCTGGTGGTCTGCTGTAAGAAGTTATCGGTTTTTTTTCACTCGCCAGCGGTGTGCGTTTCGTGAACGTTCAAAGTGTAGGTCACGAATAAGAGAGGGAGAGAGTATGGGTGGGCTCTCCTTGATAAAGGGTAAACGGTTAAAATATTCGATTTCCTCCTGAAATCGGCGGCCTCAGCTCACTGTGTTAGAATATGTCCAGAGTTTAAAAGGAGGTAATTAAAAAAAACCCCGCAAGGATCGTGAATTTCGAAGGCGTTTCATCAAGCCACACAGTTGGGATTTTGACAAGTGAGCGAAGAAGAAAGAAACACGAAACACTTTCCATCGATTGTGTGTGTGTGTGTGTGTGTGTGTGTGTGTGTGTGTGTGTGTGTGTGTGTACCAGGGGCAGCTCCCTCTGGTGAGAAACCGATGCGAACCAGCTACGAGGCATCGGATCCGTTCTGGCGGCTCGTATTGATTGCAACCTCCCCACCGCTTCCTCGAGCTCAGCCGGAGCTTCTCCTTCTCCAGCCGTCTATCTTTTCCATTATCCTCGTCTGCGGTCCCCCTCCAACTCTTTCGTTCTCTGTCTCGCTCTGTGGTTGTGTCTTCCTTTTTTCTCGCTCACCCTCCCCCCACTGGTGACCGATGTCCCCGAGCGAGTGTCCTTTGATGTTTCACGGACAAATCACAAGGAAAGGAATCGAAGGAATCAATCGTGAATGTACCGGGGTGCCCGAGAATCGGAAGGCAGCGGCAGAAGGCTGATTATGGACGGGGAAAGACCAGGCAAAGGCAAGAGCAGTCCGCAAAACCATGGCTGGCCACTGGTCCCGGCCCCTCGAAGGTGTTTTTCGGGGCTCGATAGCGAAAAACAAGAAACTGTTCGGCTGCAGTTTCAAGTCCGACTCGTTTGTTCGATAATTCACCAGTGGAAAGGAGCCAAAATAGGGGGGAAAAACCATTAAGAATGTTTTCGAGCGTGATGGTCTCGTGAAGAGGTGTTCCTTTGGTCACATACTACCCGGAGGTACAATATTTGTAAATTACATCAAGACCGTCAATGCGCGATACCAGAGTGGCTGGGTAAACTGTGCGTTCCACGAAGGCTAAAACCCGGATAAACTTTCCTTTCAAGTGCTTTTCCAGTGAAATGGAGGTGTATTTTCCCCCCCGCGTTCGCTAGGTTTGCTAGGGCGAAGGAGAACGCAATTCGCTGATGACGATACTTCCCGTTGACCTTTTCCGGTCCCGGCGCGGTGGGAAAATAAATCAAATTATTATTTCAGCGTGTGATCAGAAATTGAATCAACATCACCCCCCGTGCTTCGTCCTGGAATTTTCCATTTTCCCAGGCCCACGAAGGCGCCCGCGGTCGTGCAACGACGGGAGCTAGAGGGGGAAACCACGAAGGGAAAGCAGAAGTGGGACAGAGCGAAATTGACCCAGGCAAAATCGGAAACAGAATATTACGCGATTCAATCCTGTTTCTCTTACTCGAGGATTCTCGTGGGCTCGTTTTCTCACCCGCTCCCTCCAGCGCCCCCGCGGCGCGTCTGACTTCCGTGCGGCGGTAATTCGATTGACACCTATTAATTTCGAGCAACGGGATCGTCTGGTGTTACGGTGTCACATTTATGGCACTTTTCCACGGGTTCCACACATTCTCACCCCGCGTTTCATCTCATGGAAAGCACAAGAAAGACAGAAAAGAAATGCACGCTCATGCTACAAAATCAACGCTCCTTCCTGCTGCTCGGTATTCCCATCGATTGGAAGTGGTTGTTTTGATTGGCACACTTCATCGTTTCGACAAGATTTTTTTGTTGGTGCCCCATGCTGTGTGCTTGTGTGTGTGTGTGTGTGTTTGTATGCTCGATAATCGATACCCGTCGGCGACGGGATGGCCCGAACAATGAAGTGCCAGATTGGTAAACAGATTCCAACACCCTGAAACACTCGAACAGCCGACCAAATCGTCGCCAAAATGTATGTCCCCACAACCCATCCGCCACCTTTCTCTCTCTCTCTCTCTTCTATTTCTATTTCTCTCTTTCTCTATATCGATTTGAATACGTCCTTCTGTCGGAAAAGTCGTCCCCAGTTCCTGCGCCGGTCGTCGCAAACTCGTTCATTCTGCACGGGTCTGGCCTGCGTTCCGGGGACTTTCGCTCTCCGACCGAACGGCGAACGTCCGACCTGGAACTCCCCGGCCGGCTTCGGCTCTCGCTCTCCCTGACCTAGCGCACACGCATCGGCCGCACCCAACGGTGGACCGCAAAAAAAAGAAAAAGAAAAAAGGGCAGGCATTCGTTTGGAAGGGAAAACACACCTTCTCGCTACGCGCTTTCGCGTGGCTAGATTTGGATCGGTTTTCTTTATCCTCACCACCGGCTCCAAACCAGCTGCCCCCTCCGCGGCGTTTCCACTCGCAGACGGGAAAAGTAACGTGGAGTGCCTTCGGTGCACGTACTTTGCGAACATGATGAGTGCGCCCTAATGGAGCTCTAATTACGGGCCCATTTTTTTTTGCTCGCTTTTTTATGTTATTTTGCACCGTGATGATGGACTTCTCCCGGCTCGGGTGGTACCGCGTTCTGATGGCATGAACGTGTGTGTGTGTGTGTGTGCGTGGTCAGCGCACGGAGGATTCGCGGTTGCGGTGTGGTAAAATAATTGCGGCACACCGGTATTTTAGCACGCGCCTTCAGCGTCAATTACGTAATCACGTACGCCTCGAGCGTAAAGGAGGAAGTCTCCCGGGGGGATGAAAATTGTGACACGTGGAATGACCGAGAAAGAGCGGGCGGAGTGGACGAAAGGCGAGCGGGGAGGTACTGCACGCAGGTATACACACAAATGTACACTCGTTTGCAAACGATGATCGATGGTGGAAGTCAGCATGGTTTTCACTTTTTTTTCTTTATTTCCTTTAACAGGTGTGTCGTTTTTCAACGTCCCCTGTGGATCCTTTTAGATCGTGAATGTTTTTTTCCTCTGATACGGATGTATGTATGTGTGTGTGAGTGTGTTTCTTTTGACTTTGTTGCGCATAGGCGTTGCCTTTGGGGGATGATTTTTATGTTCAGTTGCTCCTCCAGGACGCGCGCTGACCAGGCACAGGACGTACGGCAACATACTTACCATAAAACACTGCAATACGTATTATCGATTATTCTTAGCCCCCGATGGACCCACCACCGTTGGGGCAGAGGTGAAGTGGGTGGTGGTAAAATGCGGGTGAAGAAGTTGGCTGGAATCTTTGGAGGAGCGAGCAGAAAAGAACGTTGGCGTCGGACAGCGAGGAGTGGAAATAATTTGAGCCAGAGCAGCCGTCGGTCACGGGGAATGTGAAAAATGGAAAAGATGGGGAAAACGGGTAAAAATGCACTGAAAGGTGTAGGTTGTGTGCGCTGTATGCTTGTTAAATGGGGCAGCATTATTCTCCCCTGTGCCATGTTGCCCGCCATCCCCCGGGCTTTCTTCCGCTGGCTGAACCAGGGCTAGGAAAATGAGGTTGTAATTTTCTTCTGACCATTGTTCCACCTGCTCTAGTTTTTTTTTTTTTTTCGTTCATCACCATTTGCTTCCGCACTTGCATTCGTCGAGTAGAAATTCATGACTTCATGTTGTGAGCACTAGCAAAAAAAAAAAATAGGTTCACAGGAGGTAAAATATAGTCCTTCAATGGTCAACATGTTTGTGGCTGAGAAGCTACAATGTAACCAGTGGATCGATTTGGGCGTTTTTCATACTTTCGACACCGATTTGAAAGCTCTACGGAAAGGTCATTGCACTCTGGATATTTTCCAAGAAAACCAAACAAGGTCCTTATATAAAATACAATGTTTTGGCGTAAAACGGAAAAAATTGGTTTCTTCAATGAAATATTTGACACCTTTTTATCTTACGTTTTTGAAAGCAGTAAAGAAAGTTACGTATACTGATGACCGCGTCACCGACAGCCAACAGACATTTGATTTTCTTCATTGAGACCAGTTTTCGCTGTTGGTCTCTGCGATCGAGCACTTGTGTTTAATCGATAATGTATCGAGTACGTCCTTGCACGTCAAGGCTTTTAATCTGGCGACAAATACTGCTACTGCTTTCTTGGCTATCCATCTCAAGGGCATCCATCAATAAGGAAAATGCAAAACTGTTACGATCTGGTACATTTCTTATGTCACCGTTAAAAGTGAACTCGAAATTCTAGATTGCTTTTGATACTAGACGACTCTGTAGATTCTAATGAGCATACTGTTGGCGTGAGTTTATAGTTAGTATTTCCTTTTGTTTTACATTTGTTTAGGTCAGCAGCTGAGAGCCTAAGTAGTTTGCTTTGGTGATGAATTCATTTCAAAACAAAAGCAAGTTCTAAAGGGTGAACCATGGAATATTGTTATTAATTGCTGCACCTTGAATCGAAAAACTTATTTGTTCGAGTAAATAATGTGCATATAAAGTGTCTATGGTATCGAATAGTGAGAAAGAATGAGGATTCAAAAAAATTGATTCGATAAGTGTAAAAAAGCGTGTTGTGTGAGTGTTACTGCAGCGGAAAGAGTGATTGTAAAATATATCGATTTGTCTCAGTGTTCTGATGGAGTTGTCTGTCAAGGTGTCTTTCCGTTTGATCAATGTGTAAGTGTCTGCAAGGAAGGAAGAACCTCTCCAAAATCTAAAGGATACACCGATTGTTGCGGTTCGCCATTTCCGTCAAAAACGCGTCAAAACGGAACACGGAACTGAACTCGCGGCCTTCCCCTGCCCTGCCCTGCTGCCGGCTTCTCCTATGGTGGTTGGGATGAATGCGAGACACCACCTTACGTCTTCGCTATCCCAAAATTTGGACACCCACTGTACCGAGTTTCCGGACGGCTTCGAGGAGACGCTGCAGCTGCAAGTAAGTTGGTTTTACGTCTTTTTGCATTTGGGCACGAAAAGTATTTTTTCTTTCGCCTCCGCCATCAGATAAGAAAATATAAATATCGAACGCTTAAAATGTGTTTGAAATAACATTACAAACTACATATTGCAAGAAGCTTGGTTTACTTGTTCCTAAGCTTCTTGTAACCATCCCAAATATGTGCTGATGGTGAATCATTACCTTCGCTCTCCTTCTTTGCCAAATAAGTTTGCATTGTATAACGACAACATAAAGGCGAACCTTGCATCGATGTACCTTACAATATGAATCAGTCCGGAAATGGGTTGATTTGTAAACCAACTGAAAACGATAATTACTTCAAGAGCAAGCGAATCCTAAACTCAGAACCGCCAGTTTCCATTCAATGGAATCTTGCCTCGACGATAGCCTTGATTGGCGAACTGGAAATATACATTCGATCATGTTGTGACCCGCTGAAATGGGCACCAACGGGCTATGCAAGCTTGATTTATGGGAGGTCAATGATGAATTTGGTTTTTATGGTTTAACCGCTAATCATTTTGGAGATGTAAAAAACAGTGCACGGCACGATTTTCTCGTAGATTTTTTTTTTCCTTCGCTTGCAAGACCTCGATGCCTCCAGCGTAAAACAATAAATAATCAAACCAGTTTGGTGTTCGCATCTGATATGTGTTATTAGCTTTGCTTCCTTGTTTCGGAATGGGACAGTATTAAAGTTGCAATATAATATGCAAAACTAACGCTGGGTTAATTGATTAAACCGATTCGCAACAGTCTGATGATCCGGGTGGGCTGCAGTGGAACAAAGCAAAAAAAATTAAAGCCACCAATTATTTTTATTTTGCAGACAAGACATGGACTAAGCGAACATGTGGAATCAGTTTATAGTATTGTTGAAAGTTTACTAACGTGAATTTCCCACGGTATCGACGCATTTCACGAAGTAGAAAACCATGTGTACAGTGTTAGCGTTACGTAAAGAGTGCATTTTTTTTGTTTCTGCAAGATACAATTTAAACTCTTTTTTTCTTTGGAAAGTTATGAGGCTGGTATGGGTTCCTTTCCGCTACTAAACTCTCTAGATGCAGTGTTTTTAAAGCCACTCGGGTTTAGAGGTAGTCCCGATTGTTTTGCATATCATTACCTGGGATGGCCTTCGGAGTTATTAGCGCCATCCGTATCCTCTTGGCCGCGTGTGAGCTCAGTGTGCCCAATTTATTGGCTAACAGTGTATATTTATTTGAGGTTGCAAAAAAAAAAATCAGAAAAATTCCAGTTGTACCGTGGAATACGTTTCAAGGCAAATTTGAATAAATAAACGAAACGGAGATACTGTCTAATTTAAAATTACCGATTTAAGCAAACGATGGAAACGAGGGGAAGAGAGAGGGAGGAAGCGAACGATAGACGGTTGATGATTGAAATATTGGCTAATGAGTCACAAACACGAACGAAATAATGAAGACGATCGGATCCGTGTTGGTGGGATGGTCGAGCGAGAGAAAAAGATAACGACGAAACACACTCGCCAACAAAATGTTGAGCATTTGTCACCATGATGCGTAATTATATTCAACATGGCCTTCGTTTCGTTTAACATTATCTGTCCTTTTTACGCTCCGCCATACTGTCGCCCCGGCGGTCGGGTTCCAGTGTTTCGACAGTCGGTTTATGGGTTTTCTACACCATGACACCCTGGACGTTGGTGGTGACGCGTGGAAGACGGCATAAAAAATGGCGCGATATCGATTGTATGAATTTGGAATTTAAGTTGATTTTCCCCCACTTTTTTCTGGGGGTGTTTTTACGATGCCAAATGAAACCGTGCGGGTACCAGTCCGGCGGGAAAAAAACTTAAATAAAATAAATTTGAAGTTTATTTGTGCGCGGTGCCAAAGTTTTACCGACCCCAGGTACGGTCACTCGATTGGATCACCGATCGTGGCCAATAGCTGCGGGACGATTTCAACGCATCGCTCCGTACGAACCCAAGGCGAGTCGTTCGTCATGAACGATCCCCAGGTGGACCGGTGCTAGTGCTTTAGATGCTAATTTTGAGTATCATTTATTTTCCGAATATTTGATGGGGTTTGTTTCTTTCACTCGTTCAATCGGTTTACACCACAAATGTCACCTACGTCAAGGGTAAACTAAGCACTGCTTAGATGTTAAATTTGAAGACCTAGCTTGAAATTGAAACGACATTATAAAAAAAGGTTAAATTAAGTGTGAGTACCTTTAAAAAACGAAAACATATTTCGTAGTTTGCGCTTTGAATCCTATTTTCTGTCAACGCCGCTTAAAACGCCTTATCTTTTTTTGTTGAAGTAGTATGTCCGGGTAGCGATTTGCATAATTTTACTACGTTGTACCAGTTCGACTTTTTGCCTGCTGTAAATATATGCTTTTCTACGAACAAGATGTTTGAGAGGAAAATAAAAATGTTTGTATCTTGCCGGTGTGCGTGGAGTTTTCGGGGGTTTTCGCCCAGTTTCGGCTAATGGCTGCATCAAGCCTTATGTACTACATCTTTACGTCTGCAGGCTGTTGAGTCATGCTGAAAAAAATGTCACCCTGATTTATTTTTTACCACAATTGGGGGTCATATGCTGAATAAAAGCGTGAGAATTGTGTGACATTTATTTGCAGCGTGTTGTTTGTGGGTGACTCGTGCTTTAATCACTCTTGGCATTGCTGGTTTGGTAGAGAGTAGACGAGCACTATATTTTCTTCTTAGGTTGACGTTTTCAAAGTTTATTAATAGAACCGTAACTCTTTTTAAATAAAAAAAGATGTCCTCCCTGCAGCATATTAAGAATGCTAAACCTTCATCTCCACTTGAGTCGCGTGCAGGCTTGTTGCCGACAAAACGCAACACGAACGAGATTTTGCCAGGCGGCCCACTGACCCATTGAGGTGTGAAATAGTTTCCGCGCATCGTCAAACGTCCCGGGTCAACAGCATCGCCGGGCAACTCCGCAAGCGTGGCCCTCCCCTTTGGAAGTAACGCCCGTCAATAACCGGCCCACATACGTGATCGATACACCGCCGTTTCGTTGCATGCTCCCCACCGTGCCCCAATCCCATCGGGAACGGTTTTGACCGGTACAGCCGGAGGAATTCTGTTATTTTGCTTTTCCACTTTTCCTTTCGCTAAACTGGTCGAACGAAACCGAAGAAAAAAAAAGATAGATGCTGACGTGCCTGGGAGGTTTCTGGCCGGCAAAAGAGTCCGCAGGACGCGGGTGCTTTCGAGAGTGTGTTTTTGTGTCATGTTTTGCTCGGCCGGTTCGGGGCAAAGAATATGCACGGTTCAAAATTTAAGATTTTCCCCTGCCTAGAGCGAAGCGGGCGGGAAGGATTAATCGCGTTCGCATTCGGTGGCTTTGATTTGACACGAATCGTTCAAGATTGATGAATTCCGAGTGGCTGTTCCGTTGCCCGAAGCTCGGCTTCTTATTTATCTCGCACAAACGACGATGACGGGGACGGGGACGACCGCACCCGTCTCGAGACCGTCCAGCAGGTGACCGCCGGGCGCAGGCGTTTGACCGGATCGCGGAAGGAAGGAAACGATTTAAAAATGCCCGTTCGCGCGGTTGCGTCACAATTCCAACCCATCAAAACATTGTCTTTAAGACGGTTCACACAGGCCCCCTCGAGCAGCTCCGGTGGGTAGCATCTGGCACAGTGCGTTGCCATAGGAAGCAGCATGTGTCGAAAGGAGAAGACGAGAATAACACCGTTAGACCGATCGTCGAAAAGCGGTTGACCGTGGGGCTAAGCTCGGCCGAGGTTAAACGGCTTCGTGCTGACCTTCGCTAGGGGGAATCAATCATTTCCGCGATTGTGAATGTGTTTCAAGTTGGCAAACGCCCCGAGATGCGTCACGAACGGATTTTTGCACAGCAAAAGTTGACGAAATATAAATGAATAGTCCATTTGATGTTTCTGTTGCGGATGGTAGTTCTTTTTTATCTACCACATTCAACCCATTTCAGGCCAATATTATCGACGTATCGACGTACAAAAATTAAATGGCAGCGTAACTGAGTCCTCTCTACACTTCCATCTTTTGCGACAGAAAAGAAAAACATTAACGTTTCACGAAACCATTAGCTGACCCCCGGACTGACTTCTGCAAATGTTCACACGATGTCTTAACGCTTTGGAAGCAGCTAGTAAACACACCTCTAGGACACTGATAGCTAACTTCTTTCTCGACAGAGAAGAAATCTTTCTTTCCCATCTTCATTCGCCAGTGAGTTGATAAATTAATGATGTTTTTCAACGCTGCTGGGACGGTGAAAGCAAGATCGTGTAGCCAGTGGATGGAGTATCGATTTTCACGTAACGAACACTACGTATTTGTTTTCACTTGGTGGACCTCCTAAGGAGAAAAATGATTGAAAAAATATAACACTGTGTAGTTGTGTAGACAAATCGATAAATAGAATGTAGTCAAAAGGTCACGTAAATTACACTGGAAGGCAGTTAACTTGTTAATGAATGCATTTGTCCTCCGGTTCCTTCCTCTTTGGACAGCCGTTGCAAATCGCTAACAATCGCCTGGCAAAGATGCTCTAAATTGAATCGATTGAGGCATCTTTTGGGACGTGGGCTCTTCATCATCTTCTCGGGAGCTGGCGCGTTCCAGCGTTCCCCCGTATGCGGCGCCATCCATTAGCCATGGTACTTCCCGCGCGATGAGGCAATTCATCAGCCTCGCATCAAGACCCTGCTGGAATGTCGATCACGCGTCAGCGCGCTCTTCAATCAACACCAGTCGTTGGATCGAGCTTTCCGCGGCAGAAGATCGAGAAGCGCAGCTATCGACAGCTCGAATAGACTCTAGCCGCTGGAGTGACCGGACGGATCGTCGATCGGGCGTACGTAATCGATTTGCTACCCGCCGCGAACGCTGGAGCCGCATCACCAACACGTCCGCTTGTTTGAGGCGGGCGTGTTTCTGTCTCGGAAACGTCTTCAAACGTGTGGAAGATTGCGCGCACCGTCCCTGGCACGCTGGATAACGCGCCCCATGTGTATGCGATATGCGGCGCAATATGTGCGTTGACCACGGGAAAAGTGTGGCCATAACTCACCAACGCTCCCAGATCAATTCGAACCGGTCTGTACGAATGGGGTTCGATTTTGGATCCGAACGGAGAACCGGCAATGTGGGAGAGCGGTTACGTTGTTGAGTCGTGTTGGTTTTTAGTTAGAGGACTTACCAGTCATCATTTTTAACTCCTCCTGGTGGACCTGGCGGACTAGTTTTTTGTTTTTTGTTAGCATTTCGGTCGTGTGTGAGTGCGACCACGCCACGAGGATCGTCTGAGAGAAGAAGATGCTCATTAAAATCGAGCCCAACTTCAAAGTGTTAAGGTTTTTTTTTTCATCCCGGTGGTGTTGTTAATTTTTCTCTCGCGTTCGGGTATTATGCAAATAGGACAAGTTTTGTCGAACCACTCAAACTACCACACACGGTCTTGAGAATGATTCAGTACCGCTGTAATCGTATGGTTGCTTTTGGACCGAATGATTCCATGAGTTTGTGCTTGTATTCAACATTCGTTAAGATGGCAAAACGTAACTAGATAAAGTTTAGTGTAACATTTGTCAATCTTAAGCAAGCTTTCAACGGTCATTTCATATTTCATTCAAATGATAACTTACAACAGATTGCAACAACAAAATTGAAATAGTTTTTTGCTCCTGTTTTAACTATCATATTATTTACAATCCACCAGATGAATCGTCCAGCACGGTATTCAAATGTCCATGTATCTTATGAAATAAACTAAAACGAAAGCACCATATTCAGTTTTGTTACAGAAAAAAGGTAATCTTATTTACATTTCAAAAGAAACTTCAACCCAAAACGTTGAACTTGTCTACGTTTCGCATGGCCTAATAAGAGGGGTTTTTGCTGTCCACTCATTATGTGATTTCAATTCTCAATATTCAAATGAATCGCTCATATATCACTTACCGGTATAGAAACATGAAAGAAGCGGATTCACTATGATTGGATTTATCGGAATTTTAGATACATTTAATTTATGTCCCTTTATGATTGGTGGTGCATGAACTTAAACCATTTTCTATTTTCAAAACATTTCGAAATTCAACGGGATCCTCTAACCGTGCTCAAATGTTAACTCCACGGATAGAGTCACTGATCGCTCGTTAATTCGTTTTTAACAACCTGTGCTGCGAGGTATTTTTGTTCATCAAACCATTCGTCTGGTCGGCATAAGGTGTGTTTTCCAAAGGTCTCTATCGTACAGAACCAACTGATTGCATGTCCCAAATGGTGCGATAAACCATTTTCGATTGATTCGTACATTTGAAATAAGCACATCCCTTCACTTCACTGACCTTCTCACCTTCGTCGACTGGTCCACAGTTCGAATAAGTTTCCGTTGGATCAACCGATGGATCGACCTCTCGAGCCGCCATCGCCATTTACCAACGAAACACTTCCACCAATGTCGAGGCATGTTTATGAAAATTATTATTTACCGTGCACACTGCCAGCTCGCAGTACGCACGGACCACCCTTTGTCGTTACCTGTTCGCTTCCAATTGGCTGCCGGAGTTTTGAGTTTTTGCCGCGCTGTTTAATGTTTGTTAGCTTGTCCAGTTTTGAGAGTTTAAAGTATTCAAATGGATATTACCTTCGTTGGGGTACTGCACGCCCAAGGGAGGGATAGAAAAGTTGCCCAATTTCAAAACGATCTTCCCCTTGTGTAGTAAAATGGAGAGAAAAGAGTGTGGTACAAATAATAAAAGGAATATACAATGGAAGAAACCAACGAAGGAGCTGCCAAAGAGTGGAGAACACAGTTGGGGAGCAAATAATATGTATGTTGTGCTTCCGTCGAAACCAACGGAAAACCCCTTCTCGCATAGATAGGCCAACCTGCGCCGCAAACAGACAATCCAATAAACGAACTCCACTTATTTCCGCCGCTCGCCGTCATTGTGTGAAGGTACCACGATGGAAGACAGGAAAATACGCCCCAGGTGCTCCTAGTTGAAGTGCCACGGCAATGAATAGCGCTGCTCGCATGTGCTTCCAACGGGGAGGGTTGTACAAATAGAAAGACATCAATGCTGGTACGAGTGGGGGAAGCGACGAACCCGCTAGGAGGTGGTACATTTAATTGCATGCGAGCGCGGACGATGAAGGCGGGCTTTACTGACTGACGCAATTGTCATTAGAGGCAGGTCCGTTGTGTTGTTGGATCTTGGTCGGTGGTAGTAACTCCTTTCTTGTATATTTACTGCCACTCCCCGCCAGTGTGTTTCAGCAATAGTCGAAGTACCAAAAGACAAAAAAAAAACAACAATAGAAGGAAGCGCAATAAGATGAAGTGTATTCATCTGAGCATTCACGGATCAGCAGTTGGTCGCTATCGCTTACGTGTTCACTTTCTTTTTAACAAAAAAACCTAGAGTTTTTGGACGGTCTGATGTGTGCATGGCATAAGTATGGAGCAGCATTAGGCAACCGAAGTCGCGGTGCAATCATGCGTTTCGTAATCAGCTATCTCAGCTCGTTTACGATGACTTAAAGTCCAACCACCCCTATTGAGATGTAGTCTAATGTTGCTTGGCTGTATGTGTGTGCGATGGGAGTGATGATGAGTTTTTGGATTATAACCGGACAATCTCCTCGTATATATTGAAACCATTCGCGACAAACACACATCGATGAAGCCTAGTTTCATGTTCAGTTTGAAGCATTAAAATGTCACACTGAAGAAGCGGGTGAAATCGAACGAGCAAATACGTAAGCGACCAGGCAGATCACGACACACTTTTAAGCCAAAATAAACGAATGTTTTTATCGCTTTGATAAATAAGACATTTTCGATAAATCCAGTGAAATTCATTTTTATCACCCTTGAGGCGAAAAATTACTAACATCCCATGCTTGTTAATCATCTTGTAGGCTACAACAAAAGTTATATTTCTCTTTTTGCTTCGAGCAAAACTTTAACGAGCCAGCGAACCTTTCTTCTACCAGTTTAAAACCCACAGGATGCTGATAGAAAGGTGATGAGTTCGTGAACACAAAATGCCCCTCCTCAACGCCTGTTGCTCTCGGGGAATATGCTTCCCGTGTTTCTTGGCTCCTCATTTTGATGCCCAATCGTGTCGAATTAGACAAATTTGGCGGCTAAAGGGCGGCATGATCTGAGAAATCAAGCGCACGCGGTCGAGATCGGATCGTCCACAACGCGACAGCTTTCAATAAGCGTGAAAGTTCGCACAGCCAAAGGCGACAGCAGCCACACGGTAGGCACGGTTGTCAGGGCAGGAGCTGCCGGCCACAGAGGGTGGAAAAAGGGCGCACACGCCGTCGGTCGGTCACCGAAGCTACTCTGGTAGCTCCACTAGAGGAAACTGCTTACGACGTCAGCCTGACAAGCGACCACCTTGGCGACCGCTGCTGCATGACTCAGCACGATCCAGGAAACATACCGGACGATGATGTGAAGGTTTTGCGTTAAGGGATTCAGTTCAGAACTCGTAACTATCGATATTATTTAAATTGAAACATTTTACACTCAATTCAATTTGTTCACAAAAAAGTATCCCTTTAAATTCTTAATTTAAGTATCTCTTTCAGAATGATGGTCTTAACGTTTCTCTGCAAGGACAAAGGTTCGGAATGAATGATTTAATTTGAAATGAATTGCATACTCAACGGAATTTGACGACCAACACATTTAGTTTGAGCCCATCGTTACCGAAGTTGCTCGTCGACCGTCCAATGTCAGATTTCACAAAATTAAAACCGAAATCAAACTCATCCGATCCGCTCGGCGTGAATGGGTTTGAATTGAAAGTTACCTTCAAACGACCGGTGCTCAGTTGCGCGAGTGGCGTAGATTTTAGTTGGCCCGCTAATTGAAACTAACATGACGCTGCCCAACACTAACTAACAACGCGGCCTCGGCATTGCGCGATGCAGCATGATGCAACGGCTTGGCCTCGACGGAGTCGCGCACCGACTGCGCGATTGATTATGTGACAGGAAGGGCAGTCGCGTTGAAGCTGGCTTTGCATTCCATTTTCGGCATTTCCTCGGTGAAGCGTAAAGAGGGCTCCCCTTCTAAAAGATCATACCTCTCGGAAGCCTTCGGTCATTCGGTGCGGTCGGACTCGAATCGAAGAAGGAAGAAACAGAGCTCCTCAGCGCACCTTCGTCGTGCTCCGTCCAAATTCGGGCCCACAAATGGGGGTAATTGGGGTAAAAATAGTTATAATTTAATTTGACTCGAGGTGTGAACAAATGCCACACCGGTGGAACAAACACGCCGAAGCATAAATGAGCGCCGATCGTACACTAATACCTCCGTCCGCGTGGCATACATTTTTCCCTCCCAAACTACATTCGATGCCGGTCGTTATAAGTTTGCCTAAATTGCGTATTTTCCATCATTTACTTCGAATTGTAAAGTTTTTTTTTTCCTTCACGTGCCACACTTCAACGATCCAATGAAGATCGATTTAATTTGAATTTTTTTGTTGGCTTTTGCATTGGAAGTGGAAAATAAATAAAACGCCGGCCATTACGTAGCGTCCGCCGGTAGCGATTGAGAAGTAATGGCGTAATGATGACGATATGGTGGCGTTATTTTGGTGAATTACCATTGGCCTGCAGTAAATTGGCGGGTTTCGTGTTAATGAAGCGTGTAAAGGGGGATTTCTATTTGTTTGCCGGGTAATTGGAGGCGGTATTTTTTACCCTCCATCGTAACGAGAAGATTCGATGATCGTTGTTTTTTTTTTCTTGGAAACGAATGATGATTATCCATTTCGGCAATGAACATAGGGTATTTTAAAAAACAAATACGGCTTTATACGATGCAGCAAAGAACGCCGTATCAATTTAATATAAACCATGTTCCAACAATTAGCTTTATGAGAGGTTATGCACTTAATCTGTTTTAGCCATCATTTAAACGTGAACCACCGAATATTGTAAGCTGTTGATCGTTGAATTAGAGCATGCCTTTCAAAGCATTTCGAAAATGCTTGTGCAACCGAGTGAGCCTAAATATGATGTAAATTCACATTTATTACTCTAGCAGCACCTCTAAGAGTGGTTTTCCATGCATGATTTCATGGCCTCGTATTTTATAAATTTCAAGACGGAAACGATCGAGGCGATTGATGGTTTTCATTTTTTTAAGTTCATTTACAACGTTATTAAGAAGGTTTCATAAGTCCGTTTAAACAAAACAATAGTTTGCAGTACTCCAAATGGTGGATCTACTTTTAATGCGTTAGAAAGCAAACGAGTTTTGCCACAGGTTTCTCTAACGAGGTTGCTCATTTTATTTCCCATGGACTCGAGATCTCTCCACAAATAGGCAACTTTAAAAAAAAATCCACACTCGTACTCAACGCAATCCGCTCTATCTACGATCCGGGCATCCGCAAGAGTACGAGATGGAAATGATGTCAAAAATAAATAAAATTTGTAGCCCCGAATTAACATATTTTAACAATTTCGAAGTCTTTACTCGGCGTGCTCCCCAAGCCCCTCCGTCACGCTTCATCACACTGCTTCTGCACCTCCCTGATTAATCCGCCGATCGCCCACCGGTGGGAAATGCTGCTTGGTACCGCGAGAGGCGGGACCGAGAGGTTCATCGTTTGACCGTATCGAAAATCTCCATACCCTCACTACCTCGGCCGGTACGGAGCAGTGTAGGATTTTGTCGTTTTTGTTACGTTTATTTGGACCCCGCCTGCATCCATCCCCGGCCGTTTGTGGTCACTTGAAATGCTGCTGGCCGTTTTGAACCACTTTCCGCGCTTGAAACACGCCTATGAGGTGCTTCATGCTTCGTGCAAACGGCATGTTGTTCATCTTCCCGTGCGTCGCGTCTCCATCGGCCGCGGAACGTTTGAACAGCGGATGGAGGATTGATTATGGTAACATTGTAGCAGGCTGGGGATTTATCTTTTTATGTTTACTTCATCTCTTCTCCATCCTAGCATGGGGGGAATACACTTATATGACACGTTTCGACACATTGTAGTGTTATCTCTTTAGGCATTTTTAAGGTATTTTCTTTGCTTTATTTAAGTCCAAGCAACGAAGATGACAAACATCACCGTTTCATTTGAATTTATTTTTACTCAAAAAGATTTTGAAGTCATTGGGATATTTTACTAATTGCCCATGCACCATTATTTAAATAAGTTGATATTCATTTTTTTAAGTTCTTTTCGTACTAAGTTTAAAAAGCTCTTACATGAAATTAACACTGTAATCGTATATGGCTTGCCGAACACCAGCCAAGATTTAAATTTACGACCCCGCTGATGAGACCAAATGCCCAAAAAGATGTATCGCGGAACTGAACGTGGAAAAATCGTAGGCTAATAAGATGCTTCTTCGCGTGCTCCAACCACTGCTCCTCCTACCTACAGACCTGTTCCGGCAAAGTGCTCTGGCCATCCCACTCCCACTGTCGTCCGGTTTCGGACACCGATAATCTCGATATGTGTGTCCCCGCGTAAAACGCGTGTGATTATTTCTAGTTTTCTCCCGCGGTCAGCTTGTACGTTACGCTTCTCATTTATACATCGGCGGCATGTTTGTCGTTCGATACATCCAACCGTAATTTTGTTCGAGCAGTGATTTTTTTTTCGTCGCACCATGCATGTGGTTCCAAGTCGGCTACACGATTGTGGCACTAGGATCGCCTCCGTCGCGCGGAGAGTTCCGCGGCAGGTCGATGATCATTTGAATAATTTAAAATATTTTATTTTTTGTCTTTGTCCGCACCCTCCACCTGCTCCTCTGCCATTGCCGCAATCGAACGGTATTTCATCCAGCTATTTTTTTGGGGTATTTCCTTTTTCGAGGAGCATCCCCGGACTGGGAGACGGAGAAAAATATCTATCGAATTAGTTGCTCCCCCTTTTGCAGAGGGATGGTACCGGGTACCCGTTTCGTTAGATCTTTTGACCAGTTCACGGAAAAGGGGAAGGAAAAATATATAATAATACAAATGCTCCTCGCGTCCCACGTCTTGCCAGGCGATCGCCCGACGCGCTTTCCCATTTTGCTGCCACAGCTTTGTCGTTTGTCTCCCTCTCCTTGTGGAGTGGATATCTTATGCTCCGCGTATGCGTACATTATTGGTCATTACCGGGGCTGTTATCGAGCTTATCTCGCATCTGGACTCCCCTCCTTACCCTATCCCCGCCTGGTCTGGCTGGCAGCAGCCGGGACCAGCGGGAGGATACTGGGAGGACGAATGATGCTGTCCCGCAGATGTAATTTCAAGCGGATTAATTTATGACGACGGTGCCGGTAATTAATAGTTTAGTCCCCGCGCACCGACCGATGGGAGCATCTCCTGTGTAGCATAAGGCCAGTTATGCTCGTGGAACGGGATTTTCGGTGGGCATGGTAGATGTTGTCGTTGTTTCGTCGCGCTTTGCCCATTCAAAAGGGTATTCTTCTTTTGTTGGTGCCTAGTGCTTTGGTCTCTCTCCATATTTTCCAAACATTCAAATTGACCCGGCTGGCAACTGTCAGCGGGAAGTGATCGCAAGCGACCGTCCACCGGTGTACGTTTCCCACGAAAGTCAAACTAGGTACGAATTCGAAGCAACAAGATAGATAAAACGAAGACGATCCGGCGACATATAGTCGACGAGGAAATTTTCGGATGTAAATAATATCCAGCGCACAATGGGGTAGAGAAAAAGAAATTGGACGGTTGGAGTGTGTTGAGCTAGGAATAACCGAACAAGTAAAGCCGTATGATAAAATGAGGAAAGGAAGACGAAGCTAGTAAAAACGCTTAAAATAGCGGCCCTCGGCAAGGCTTCATTCAGAATGGGACGGAAGTGAAGTTTCGCCAATTTAATCACGGGTCGACTTCTTTTTCCAGCCCATGTGCATGTGAGTGGGATTTTGTTTCGCAAATCGCTGTCCAGGAAGTGGTAAATGAATTTGAAAGTATAGAAAAAAACTCGCATTTCCGCGAAACGGGTTTGATTAGTGTTCACTTGGCGATGGTACGCCGTTGACGGTGCATGGAAGATACCAATATGGGAAACAGTTATGCTCAGTCAAAAGACGATGATCTTTTCTTAAAATAATCATTTGAGCGATAATTCTAGTGACTAATCATGCAACGTAGCTTGCTAAAGATGGAAGATACCTTTTTAATTCTTTACTTGTTTTTTTTACATGCTCCGTAACATTCTTATTTTTGACTCGTACGTTTCTTAGCTAACGCTCCTGCGAAGGAACAGTAGGAAGCAGAGATCAGGAAAATATGACAAGTAAATTATGATCAACCCCGAAAGCAAAGTCCGGCGAGGATCGGATTGGCTTCACACGGCGCTCTACCATCCGCAAGGATCGCTGGCCGGGGCAGTATGACTAAGAGATTGAAGCAAAGAGCAACCGATGAAGTGTCAGAACTGCAAAGACTGAGTGAGAGAACGGACGTTTCGGGCAATTGCACCACTTGCTCGGTCCATTTTGCGGGGTGTGTACAGAAATCTGGAGTACGAGAAACGAGCAGGATTAATTTCCATCTTCCGAGTTCGATTCCCGGCCCGACCAGATGGATTAAACGTTCCGTAGCCGCCGTGAAGACGATGAAGCAGACTTTTGAAAGTCATGGACGTCGCTGACGGGTTCGAGCAAGACTCCCTGCAATGGACGGGGGCGTGCGGTGTGAGAGGAGGCACTCACTCTGGACACGGGAAAGCTTTCAAAATCCTGCCCGGTCTGGCGGCATTGGCGGCTCCTGCAATGCACACGCCACGGAGAGCGGATCATTTGAGCACATCGTAGTTGTTTTACTTTCGGGCTGTTTCTCTGTCTTGTGTTTCTTGGGATAGGCAGCCGCGGATGATGGCCACCATCGCGTATCGCTTGTTGAGGAAAGGTGGAGAGGCATGCATGAGACGCTGGCAAGATCTGACGCCCGACCTGGTGAAACAGATGAATCAGTCCGAGAATCTAGAAAACAATCACAACCCGTCATGCAGCGGCATTTCGTACGGCAAAGAAGCTGACCAACACGCACGCACGTACATTTGAGACAGGTCAATTTCTGTTCGGGAGGCTAACGCGAAATGCCTTTTAAAATGAAACACTTAGAAAATGTGAACCCCTTTTGCTGGATCGGAAACGTACCTGGCGGGCATGATCTGGTTTAATTTATAGTGTATCTTCAAGGCGTCATTTACTTGTTAGTCAAGTTCATTTTATTTTTCAATGAAGTAGTGAAATAATGGTGTTCTTTTAAGGAAGAAACACTGGCCAGCTCAATAAGTAAATTATTAGAATCTAGGAAGAATTTTCTATTTACATGTGGACCAAATATGCTGAAAAGCATGTTGACTCATTTCAAATCATAGCATGAAGATGCTGTGTCTCAAAAATTTTCAGAGCCAAGTGAAACTCATCCGATGGGGCACGTGTAGTAAGCATTAGTCAGTAAACGATCCTTCAATGCCAAGCCTGTCCCGTTACAGTGCTACGCTTTGTTGGTTTTAGCGGTAGCGCCCTCGAAAAATATCGCACGTCCGCGTGATTGACAACGGACAAAGATTTCAATTATAAATAAATTAGCTCCATGTAGCGTAGAGAGCCCACACGGAGCCTAGCTGCTCCATACACCATCATTAAAATCGGCATAGACAGACGGACGGATCTGATTCAAAGAGGACGGGTGGAGCTCGGGAAGTCGGCGCGACATCCAACGCTGCGTCGAATGGGTGCTCGGCTAGAGATCGCTGGCCCCTGCAGTCGGAAATCCAACGCCGTTAAACATTGTGCCGTGGCTTAAAGCAAGCACCACCAAAGTTCTTGAGCGTCCAGCTTCCTGGCAGGTCCTAGGGTTCCTCTGACAGAGGCCGGCAACCCATCAGCGTCGCCGAAAAATAGCCACATCAAAACTGGAAAAGCCAAGTAAAAGTCCAACTTCAGTGGACGAGGGAGGAAGGTACAGAGCGCAGCAGATTCACCTAGGCACAAGACGCACCCTGAAAGGGCCGTGCGAGGCAGGAATGAAACAATCTCCACCATAAAAATTGATCACACTGGTCAAACGTGTCATAAAGTAATAAAAATTACACAGCCCAACTAACACAGCCTTTTCGGCGGGCTTCGAGCGCGGGTTTCTCTTCGCCCCCGTTTCTTCGTCGGTTGTCATAACGACAGCCATCGCAGCTTCTTCCTCTCTGTTTCCATGTGTTCCGTTTCCTGAGGGATCAGGTTTTTGTTTTTCACTGTACATTGTATTCCATCGTACTTCTTGATTTGATTCTGAACAATTCTGACAAGGCTAAAGTTATCTTTCTTCTATTTGCTTCAAAACGCGAATTAGATAAAATCACTTTACGAGGAGGCCTACATATCGTACACAATTCTGTTTTCAAGCTCCTATTGTTCCCACATGCATTATGTATGAGTATTAGCTAGAGATGGCGTGGAATGCAGAGTGTTTTATTAGTATTGGGACACTTTGCTTATGAGTGCCCTCTTCGACGTGTTATCGATCCCCTTCGAATGCTTGAATACCCTTGAACAATCTTAGACCGATACTTTAATGGTTGTACACAAAACTGTCCACTGACACGTACCTTCGGGAAATGAATGGGAGCGCAGGATTTATGATTTATCTTTGCAATGCCCTCGTGCCGTGTGTTGTTCCTGTGTGGACCTTTCTCCGTGTCACGGCAGGGTTAAAATATGCGTGCGCCTAGAACCAACTATCGGCGCACGTTTTTCGAACGCTCATTTACCGGCCTAAAAGAAAGAAAGAAACTAATACTACGGCTACAGTGGGGGCGCAAGGGAGGTGTCATAAATAAAGCCCACCAAAAGCCCCATCGTAGGCTTTTAGTCGCGGTGTCTTCGTGTTTTCGTGGCCGTTTTCTCGCTTGGATGGGCACAACAATTTGTGGCCGCCGGTTCAGAAGGCTCTCTACGAAACCGCGGCACAGGGGATTGTTTATGGAGTCTAAAACAAGTGAGAACTAAAATCTATGAGTAAACGTTCACCACGGCAATCTCGGTTCGCCCAGTTGTACCCCCAAAACTTATCCGTTGGTCATTGATCGGGCGGGAGAGACAAAGAGGCTGGTGGCGGTTAGCGCAAGGGGATGTGAGTGGGTGAAGTAAATATTGCCTTCGTAGGCTAGAGATTTCTTTTAGCTCTCTCTCTCTTTCTCTTCATCCATTAGAATGAAGCAAGTTGATAGAATAAGTAGAGAAAACATAAAAAGACGAAAATCAAACGTTCAAGTTTAAAAATCAAAAGCAATAAATATTTATCACCACCACCGCCACCATTTGCCTTCCTACCTTCCAATCCTTCGTTGCTCTCCTCCTCTAACCCACTATTGGTGCTTCCATGGAGTTCAAATTAAAACCAGAAAAAAACTCCTAGGATTGGTGACTTCGGCTTTTAAGTTTTGTGGCCGTTTCGTTTTACTCTACCCACCTTGCTCCTTCATTATGATTATTTTGTTCCCTGGCGGTGCACGCGGTAGGCGGAAAGATCGGTGCACGAGGGGGTTGATTACATTTTAGGATTGAAAAGTTTTATTACATGCATTTTTCCAAACTATTAAACATTAGTCCAAATCAACCAGCACCTCAACTTGCTGGTACCAGGTGATGAGTCGAATTGTTCACTTCGAAGTGTGTTTTTTTTTTTGGTCGAGCGAAAGGTATTCCATATGTAAGACTAAACTTGTTTGCTATACCTTCTGTTCTGTTCTGCTATTGTTGTTAAAATTTTTCAAAGGCGTTTCGAATCGCCTCTATAAGCAATTTACGGCTATTTCGTGGTCCTGGGAGGTCGTCGACATGGATTTGCATCCATGAAATAGGAATTCAAACTCGGAAAACTTCTACCCAACTCTTCACATACCTCTCGTTTAACCTGACCAGACTATCTGGTAAAATTTCCCCGATTCTTTCGGTGTGTGCCTTTAATGTGGCCCATAGTAAATCACCAATGATTTACTGGCCTTAATATGCGCCTGATCGGGTTCGAAAGAAAGGACGCATTCCCGGAGGATACGAAGGAGCGGGAACCGCGGGAAAGAAAAGTGTCCCAAATCATGGTACGCCTGTGATCGGAACGCAGCGCTCTTGCAACGGACTTAGGTTGAATAAACCATTTACATAAGATGACACCAGCTCCGTCGCGAGCACACCTACGGTCTCACCTTTCTCCGCGATTCACTTGGTTTCATCCGACAAACTGGTGATATATGAAAAAAGAAAACACTGGTCCACAGGGGTCGTGGCAGATAGCGATGAGTGTAGACGGCCTGGACACCCTAAATGTCCCCGAATTGATTCTCCGGGTGGTCGGTGGGAGGGGATCGAACCAGCGACGAAAAATGAAATGTCTCTCGGTGGACGCTTTATTCATTCTTTTTCTTTATCAACACGCCATTAATAAACCGACAACATTGGTGCGTTTGTGCGTTGTTTCTTCGTCTGTTCTTGGGGACATTTAACGGAACGAGAGGACAACGAGAGGTTTGAGTCGTCGTTGAGAGCATATACAAGCCCTACTCTGCTTTAGCCCAGTTTGAAACAGTTTTCTTCTCATCAGGCCTTTTCAAATTTTACTTCAACTTCTGACTGGTAGTATCATGAATACTTATCTCCGCAATTGTTAATTTTGGCAAATGATTAAACTAGATGATCGAGTCACTTCTGAATTCCTTACCCTCCAGAATAACCAGAATAATCAAAAATATCTAATAAAGTGAATAATTTTGTTTACAACACAAGGAAACAACATTAAACGTCCATGCATGCCGCATGGCGTTGTCGAATGTTTCCAGTGCGACAGAGAAGCATGTTTTAGAAATGTTTTCACCTGAAGGAAGCCAACATAAGGAATGTGGTAAAACTATCACCAGACCACGAATGAAAACATGCACAAAAGCGTGGATGAAGCTCGCAGAGAGATACAACAGAGCGAGTTGAGATAGATACAATCGAAAAGGTCAACATATCCCGATCGATCGGTCAGTAATGGAGCCTGTTGCCAGCATAAAATCATGCTCATGCTGGTGCCGTTTGCTTTTTTTCTCCCCTTTCTGTCTCTATCTTTCGCACTGTAGTCGTTTGTTTTGCTGTGTCCTTTGTACATTTGCCTCCACCGAAAGCCATCGGCATCGCCACCGTAATGGTAGCTCGCAAGTTCGGCGTAAAACGATCCGCGATAAGCGTGATTTCCTTAGCTCCACTTTTGTGCGGATGCCAAACGGTTGCGGCTGCTGCCGGTTCGTTGGTTTGACTCGTGTTATCTGTTGCCTGGAGAGATTACGAACGTTGGAGAAAGCGGAATGCAAATATGATTTTGAGAAGGGAAACTTACTGAACCCTACCGTAGCATAAAACCTACTCGGTTCTAATACATATTGCCCAGGGCGAATGTTTCTAACGGGCACATTTGTTTCCTTTAGATAGAAATATAATGTGTGTAAACACACGAAGCACAAAGTGATCGAAAAATCATCGGTGCTAAAACATTCATGAAATCAAGCGATCTTAAACAGCTTTCGTAAACCTTCAAAACGACCCATGCAGAATCAGTATTTACTTTACCAAATAATTTAAAACATTTTATCTACCCAACCTTGTCAACGGCTTCCTTCCTACGACTAGGCACCAGTTATGATCAACCTCCTGTCTTTCTATTTGCGTTCCTCCCTGCTGGCTCGGTAGGAAAATATCACCAAAAATCACCAATCCTTCGCTCGGTCGAAGAAGAGGCACTGGAGAGCAGGCGGAGGTAGGGATGAAAATGTAAGGAAAGAAGAAGCTGTATTCGACTTTCGACTATATCGGCATCTCGATAGCGAAACACTAGACCCCAGGCTCCGAAGGTGGTAAAGTTTATTGCAGGTACATCAACCGACCAGTTGACCGTTGCGATGGTGGATTGTGGTTGGGCTTTTTCGTCTTCTCTTTCCGAGTGAGTGCTTTTTTCTGAATTTCCTACGTAATGCCTTGATAGTTTTTTTGTTTTGTTTACGGTGGAGCATCGGGAGCTGGGTGGACTGGACTGGGAAGCACGCGGAAATGGAGAGGCTGTGGGTTAAAAATCTGGGTGGAAAGGTGGCCCGGTCGGGAAGCGGAGGTGTTTGGGACCACCGAAAATGGGAGAAGCAACCACACGGAATAGATAAATTTATTCGATTTATTTATTAGACTTATCTTCTTCGATTTTCTCTTTACGTCGGGGCCGGTTCGTCGCCTGCCGGTCGCTGGCATCCTTTCGGGCATTAGGCATAATGTGACCGGGGGCCGACGGGCGCACTGGATAGTGTCAATGAATCGTGCGGGGCGATCGGGGGGGAGAGAGGGCCACGCAGGGGAGAAACAAAAAAATAAATTCGTGCATGTCGTTGCCGGATGCTGGGGGGATAAGTTGTTTGCGTTTGTGTTTTATTTCTGGTTGTATAAAATTACCGAGAGGACCCAAGTATCGAAAGTAGGGGAGTGAGGCATTCATCGAGCGCCCTCTCTTTCCCTCTCACACGCTCAAACCCTCTAACAACGATGGAACCTCGACAGCGTCACCACCGCCTGCCCCTCCCTCGTTGAAGCACTGTCATTAAAGGCAATGGACTGTGGTCAACGATTCCTGCGGGTTTCGCTATCGAACCGAGGGGTATTGGGTATTTTAATGAGTATGGCATTTTAAATCCGAGCCGAGCAATCGCGGGTCATGGGTGCGCTCTGACACGGATGGACGGGGGGGTCTGATGAAGGGGGGGTTGATAGTGCGAGGCACATCGTTTGCCTGCTGGGGCAGGATTTTCGTCTCTGGCCAGCAGCAGCACTAGCATCGGCAGCAACGAGGCCATCAATATCTTTTCTCTTTTCTCCACCTCATTGATCACATTGGCTTCTTAATTGGAATTCCAAAACTGCTTAAATTCAACACTTTTACCGGCGTACTAAGGACGGATTAGGGCTTTCGGCGGAGGTTAGGGGACTGGGGAGGAATTAGGAGAACTGCGGGACGATCTGAGGAGTAGGTGGGGAGAGCCCGGTTACGACGAACTATGCATAAACGTTGAAGTCGAATGCCTTTTGGCACATTTTGGACGATGGTAATTTGAACCGGTTTTGCGTGTTTTAGAGAAGAGACACAGGTTTGGAGATGTTACAAAAAAAAAAAAAACATATCTTAACTATCTCAGATGAGCAGAATATAAATTGTTCATTAATCCGTACGAAACAAACCACATTCAATTTGCATGTTTGCAGCTTTCTTGCTATTTCAAATGTTCCGTCAAATAAAAACGAAATACAGGAGAGCTCACTTTGGTTGGTTCCAAAACACATTCACAAAGTTTCAAGTGATGATTAATTGATTTTTAATGTGCATGAACTGCGATTAGTCCGGTTTTTTTTTCTCACGTCCATACACACATACCGTCTTGAAACCCCTATAAGTACCCAAAGGGTTCCCCCCCTTGTGTGCGAGCACATGAAATTGAGCGCGCGCTGTTGTGGACCAATTTGCTTGCCTTGTTCGGAAAATTAGATGTTTACTTTTTTATTCGTTCTTCCAGTTCGTCACACGCGTTCAAACCTTCGCAGGGTGATAGATAAAAAAAAAAATTCCATGGTGTTATTTTTTTCAATACGTGTTACAGGTCTTGTAGTACTTTTTAAATACCACCGTCCCCGGCCGGATTGCGGTCGAAGTAAATCGAATATTCGACTCCCCCGGGAAAAGTAATACGAATTTAATTGAGATGCCCAAAAGTTGCCCTCTTGCTTGCAGGATCGTGTGATTTGAGTCTTTAGGTTATGCTTTTTGCTCTGATGATGTTCTCGAGAGAAAAGTGTTGTTACTGAGCGGCTCCGCTCACTTCTTCTCGGCATCACAAGAGCCAACAATATTGAAGTAAAATAAAAGAACCTCTGCAATGTTCCAGAGCCTTAAATGAAACAACTCGTTCCCGGGATCGATTCCGGTGTTTGCTGGGAAGGTACATGTCTAGTACCAAGGGTCCAACTACGCGGTACGAAACTAAAGAGACGAGGCAGAGGAGAAGGACAAAAAAACCATTAGGCAAATCCACGTGAAGCGAGGTGCAGGAACAATTAATCATACGAAATAAGTCCTCTCACTTGCCCGCGGCTGGTCACTTCGCTCGTCCCGTCCGGACTTTCCTGGCGGCTCGAGGGAGCATGACATCCACGATCGTCAGACGTACGGTCAATCATAGCGGAGGAAGGGTGGAGAAATAAGTGTGTTATGATAGTTTGGTTAGTTAGCCGGACGAGCGAAGAAAACAGAAGAAAAAAAAAACAATTTGACGGGAATGCTACAGGAAAGGAGACTCTCTAAATAGATTGTATATTTTTCGGTAAATGTGCCATTGAACTACTTAAAAGAAATGAATAATGATTCTTTAGCTGATTGCCCGAAAGGATCACCTGCGCGGGTGCGCTGGGAATGGCTTGGTGTCTCGCGAGCAGGAGCCACGGAGACGGACCCTAGAAGAAGGGATTATAACCGTTGGCTTTGGATGAAAATGATCATCCTCACTTCCCGGGACGAAAGCACCACAGTTCGCGCAGAGCTGGAGAAGAAAAAAATCTAAAAAGCACCACGTTTGAATGTTGTTATTAATTGATCTTCTGTGATGAAGATTTGTTTTCTCCCCCCTTAGCATGTTGCTACCGGCGAAGATGATCTTGCTGCGGCCGTGAAATATGATTGAGCATGGGAATGACGCCACCAATTGTTTGGCGTTTACTTTTCTGCTTACATTTGAGTGATGGTAAAAAGATTATTTTGTTTGCTCTATCTCTCCATCATTCTCTATGTATGTAGATAATACATCTTTTTTTCTGTACCTTCTGTCTGACTCAAACTCGCCAGATCTTTGTTTTGACGCCTTTTTATTTTTAAAATAAATTACTTTTCCTAGATTCAACTTTAAGCAGTTACGCAATCGTCTTCACTGACACAAGAATGGCCAAGATTATGTTGCAACCTTTTAATTTTATCATTTAACTATGCTGCCACCCACCCACTGCCAGGAAATATGTTCACAATTAGGTGATTGCGACGAGTTCGATTGATTGGTTCAGCATAATGTTGTAACATTTCGCTACGCGATTCGATGCCATCGTTTGCGAGAGAAAGCTGCGAAATAGAATCGTCTTGCAAATGGCATCTTTATGCCAATGAAGCGGGCGAGAAACAAACAGCGAGCGGCTTATGGTCACTGGCAGCTAATTGTCATCTTATTGTATCGGTTCAATCGTCCGTCCCGTGTCGCGGGTAAAACTGTATTCAAACGTCGAATGTGAGGAAAATCGGCGTGGCGACGGGACGGTGTTCGCAAATGAAACGAACTGGGTTGGGGTGGCAAAAAAAAAAAGAAGGAAGATGGGAATAACGCTCCACCAAACAACTCGTTATGAACCGTTAGCATCCGTTGAGCCGATGGGTAGTAAATGTTTATGGCACTTCTGAATTTGTTGCGCCGTTCTAAGCGCGGCCGCGAAACCGCGTCCGTTTCATAAGCTGCAGAAGATTTGCCGGAATTTGGGGAAAGCTTCTCGTGCAGATTAGAGAAGAAACGATACGATCGCTAATCGCGAGTGCCGCTGATATCGTTTTATTTGCTCTGGGCGACGCTTTACACTTCGGCCACCAACACACACGCCCACTGAGAGTTGGTCACATTTTAGGAACCGTTTACCAGTGTTTAAATCCTTTACATAGGGTGCAAGCTTAATTTTTTCCTCGCCTACCCATCCACCGCCCAGCTGCCAAAAGGGATGGAGGCAAACGGCAATCGGTGAAATAAAGCTCAAATTAATGAGCGCTGCGAGTTGCGAGACCTCAGCCGTTCGTGTTGGAGTTGGTTAATTTGAAAACAGATACAAAATAAAATAAATCCAAAAGGCAACCGCCCGTTGTTCATGCTACACCCCTTCACCCCGTCGCAACATCGCCGAAAATGTATCCAAAAGGCTCTGGAGTTTCGTTGTGTTCAATCAAGGCGAGGGTTATGGTCCGCCGGGGCGAGGAGGGATGGGGGAAAATCTAACCCGCTCGCTCGGGTCGGGAACCGAAGAAACAGATTTATTAGCATGCGATTTTCATGCAAATTTCGGAATTTTGTTTTCGCTGCTCGTTTCTGTGTGTTTGTGCATGTGTCCGTCGAACTGATTGCGGAACGGTTTCGTGTAAATGTGCGTTTTTTTTTGCCTTTCTTCAAGGTGCTTCGTGATATTTTTAATGCTAAGCTCACTCGCCAGCACTGTCACAAACATGAGTCCACAGGATGCTGTTGAAAATCGTTACAGGGCGTTAACGTTGTCGCGAAATAATTCTAACGTGGCTTAAACCGAACTCGCCTTTTTGAGCCTGAAGAGATTTGATAATAAGACGGCGGTCGTTTGCTTCTGCAAATTCGTTAAATAAATTATTACATCTGTGCTGGTGCAGGCTCTCTTTACTCTGAAACGGCTTCCATTTCCCCATGCGTTGTGCTAATGAAATAGTTCTTCTACAATCTATTCCATTGCGCTTCACCGCCGCCATTTCCTGCCTCCCCCTTTCCCAACGGTGGCTCCCGAACGAATCTAACGTTCAACGCTCTCGAGAATGCCACTCACCAATCCCTTTTCCTGGCCCTACTTACGCCGGGCGTACTCGTTCGCCACCCGTTCACTTTGGAGCTAGTTTGCTGACGGCGTTGCCTTCCACGGTCTCCTCCTTCCTTTTATCGAGCCGAGCCGACTTATCTTGTCCATCAATCAAACGCTTACCAGCGTTCAGATTTTTCGTGCACTCGCGCAATCGCGTCTCCCTGCCCCGCTCCACAGGCCAATGCTTTCCATTCGTCCGGGTTCCACCGATGTCTTCTTTTAGTTTTTAAATTCTCCACTGCCCTCAAAGTGCACTCCTTGCCTCTCCCTCACCCTTTTCTTTATCTATACTGCGTTCCTCCCATCCTCCGTGACTCACAGTCCACCAGTGGGGCTTCAATTCTGGACACTCACTGCCGCTGACTGCTCCAAAATAAGATGAAATAAGAAACACTTCACTTCTGGAAGTAGCTGCCCCCTCCGCACCTTCTCCGTTCCCCTTCCCGAATGGCCCGAAGGAAAATAACCCTACGGTGGGGCCGCCAAAGTAGAGCACACGGGACGAAATTCAATCCCATTTACCTTCGCCCCCTTTTTGCTTCCTTGCTGCTCCCGAATTATCGTCTTCTAATGCGCACCGTCGTCTGCGATCGATCGTTCGATTTTGAGTCCCTCCGAGTCCCGTTTCGTTTGCTGGCGATTCCTGGCCGCCCCGCCGGAGTCGAGGTAAGTGAAGTGAAGCTGTATACGTGTGTGTAGCCGCTCCACATCTGGCCGAGTCGGGCGGCATTGGTATGATTAATAAAAGTAAATTGATTTCTTAACGTCGATAATGCAAATACATCGGAGCGCTTGCGAGGCACGAACCCACGTGCGAGGCAGAGGGGCGAGATCGATGCGGGGTCCTTTGGCTTTAAAGTTGAGGAATATTATCCAGCCAGAGAACAGCAAAAGAATTGATGGAAATCATTCATATCCAAGGGTGGCGGTTTTATTCCAAAATATATCTTTTAAAACGCTGATACCAATGCGCTTTAAAAAAAAATTAAGAATCAAGGCTACGGAATCACATTTTAAAGTTTTTGATTTTTTCTCTAACGGTCTTTACATGTTACCTGCCTTCATGGCTTATCAAAAGCCTACGAATACTTCCATAAGATTTCGCCCATAATTCTTCATTTGCACCTCCATTGTGTCCTGGTCGTTATGCGAGGCGCGAACGTAGAAGGGCCGAGCTCGTGTGTTGTCGTGGGCAGGCCCAGGTTGACCCCTTGAGCGTTCCCAGCGGGGAGTGTGAAATGAATGGCTCGACATGCGAAACTTTTTCTCCGGCACACGCGCCTCCAAACATGACGAGTGCGCGAAATTTCTAGCATCACTCTCGCTCCGGAAAGTTCAGGTGAAATAGGCGAAAAGAGGCACCAGCATAAGAAAGCACATCTCACCAACTCAGCACCTTTCCAATTTCGCTCGTCGGTGAAGTTTTCGGGCGCTTCTGGGGCCCAGCGGTGTTGGAATTGTTTCGACGAACTCGCTGACAGTACGGCGACGGCGCGGTGGACCAGTAATCATAGGCCTGGCCGGTGGTTTGGGGTACGCCGCGGGTACGACTACTTGAGTAGCCAGCCGTCCGTTGACCGTTTTCTTTATCAAACTTCTGCCATTTCATTTCTAATCATTGTAATTAGCGCACACAGCTTGACTTGCCCCTCGCTCGACGCGCTAGAATCGAACTTCCCGGGCTCTCGCCGAACTGATCCAAATCTGTGCTGTCCGGCAGGTACTTAAGCAGCGGTGAGGAGCTTTTAATGGCGCAACAGGCACCTGAGAGGAGCAAGGGGACCAGAAGTGTGCACGGACAAGGTGTGAGTTGCTGCATCATGGCTCAGATCATCATCGTCGCCAGCGAGCGTGTCGGAGGCGCCAACGTATAACGGCTCCTTTAGGCTCCTCGACGTACTCTTCTCCAGATGAACTTGACTCGACAGTAAGGTCACGTTTTTCTGGGGGGGCTCTTTGTGCCATTTGAAATGCTGACGACATTTGGTGGTCCTCCCGCTTAGATGGTAGCCTCTGGGTTGCACTTTCTGCTGTAGGCCTCTGTTCCCACAAAGCTCATTCGAACCGGAGAGCATTGACCGGAGTGAACAAATCTATCGTTACTCAACCGTCGTCTCTCTAGCTTCACTTGCAATCAACAAAAAGTTTCCTGTCGTAAACCTGGTCCGAGTCTGGTAAGCCTCCCGTTGGCATGGTAACCGCATGGTCAAGTACGTCTTACCTAGTTCCACAGGACACTTGATCGATTGATTGCGTGAGTGCGCAATAAAAATTAAAACCCCAAAGCAACGAGATAGTTTTATTTTACGTTTTCTGGTTACCTTCTTTCAACTGCTGGATTGTCTTCGGTGATTTCTAATTAAAGTAAAGTTTCAATCAAACTTACCCGGAATCTATCAGACCTGCTGCGAGACGGCTGACTGCGACGTTTAAGTACGTATAGGGAAGAAAACGTATAGAAAAGTATCTCTAATTTCAACTGCTTAGCCGAAGATAAACTGGACAGCTCTCCATGGGAGAGTAAACGTGTGCGCGGCGTTCGGCAGTACCAGCGTGACTTCGGATTGCCTCACGTAACAATTTTCTCCACGGGAATCGTAAAGCTTAGTTTGTGTTGTTTTACTTCAATCCCACACTTGTCAGTCAATCACAATCGAATCTTTTGAGCAGTTGAAAATAGTTGAGACTAAATAAACATCAACACGCCGCAAGGAAAGGAAAAGCGAGATTTTGAATAAAAAAACAGAACTGAAGATGCTCATAATAGATTCAACTCTTGTAAAATTACTCCTAGCTGCAGAAAAGAAATTAGTTGTGATTGTCTTTACATTACAAACCCGAAGAGTGTAGCTATGTTTATCTGAATTAAATGCATTTATTGTGTAGCCCTCAAAGTGAGAACTTAAATGTACTTGAATTATACTTAAATGGGTAAGCATCTCGAGTGGTTAAGTGCCGTCGATACACTCGCCCAAATACTTCTATCGCATTGCTTTCTTGAATGCAAAGAGGAACCACTAAACATCAAGATTCAATCAACTGGTGTAGCTATCAATCATGCATGTTTACCCTGAAGAAAGATATTTGAAGATATTGTGTGTGGAAAACCGACCATGAAATGTGACCTACTCTAATCGCATGGGTGGCAAATTTGCCATCGTAGTTAGACCTTGGTTAACCCCGGTGTTGCTCCCGCAGGGTCACTCATTCGCCATCCCTCGAAAAGCATTCCCATGATCCATGAAAGTGTGTCTTACTTTGGGGGTTAGAAATTCGTCATGCTACGCAAACATTAGAGCCCGAGGGAGACCCAAGGCTGGCGGAGTACTGAGTCTCAGTCAGCAAGTACAGGCTGCATGTTGAGACGACGATCTTTTTTTCCCTAAGATAGGAAGACGCCCTTTCTCTGGGTGACCTCTGAGCCACCTCCCGCATACGCGTCCGTCCCGCGTGTCAAGAAATGACTGATGACTGTTGTGAAGCCTTTGGCAGACGATGATTCGATAGCGACGACGACGACGAAAGCGATTACGGATGGTGCATGGACCGTTCATGAGCGGGCAACTTGTCGCTTGGACCTCGCCGTACCGGGACGGGAACACAAGAGAGATCGTCGGGGGCACTTGTGCGTTTGTGAAGGGTTTTGGAGGTGAATTTGATTGATTTTTTCTCGTTTCCCCTGCCTTGTTTCCTTCGGTTGTCTGGGGAATGTCCACCCTGCTTCACCAGTCGGTAGTTCCAGGTGAAACCAACGCGACCGAGGGCTTGTCCGGGACGCTACATTCTATCGTTAAGTTGTACAGCTGGTCGCGATTGAACTGGGCAGTGATTGCAAACGGCGGCGTGTCTGTTTGGAGAATGTAATAGAGCCTTTTTTGAAGTTTATTTCTCTATTGGCAAACGCCCAAGATGGGCCTGCGTACATCCTGTTTGCTGCCTTGTACGCTTAATGGTGAAATACACGCTTGCAAATTTACTTTTGTATTGTCCCTGCCATAAGTAATCTATCATTTCATGGCGATTTCATGGAGTTTGTACAAGTATCGACTTGACCTTCGAAGGTTGGGTCTGCCATTTGCCCCTTGTGGCCTCCTGGGAAGGCAAGTCCATCGCGTGTTCATGAAATTTGCACATCCCTCCACTAGCAATCCAACCAGATAATACTCCAAGCAGGCGTAAATTGGAAATACATTGTTATTCGCTTTGCGGTACATTTATTTTCACGGTCTCCTCTCCACTGCGAGGCGTTTGATAAAGGTGCGGAGAATTTATTACTTTTCCTTTTTAAAGCGTCCGTCACACAGGCGTCAATTTTTTCCTTCGTTTCGCTTCGCAGTGCTCCATCCCCCACGTGTTTCGGCACATGAATTTTCACCCGCTGAAAATGGCCGGCAATGGTCACGGTTTCGGTTTTCATCTTCATGCGCTGGTGGTGTAATGTACCCCGGAAGTCTCTCGCGGTGCATCGTAAGATGGAAAATGTAGCAAACAAATACACGTGACGCTGACGGAACGAACGTGGGGCCCCGTCTTTTTAGCGCCAGACTTCTTGGGCAGCTACAGGAGGAACGGTTTGTGGACGTTGTGGCGTAACTAGTACCCCAGACTGCGTGGTCTAATGCCCGAACTCTTTTGGGCACCGTTAGTTGGTGAATTTTTCAATTGAAAGTAAACTTGCCTCACCACCCGTCGACGCCACTTACCTAATACCTGCCGGGGTTCGCTTTTTCCCCCGGCGTACGGCACAGTATTGATCAAAAGCGAAGCGTGCCTAATTTCCGAAGAAAAACTCTATTTATCCAACATCGGCAGAAGGCCACACGGTAGGATGATGATCGAGTTTTTACTTTCATTTCCATAGCAACTCGAATTTGTTTATCTATGGTAGTTAAGTAAGAGCTCTAAGCCAATAGATAAAAATCAATAGAGTCGTCCTGTTCAAAATAAACATATTATTCATTTTTGCAATTTGGTGCAACTTTTAAATTGGTGCAACAATGGCTCAAGATTATTTTTTGTATCTTTAAAGTAATGGTGCAGTTCATTTTCACAAAAATGTAAACTTATGTGACTTTATATGCTGCCTGCTACATCGGTGTTTCACTCTATCGAACCACCGGTTGCCCAAAACGTGTGCATCTTTCCAAACAGCTTCCAAGCGACGAATTATTCACGCTTTCACGTGCGCGAGCCGGTGTTACCAAGCACGTTCACTGTCGGTTGCGCATCGTGCCGCGTGCTGCATGCTTCTTTTTTTTCGATTTCAGTACCCGTACACTAACCGAATCTTCATTCCGAAATTTCAATTTCGATTTCAATGCAAACCCATTTCCCCCGTCCAATCGCGCGATAGTTCCCTATTGAAGCTTGCTTGCTTGATGGCAGTGTACAATAAGGTTGCGATTTTTTTCCCTCTAGATTCCTGCACCTTTACTATTACTTGATTAGGCCGAGAAGGTGGAGCACTGTGTTGTGGATTAGTTTCACTTTCATACCAACCCGAAAAGGTTGGCCAAGTATGCGGTTCCTCGTCTCCTTTGTGATTGAAAAGAAGTTCAGGAAAGAAACGGAGCAAAACCGCTTCCAAAATACCATATCATTTTGCAGGCACGAGGCGCAAGAAAAGCGCACGGCGCAATAAGATCCGCCAAGACAAAAAAAACCTGGATTGGTTGAATAGGGACACTCATGCACCTGAAGTCGAGTGTAAATGGAGCTAGTTAAAAGGCACTTCAACTATGATAGCCCCCAATTATGGTCCCTACATACACGCCTTTTCATGCAACAACCGAAACAACCTTTGTTTGCACTGGAAGGGCGAGAGGAAACGTCTGGGCGGTCTGAAGCCCGCCACGCAGGGGTACTTTATCTTCCTCTCTAGGAGGCAAAACGGTTTTCCAAACAAATTGACAGCCATTTTTCTACCCTTCAAAAGGGAACAAGTGGCGATCATCATCATCATCGTCGTAGTCGTCATAGTTGTTGGTCATGATCGTCATAATCGCGCCCTGAAGTGGCGGTCTCTGCCGGTTATGAAGGAGTCATAGCGGAGACCTGAGTCGGGGAACAATTGGCGGTAGCGCGCGTACCTCATTGACGAATGCGTCGGTCACGATCGCGGAAGGAGGGAAGGAGGGCTGAAGGTATTCATTGCTTGCATTTCAACCTGGGGGAAAAGGCTTTGGCTCGCGTTCGGCCACCCTCCGCACATTCCAGGTCCTCCATGTTGTGGCGGGAAGGCTCGCGGTAGGCTCGGAAAACGGCAGCAGCATTCAAAGCATAATGGCATTCTTTTTCTGCCTCTTTCAAAGATCTACGATCTGTGCTGCCCGACCTCTCCTAGGTCGCTCCTCCGAGTCCCGGACAGTCGCGAGTCGTGGAGGTCCCTCCGTCCCTAGCGGAGTGTTGGAAGGAGCCTGGAAGCAAACGGTATCGGTAGCACTGAGTAATTGATACAAATGTGGCAAGTCATCATCATAGTTTCGGCCGATGCCTGAGTGGCCGCCAATTTGCTCCCGTGGCCTTTTCCTTCCCGCGATCCTGGCGAGACTTCATCCCTCTCTTTCTCTCCCTTTCCCTCTCTTCCGATGGTAACGGAGCTTCCATAATCGCACGGCGCACGGCGCGGGCACTTGAGGCCAGGGACTGAAGAGGTTAAAAGTATGTTCAATTATTTTAAATGAACTAAAGCACTACCGCTTCGAGTCCGGTGGACCTCATCAGCGAGCCGCGGGAGAAAGGCCCTGCAGTACGGTGGGGAAACGACGGGAAAAATTATTATTTCTATTAACGCGAACATCGAGGCGCTCTGTAATTATGGTAATCCATTTCTGTGGGCCACTTAAGGTGGGCCACCCGATCGCAAAGCGATTCCGATTGCAAGGGGAGGCAAAAGAAAGATTGGAGAGTAACGAACACTGTTTCGAGGCAAATGTGTTCGGTGGGAAATTCGGTGGGATTGATTTATGTTGGTATGTTTTTGGCCTTCTTTTTCCCTCGCCCTCGCCTTCTCTCGTGTCTCGTTTGGGTACTGTTTGTTGACCTTCCTTTCTAGTGTCGAGACTTCGAAAGGCCTCATTTACGTCTGGTGTGACATACTGTTTTTTTTTTTGCCTCAATTATTGCAATAGGACTTTTGCATGGCCTTACCCAGATAGGTAGTTTAGACAATGTAGGATTTCACGGCAGTTTGAGTTGAAGGTTTAGAAAGGAACGCTCCGGATTCGGTTGAGATTTATGGATGTGTGAGGATTTTATTTCAAGGACCATGTTTCAGATGTAATCTTGCGATCTATCGTTATGCTTTCCTCGTATACCCAAACTCTTTCCTGCTCTTCATATGCGATGAAATTTATTCAAACTTTCCCTCGGTTAGTCATCGTTAAATCCAAGGAAAGTTCTAAATCCATTAACTGTCCTTCGGGCAGTATTTACCTTATCTTTCATTGCGTCCCATCGGATGGACGATCACCGCGCAACTGTAATAAACGATCACAGGTGAAGAAGGGAAGGAAAAGCGTCACAATTTAATAACCTTTTCTTGAACTGGTCTCCGTTCGCGGCGTGGTGGTATTGTTGATTGCCCGTAGCTTTCTTTTCCTCTGCCCACCATCCACCCGATCGGCCGACGGTTGCGTGAGTGGTTCCACGTTCGGTTTACCATCGCCATCCCGGTGTCATTCGATTCCGGTTCAGGCCGAGGCCGAGCCGGTGGACTTTACGATTAGAAATAATCGAAAATAATAAACCCAAATTAGACCGAAAGTATCCGACACCCAAACGCGAAAGGCAGCGCTCGTTGCTGAACACGGGACGCGCAACGATGAACCAAACGGGAAAAGGGAGCGACAGGAAAAAGGCAACGAAATCAACAACCAAAGAAGTAAATCCACGACAGGTAAGATCGGTCGACTGTCCGGTCGGTGGCGTAAGGTGAAGGAATTTTACATGTTCGTTGCCATGGACGCACAGCGGCCGCATTAGATCGCCCCGGGGGTATTTTCGGGCATTTTCTAGCGTTCGCGTCCCACCGCCTGTCCCGCATGACCATTCGTTTGCTTCTTTACCCTCGGTATGTGTCATTTACCAACGGATGATGAAAATCGAACCGTGGAGGAAGCGTAGAGACCAGTAATTAAAAAATACAGAAATAATAAATAAAGCAAAAAGAGAGAAGAACCAACAAGGGAAGGAAAGGGGCGCAAGGCGACCGGCACTGGCAACATACGGAACATCACCGGACATCACTTTGCGCTGGTAGGTCGAAGGAGCGAGGGGGAGAGTGCGAGAGAACGGTCGAAAGAAAGCTTAGTTGAAGTCTACTCGAAGACGCAGCGGTCTATCCGATCGAACCGTGCAGCAGAGCAGGGTGCGACAGGGGAAGGAAAATGGAAATGGGAAGGGCAGGATAAAACTGGTTCCAATAAATTTCTCGACCAATATTCTGGCCGACCCGATAGGTACGATTATTATTTCGGTGGTTGCCACGGTTGCCTGTTGCGCCGTTTTTTTTTTCTTCGTTTTTTCTCGGCGCTCTCACTCTATCTCGCCTACAGTTTTATCCGGTTATACTTTATTTCCTTTCTATCATTCTAGTTCTGTTTTTTTTTTTTTCTGTGGCTTGATTCCCACCGCACCCGCAGGTTATTGTTTCTTCCCGTGCTCACTTTCCCCACGATAGAAGAGGGTGTTCACAGGTACCTTGGAGAGCAGTTTACCGACCAGTCCGCGGTGTTTCGAGGTCGCTCCCTCAGCGAACATCGGAGAAATGGCCATCGGGAAGGGCGGAGGAGGAACAAATGGAAGCCGGCCAGCGAGCAGCAATGCGATGGTTGAGGGAAATTATCCAAGACGTCGTATGAGTAAATGTGAAATCGAACTGGCGAGCGGGGGGCATTCAGGACATGCGGAGCAACGCACCAAAATAGCTGTCATAAATTGAAGCTGCCATCCGCCGGTTGTACTGTTTGGTTTAGCTTCTTCTTCCATCTTGCCGAGATCAATTTAAATCCAACTTCAGATGGTATGCATGCAAGCAAGAATGTGTTCTTTGTATTGAACTAGAAACATCAGTCCGTGTGGAAAAATGTCAGTGCATGGTATGAAATTATAAAATGAAAATGGACTGCATAGAAAGCAAATGAATAAAGCAATTTAATTGGACAATGTAAATACGATGTATTTAAATGTAAGTTGGTTGGTTTGGTTGTGACAGAACTGTCTGTTTCAATCCCTTCCCTTTGAATGTAGCAAAAGACAGGGATAAATCACCACCCAAGAATCTTTTCAAAGGTACCAAAGAGAAACCTTTTCCCGTTTGGTGCTATCGAACTTCACAATTTCCTTTACAAACGGTAAAAAAAAAATTTGAATTTTTAATGAACCGAAATGTTGAGGCCCTTTTTTGTTTGTGAAATTAATTGAAGCAATTATGATCGTTTCCTCACCATGGCCGAAAACCAAATCGGTTGTCTTGAAGCGCACTCGCATGACCACAAGGAGAAGAACACCACATTCAAATTTAGATAATTGAATCAAATTGACTCTCATTTGGGTCATTTGTTGTTACCATCCCGATTTCTTTCCCAGTTGTCTTCGGAAGTGAAAAGCGGAGCTTGGCTCGCGAGGCCTTCTCCTGTATTTGACAGATTTGCGCCCGCCCACACACGCGCGCATCGCGGCCTAATTGGGCTTTCGGTTGGAGCACATACAAAAGACCTGCGCCGGGCACAAGCGACGAAACCGTGCGTTTAGCGAGAGAGATGGAGTCTCGTGCGCTCCGTTTTCCTCCATCACTCGATCATCGCGAGTGACGCGCATTGTTAAATGAGGGAGAGCTTCGTTTTTAAGATGGTCTCCCCTCACGCCTAGTCTCCCTCTTGCCCCTAACGCTTATAAGAGGCAGACGGAGCAAATAGGTATGCTAAATGTTTTACGATGTCATTTTCGGGTCCGCGTGTAATAATGTGAATTTATCGTTGGGTCATTTCGGATGTCGCGACTTCGTCACAGCCCGGTGCACCCCCTCAGGCCCGAAAGTGTAGCAGAAAGGTACCACAACAAACGCATACACACGCAAACGCCTCGTTGAGGTTTGAAGTTGCGTGGAAATTACTCTTTGTTTCCCTGAAAAGGTCCGCGTTTTCCAAAGAAACTACCCCTTCGTCGGGTGGAGTAGCTCGATAGTGGGTGCTATCATGGCCACCATCTGCACTGATCATGACAATGGCGAGTGGTGTGGCGTGGCGCTTTGTCTGCGCAGTCGGTAGGCTCATGGTGCAGGCCTTCTTCACGGCAGACACTGGCATTACATTTCCGATGACACATCGGCTGAAAGACTACTGAAAATCAGCCGACGATTATCGTGTAGTTTTTGCTAATGGGCATCAGTGCTCTTTTTTTGCTGTCGAATTCAAATTGTCGAACGTATGAACGTTGTAATTTATTTGAAAGGAACATTTAACACTCGATATGCGAGAACAAAGAACAAGTCATTCATCCGTTAGACGAACTTCTTCATTAGGGTTTTTTTTTGTTGAGCTTTTATTTTTGTTAAAATTTAGTATGAAAAATCACAAGTCCACGTTAAAATGTTCAGGATTCTTGCATACAGTTCCCTAATTATTAACAATACCTATGGTTTCACGTTCCAACGGTTTGATGTTGGAGAAATTATTATTTTCTTGTTTCGTTTTTATTGCTTCAGTTGTTCACGTTTTCCTTTGAAAATAATGCTATCTTGAAGCGCCTAAATTCGTGACCGAGGCGAAACTTAACTCCCAAATCCTCTGACGCCCGAACGGTTGGCTAATTTTAATGAGTTTTTCCCAAACGGTAACGACACCCTCGACGGCACTGTCGAACGCACGCAGCAGCCCAAATCCCGCGCATCATTTGCCCACACTTACCCTCGGCCGTCTGTCACTCGAAAGTCATGCACGAAAGGCGCAAACCCCCCGGGGCCGGAGTCGTCGGGTTCGAAAGTCGAGTCCCACTGCGAGAAGCTGTTGGGCATGTGACGAATTGCGGTCATTAAAACGCCGGCACCGAAAAACGCACTGCCACTTCAGCCGGTTGCAAGTGCATCATGCACATGTGCATCGTACGCCCGGGCCAAAGGGCACTCGCGGGGAAAGGGAGCGGAAGACCTGAACCCTGCGCACCAAAGCGCACTGCCGACAAGCGGATGGTCCGCAGGGGCGAAAAGGAAAAGACAAAAGGGAAGTGTAAGAGGATCTTCTTTGCCTTGTGCGTGGGCGACGCGCAGCCGTATGTGCTGGCCTTCTTTCTTCCGACGTTCCGAAGGAAAGCGAAAAGAAAATAAATCATTCGTGCTTCGCTGCAAGCGAAACGAAGAAGCGAACGCTATCGACAGGATCTTTGATCTTCGCAGCACTGAAAGAAAGCCTTTTCTCGTTCCTTTATTGGTTCTTTTCTTCGCCTTCCTTGTCTTTATCGATGTCTAATGACAATTATGAGTGGCAAGTGCAGCTTTGTTCGTCTCCTTTCTCACTGTCCTATTGCTGTTGTTACTTCAACACCGCAACAACCAGAGCCCACCTTCGACGAAAGCTGGTCAAAAAGAGAATCGCAAAAAAGGGTCCGCTCAATCAGGGGACATACTTCTCCCAGTGTTTCGATATGCAAACAATCTTAAGCAAGCCGTAAAGTGACCAAAACCTTCTAAACTGACGATGATGATGCGAAAGGACTGTTTTCCCCCGATAGGTTTGTCCAATAATGTGGTTTGTGCTTCTTTCAGCCCTGAGGGATAATGGATTCTTTTTTCTTTTTTTGTACGACAGGAAGTTTGGCAAACATGGTCTTTGCTTGTTTGGGACGAGTGCATTTGCTGTCCGCTTACTTTGCGATAAGTTCAAAGTCGTTTGTGCAGATGGATTGTTTCACTTGCAATTCTATCCGTTGAGAGTTTTCTTCAAATTCTTCCTGATACTATTTATATTTTTAACGAAACGTATATTTGTGTAGTTTTTTTGTACGTGTTTTTTTTTACCAAGAATCACGTCTGTGATGATACATTTTAAAATTCCATTTAACAATTGCTTGCTCTACGTGTGTGGAACAATTTTCAAACATGAGAAACTTGTCTCCACTGTTCTAACTTGGTCTTTCGGTGCATGACATTTTGGGTGTAATATCGTTTCCTCCGTCACTTTCAAACCTCTCACGTCCCTGCGTTATAGTTTATTTTTAATCTCCTAGGATGGTGTTTCCCCGCGAGATGCCGAAAGTCCAAAATACATTGCAGTACGACTTTAGCCGCTTCGACACGTGCGTAAAGCTGAAGCACAAGGTGCAATAGGAACATTGGTATAGTTCCATCACCCTGGTGGCCGTCGTATGCACCATTTTTTTTTGTGTTACAAGAAGATCGTTGTTAAGCGTGTCGTAAATTGTCGATCCTCACCTCTTGATCCTCGTACGTGACGTTGCTGGGACCAGATTACTTATGCACATTTGTTTCCACCGAGTAAAGTGCGCCGCTCCACATTTAGACTTTATTGCACGCCAGTCATGAGTCGTGGTTTATACCGTAAAGTGGTGTTTGAAAATTGATAACCATCAAACATTGAAGTCTCGACTACCGTTTCATTGCTAATCGGCAGCATTGTGAGCTGTAACAAAACGATCAACGAACATCGATTAGAAATAAAATTGCATTGGACTGGAAATCATAACCACCTAGGCCACTTCCTTGGCGCCTGCGAAATTGAGAAGGAAACTGAATAATCGATTCCTTGCAAATGAAATTGGAGCCCGTTCCGCTAAAACCCGAAAAAGAAGAGAAAAAAACCCAAAACGGCACAAAACAATCGAAGAATAAACGATTAGATGTTTGCATCGGTAATCATGCTGCAGGGGAATTGCAAAAAAAACCCACACAAACTAACGCAAAGCAAAGGTTCATGGAAAATGTAATTCAATTGGCCGTGGTGGGAGCCAGGGGAAATTCTTCTCCTTTCAATCTAAAATCATTTGTTTTTTGTTTCCGTGCTGAAAGGTAAGTAGGGAACTGCAATGATTTTTTGTGATTGTTTCCTACATGCTTATCTCATTATGATCAACTACCGTAACCGGTCCAATGGTGCGCAAGGGAATGCGAGGAAAATAAAGATTGAAGAAGGAACGGTTTGCTTGGCAGGCACGAGATGGAAGGAGCAAGAACAACCTAAACAAATTAACAACCACCCGGTGCGAGAGGAGTAATCATATAAATAAACGATAATCGAACGCACACCGAGCAATTGAAAATGGAAAACTGTTTTTCCCACCCGTCCGCCCCTCTACCCGCAATCGGCGCTGCTGCGTGACCTTTCACCGAACGTGCCCCTGTGGGAACTCATGGTTCTTCTGCGGGGGGCCATGGAGGAATATGTGGAGGGCAAAAATACTTCCTGTCCGAAAAATCGATTCCGGCGTATTGTTGGCTCGGTAAACAATTTAATAATTACTCCATAAACACCCGAGCGAGAAAATTCGACGCCATTCGCTCCATTGCGCGCCCTCGCGCTCGTTGATGTTGATTTTCCTCTTCAGCCTTCGGGAGACTCCACTGCTACTGAATCGATTTCATTGTTCGGACACCTCGGGGAGCGAGTGTATGGTCGGGAGTTTGATCAGCATAATTTATGCTCATGGGGCTGGGGTGTTGAGTTTGTTTGTTGCTTTTTACTCTTCTCTACCCGCTGTTGCTCTTTTGTTTAAAAGATTCCCCAGAGCGCCCTTTGGCACGGCTTCATGATCTCATCAATCAGAGTAAAAAAACATTGACCACCGGAGCATTGTGTTGTGATTCCTACTGATTTTTTTTCCTTTTCCTCATTCTTTCACGCCGTGCTGCTTTTGTGCTGCGATCATTTTCCTCCCCCGAGCGAGAGCAATTTCATGCAGACCAACAAGTAGCTCCTCTTGGGGAGCGAAAATGATTCCCAAACGGTTCCTGACGGAGCGGAAAAATAATTTGATTAATCAAACCATTTAGCCCGTGATAAACGGTGCAGTTGAATCGCTGCCGTTTCGCGGGCAAGCCGGGCAAGTGAATGTTTGCGTTTTGATGATCATTTTTTTTCAGGGTTACTTCAAGTTTCGACGGGTCTTAATGTGCAATGGTATGCTCGCTTCTGGACGATCCTCACGGATTTGTTTGTTCACTTTGGATTGGATGGGAAATTGTGCCTCTCAGAGGCTGAACTTAACGGTATTGGGCCTCTTGCTTGAGGCCCGTGACGAGTACGTGAGTCTGTTTTGCGCTGAGATTGGATGAGAACTTTGATCTCGGGCTTTGACCAGCAAAGGTCGGGAAGAAAAATAGAGTTGACCCCCCGTTGAAGTTACGATTGGAAGAAGGCCAAGTTTTTTTTTAAGATTAAAGCCAGGGGAATTTTAGGGCAGGAAGCGGAGAATGATGTGAACAATTGAAATAATTATTGCATAGCAATTGAGCATTACCCGCTTCTGTTAGGATTCTACGATTAGATGTAAAGAGTTTCTGACCATGATGTTTATGCTTCCGTATGTAAATTCTCCCCTGGTGCTTGATTTGGGCAGGTTAGTTAATCTGGTATCCGTCAGAAGCGTTTATGAAGAAACCTTCACTTTAAATAAGGCAGGTAAAGTCGCAAAAGCTCCTAAAGGTACCTTATTAAATTGCATCGGTGCTTCATTTGGGACGGCATTTTTTTTTTTTTTGTTTCATCATGAACCGACGGTTCGCAAGTCTCGGGCTTCCGATTCCTGGAATTGAGCCTTTGCCATTGCCTTCCCGTCATCAATGCCGTCCGACTTCGTAGGGATCTTTGCAGCGGCAATATTGTTATTATTTTTCCGGGATCCATCGCCTAGCAACGTGACCATGGCTAATGTGCAATGTTCTTTGTGTAGTTGGTTTGCTTAGCAACCGGCTCTGTGCAGCATCTCCGAAACCGAATGGATAAGAGTGAGAAAGGCAACCCTCGACATTAGGCGATCCTCTGTTCCCCTGTTTCGGTGTGTTATTTTTCGAAAAGATGTCGATCTGCATTGCGCATTTTTTTTTTCACGGGTTCGCTCAGAGGGGCCTGCAAGATCATCAATTATGAGTCGTAGGGTTTGGTTTGGTGCTTACCTTTTCTTCGGACCGGTTCTTCATCGCATTGGTTGATCATTATTGCATTCGAGTTTGCCCAAGTGTTTGACCGTTTGAGCTTAATTCGATTCAGATTTTTAATGCGAAGTTGTACTGTTTTTGTAAAAAATTTGCCAACGATGACTTTGTTTTTTTTTTATTCAATTGAATTCAATTCTCGTTAGATATAGTGCTGTTGTAAGAAAAATCATTAAAATTCTTCTTGTACTGTAATTTTTGAGTATTAGATACACGAACTTAACTACATTCCGGACAACAAATCGTTCATGTAATTCCTTTTCCTTGCGGAGGTGTTGAAATATTTACACGCATATAATGGCATCTTTCAAAATTAAACAAGACAGACATGTGGAAACACAAACCAACAAGGAAGCAGATACACAAAAAACTCCTTACAAGCATTAACAGAAGATTTAATCTACTACCGGAGTTTCGCGAATGCGAATTCCGCACTTCTTCAGTCGTACGATGAATGTTCTCCGCATGAGACAACAACCGATTATTTTTTTATGTGCGTACCAGTGTACGGTTTGGAATGGCGAGTCACGAGAGGCGCAACGATATTATTCGCACTGGCGTAGTAAAGTCATTTCGTCATTGACGTGGGCATTCGCATAATTTTATTTTAAACTTCTTTCTTTCCCTCCTTCCTTTCTTGCTTGTTTGCGACCCTTCATTTTTCCTTCCTTCCTTTCTTACTACGTTGCGTTGGAAGGTTTGCTTAGAATCACATTTCATTCTGGAAGTTGTGTTTCCTTACGTGTAATTTAAGCTTCTGCAAGGATATGAGCCAGTCCTTCCCATTTATGTTTTTTTTTTGTGTGTGTGTGGTGAAATCATCATACGAGATGGAAGGAAAATATGCCCTACATAAAACCGAACCATGTCGAACCGAACCGCGCTCGCACATTCTGCCTTCGATGGAGCGATTTCGATATCATGCGCTTTTTATATGAAGCAATCTAAATTCAATTTTCCATTTTGAACCTTTTCATTTTCGTTCAACCAATTCTTGGGGTTTATGTTTTTGCCCACACCCTCCCCATCTTCCCAATTTCCAGGTGATGCCTGCTCCTTTCACTCCTGCTGAGGTTAACGGGCCCGCCCGGGGAACGCTGTTCGGTCTATGGATTTCTAATGTTTTCGGGCCCGTTGGATCCCATTGATTGAAGGACAACGCGTTGCCGGCTCTCGGGCGTTCGGCATACATAGTTTCTTTTGCTCACCCCAACCAGCACGGCAAACCCCAATCGTTCCGAGAATCTCATCGGTAGCCTGATTCCGGAATCGATCGGCGGCGTGTACGGTTATGCTTGTTGAGGTAGCGGCTTGAATTTTCCTTTATGCTCACCCTTTACAGCAATGTGCCGGGTTTTGGAAATCCAAAGTTTCATACGTATGCATAATTCAGGCGTGCAGGTCTACGTTTGATTTCCAGCGTGTTCTTGCTTGCCTGCGACCCGATGTCAGTTGAGCCTACGTTTTTCTCGCTTCCGCAGCTTATCGAATCATTTAGCGTGTTCAATTTCGAATTTAACGTCGGAATGCTGGATCGGCATTGAATCGTAATGCTGTTTGCTACCTGGAATACGGAAACACCCAAATTAATAAAGGTCTTTTGCTGGGCCTCATTCGGAGTTTTGTTCCGATTTTATAAGGAACATTCAACAACTCTAGTGGATCCAGAATTGAGTTACAAAAACAGAAAAGTGTGTTGTATGTTGATTTGAATAAAACTTTGTCATTCGCTATAAAAACGCAACATTTGTCTCACTTCCTTTAGTTATCATTTTCGATCGCCCACGACTTGAGGAGCATTGGATCTGCTATCATCGGCATTCACACCTCGTCCTGCTTAATTACTTGTCACCGTGACGACGGGGCCCGACAATTTGGAACCACTCAATCACCAGCTTCTTCCATCGGGCTGCCCGCAAACGCGTTTCGGTTTCCCTCTCCTTCCCGCACGGCCACAAGACGCGCGCGTCCTTCCACGAGCCACTTAAAAATGCTCATAAATGTCACCCAATGCTGCTCATGTGCCGGCTTTATTGCTGGCCACTCTGTTCGTTGCGCATGGCCGACGTTTTGGTCGCCGGCTAGGGTGTCCTAAACCATGTTGCCTGCTTTTAATGATTTTTTATGCGCTTCATTCCTCGGTACAGCTAATACGTTTCAGTAAAACAACATCAACAAAAAAACGTCGAAGAAAAAGTACCACCATGCACACGTTTTAACAACTTTTTTTATCCACGAACTCGCTCCCGAAGAAAGAAGAGTGGCGGTAGAGAATAAAAAAATAATACAGGCGTAAGCATCAACTGGCCACGGGGAAATGAATGATAATTTTGTGGCAGCAGTTCTCGAGGGGGTTTTACTTCTGTCGTAAAGTAGAGTAAATTTTATTATTCAAAATAAAATCATTGCCGGCATGAGCATTCGGGTAAGAAACGGTACTTAACTATCTGAAATGGAGGCGCTACTTACCTTCCACATTAACTTCAGTGCATGATACCATCAGCACTACTTGAACGCACCTGCAAATTGGAGGAATATTTTATTTACGGACCTCATTCGAGTCTCTGTTAACTTCCGGTTTGGTTTATTAAAAAGACAACCACCGGAACAAAAACGACATCTTGCAAACTTAACAAATAAAGACCCTTTGTTTAAATAATTCAAGCATTTTTGTATTCATCCTTGTTAATTCTTCACGAGCCGGGGGGTTGTTTTGTTGACTCAGAATGGAGCATTGACATTGAAAATGGTCGATCCGGGTAACAACTATTGCCAAAAGATATGTATTTTTTTTCCATTCCACACAACCATTACTTCCTTCTCTTTGTCTTGTAAAAAAAAATGAACCTTAACTGGACGCTTTACGTTCGGCGCTTGAATCTACAATTACGGTCGGCTGTTTGAAAGGCATTGCTCCAATTTTGCGTCTCCACTCGGAGCGTGTGAATTTGTGGAACAAGCAAAGAAATAAAGTAACCAAAATTAACGCATCCGTTGAATCCAACCGGCGGATCAGCCAAGCGTCCATTGTATGGGTAATTAGTGATTTGAATAATTAATTCCACTGTGCAATAGCAGGGTAAAGAGTTTCGCGCCAGAAATAACTCAACTACATCTGGAGTGTAGCAAGCGAGCGGATGTGAAACGTTTTTAAATATATCAATTCGAAATCAAGATCGCTTTACTGCTGAAATCATTCATCAAATCAGCACTAACAATATTTCAAAGAACCAAACTCACCGCAGAATGAATATTAAATTTAATTAACACACGCTTCTCTCGTTTCGGTTCTGTTTCGTTACAGGAATCGTCACCGACCCTAACGTTAATTTCGTCAAAAGTAAGTATCTACCTCTAGAGGTTTTGTGAGGCATATGTTCCGGCAAACTATAAAAACGTCCGAAAGCTGAATTGTCCAAACTGAGCTGCTCATGTTAGTTCTCAGCATACATTCCCTCACAGCACCAATGACATATAATTCGCTCAATATTCGTATCATCGTAGCGAAAGCGGTAACGACATTTAAATAGTCAACAACAATCTAAAACTCATCCACCAGAGCTCAACTCACTCCATCATCAGCAATAGCGGGAGGGAAAATGACTATCATTACAATTTTTTTTCCATTATCCAGCCGTCCTGCGTCCCATCGCGGAGTTGCCCTCCCTGCGGTTTCTTGACAGATTTGGCGCAACATCGTTAATTTCTTCGCGCCAAGGAAGAGATTTCTTTTTGTTTCTCCAAATTTTGAGGCGACGAAGTTTGTACATCGATCCCTGTGGCGAGTAGAAACAAGGCGGTTAAACTAAGCGCACAACCAGCTAAGCCGTAATAATGATAGTATGTGAGGCAAGTTGCACCCTCCTTTGCCCTCCTTTGCCGCGCCCTTGCGAGTGAACGCATGACCGAAAACAAAAAACTAACTAACCCAAAACTTCCAAACATACCCCAAGCTATCAACCGGTTCGAAGGGCCAAACTTACGAAACCACCGCTTGACACTAGCGGACCGGAAAGCGTGACTGCGAATGTGCGATGATTCGTTCAGTGCCCTTGCCTTCCTTGCCTCCCACGGCCACTTCGCCCCTGCCCCTGCCTTGCGTCCTATTGCTCCCTCGTTGCGCTCCAATCTCTTGCTGCGTGTGTGTGCGCGCGCTCAACGCTCACCCGATGTACGCATGATTATAATAATCATATTCGTGGCTAATCACTTTTCCTTCGGCTGTTATTATCGGGGTGTAAGTATCTGCGATGCCACCGTCAAACCGGCGTTCGCTAGGGCGTTCTTCTAGGGCCTTTCTATTGTCTTTTGGCTCCTTTCTATCATTACCCTGTCGCCGGACAAAAACAAAGAACGGCGGACCAAGTGGACGGCGAAGAAAGAAAAACAAAATTCAGTTCAACTATCCGGACCGCGATCGCGAGTTCATGTACGCCTCGCGGTGGGGTCGGAGCGAAAAGCAAATGGGTTTGTTCGATGCTAGAAATCTTAGGTTTCCTACCGTTTGTTTGAATAGGCCTCCTGCTTATAACCGATAGAGCAACCTTAGTACCTTTCCGAAGCACCCTACAAATAGTTCAAATTTCGAGCACCACTGAAAGTGTGCTGCCCAAAAAAACCGAGGTAAGACGCAACGAAGGCGAAATAACATCAACAAAGAAAGTCGAAATTAGATACCATGCGCTAGAGGAGCGATTGCGTTTGCGCTAGCGTTACGTTGCGAAGTTGCGCGGCCCCCCGTATCCCTCCCAGGGCCAGGGGCTCCCCGCCCTGTTCCTTCGTTTCTTTCTCCCCACCGTGGAATGCACCGAAAAGTGTAATTAGTTTTTGTCATTAAATCTAGATTTGAGCGCGAGATTGATGTTCCTTTTTTGTGTGCGTGTGTGTTTCGGGCTGTTTTGGCTTCACTTCGCGATTTCCTACGCGGAACAACCAGTACTTATGTTTAACCAACATCCCGTCCCCCCGACCCTAGCCTAGCCCCTATCGTCACCCGGTATCATGCAGTTAGCGTGGCACATGCTTTCCCGACGCAATCGGTCTGCCTTAATGATGTTCAAATGTGAAAATTTCCTGCCACCCTTCTCGTCGCCCGCCTTTCCCGAATGGTAAACTATTAAACGGAAAACTAAACCAACCAAACGAAACGAAAATAGAAACAGTACCGAAAGGCTCAGCTCGTTACGTGGGGAACGATGCGTGAAGGTGTGCAGAGTGACAAAATTTCATGGAAATACCAACAAGACTCGCACAAAGAAAATGCATTTATCTGTTACATTCACAATTCCTTCACTTGTGACTGCGTGACTGTGAACCACATTTCCAACCTTTTTAAAATCCTAGAAAGGCGATAGATTGATTTAAAACTGATTCAGGTATGCCTGTGGTTCCCACGGTAGGGATTATTCCAAAGTTGCTTTAATTTTTCTTGCTTGCAAAATTATATCATCTTCCGCATCTACCTCATGGTTGATAATTATAATGCAATAAATTCAACCCTTACTACGAGAACGTGTCAGAGCTAACCATTTCCGTTGAATCCCATTGAGACAATACTTACTCCAAAAGGGTCCCGGGTTCCGGGACGTGTTCCTCCGCTGGCAGGCAGGTATCATATTTTTATTCTCAACTGGAGCGTGACGAACAACTCATAGAAAATGGTCAACATTTTAAACTACTTCGTACACGCGATCGAAAAGACCTCGTTGCAATCTCCATCTCAGAAGGTTTGGAATAAAGAAAAAAAAACACAAACTGACTCAAAAGAAGTCATGCTGCGGAAATCTGCAACCCGTAAAACCGCAGATACGAGCCGAATCGAAAATTGCAGGAATCCTAAGCGCAAACGGGCAGCAAAAATTCTCCGGCCAGGGAAAAAAAAAACTTAATTCGCGATCTGACCCAAACGGAATAACGGTAAACCGAAAAGGAAACGCACGCTCACACATGCCCCACATATTATCGGAAAGATCGATGATCCGGACGGCGCAGAATGCCAGCACTGTGTGTGCGTGCGCCTGTTGGTGTGCACGGAACGGGTTTCGAGCTTCTAAGACCGGGGCGTGTCACCCGGGGCGGTTTAGGGAGCTGAGCCGACATCGGGGCGCTTGGGCGAGAAAGGAGATTACTACAATATCTAGAGGAAATGGATTCGTCTTCAGGGAAGCGCATCGGCAAGTCGTTTCAGAACGCCATATTGGCGATAGGACGGGCAGCAGGTTCGACCAGTAGAACTTCTGGACGATAATCACACGGTTGCTGGACGAAGGTCTTCAACAGAAGGGAAGAAAATCTTCAAAGGAATTAGTTTCAAAGAAAGCGTTATGCAAAGTCAAATGATTTTCGATAGTTCTCGGAGGCTTCGCAGGTTCAAATAATTTAAAACCGGGAACAATACAACTCAGAAACACGCAAATACTCAGAAGGGAACGAAAATAGCAAAAAAGGAAAAGTAAAAGATGGATGGAAGCCCTCTACCGTTTTGTTGGTATGTTATATCAAATATAGTTGCATTTAATTGGGTGATGTAGATTCGCTTTTCTCTCTCTCCTTCTCTCTTTCTTTCACAGTTTTTCTTCTTACCTTTTTCCCTTTCACTAGCCCGTCTTTCTCATAGTTCTAGCTGTGTGTGCCATTGCTATAATGTTTGCGATATATTCCACCATTTTTGTTTTATTTCATTTCGTTTTCCTCGTTTTGGTTTGCTAAATATTCTTCCCCTTTTACTCGTTTGTTCTCCATGCTCTTTCGCACGTAACTCGAGTTAGGGATCCCTTCTTTTCTGACCAAAGGTTCCTGTATGTTAAACATGGCGTGTGTGTGTTTTTTTTTTAAAGGAAATGAAATTTTTTTTGGACAAATTCTACGCAAAACATCACCCTTTAGATTCAGAACCATTACGAACAATGTTTAATAGGTGTAAAAGAAGCGAACGAAAATTCCCAACTTGAATTCGCAAACGGGGTTCCACTTTGTGCGGGGAGAGGCTCGCTCCGTCCAATGAGGTTGCCCTTCTTTCATTGGACGGACCTCGGTTCCTGTTGAGCACTAAATTCTCTGCGCGCAGAAACGGCCGAAGCAGCTCCGCCACCCAACCTTTACCGTGTTTAAAATGGGGCAATGGCGTCGTTTAACTTCCAGCATAGGTTTTTATTTGCCGCCCGGTCGGACATTAACGCTGTGTCTTTCGATGCTTCTATTCGGAGACAATTTCGTGCAGTGCACGAGGCAAGGAAAACATGAGCCGACGTTTGAGCGCAGGCGAGAGACCCAGAAGTGACACTGATCCGGAGCGATCGCGGGCGAGTCAAGATCGGGACGTGCGCGGGCGGGAAAATACACTTTTATTGCATTTTATTTTTGGACAGGCAGAGTTTTGTTCGCGTTGGGCGTACTGTTTGTTGCTGTTCTAACCCAGAAAGAAGTGGGCGCTTCCTGCGATGGAAATGGAGGGGAAAGGTGAAGCTGGAAACGGGGGGGGCTCCGATGCCGGCGTGCTCATGCGAAGGTTGCACAGCACCGATCGCCCTCAGTTGTTTTCAGTGGATGGCAATCGCAAGTGACAATTTTCCGGACTCGCCCCATCAATTCGAGTGGGGTCTTTTTATTTTTGGCCCTCGTGCTCGCGGGGCCGGGTGTTGCGTCGAGGAAATTGTATGCTCCACACCGACCACGGACTAGAAATGTGCTGCCGGCGTTGCCTTCTCCTTCACCGACGACGAAGCATGATATTGAGCAGACTATTTGAGTGTGTAGTGCTAAGCACATTTCAAAGGAAGTAGTGCTGTTCGAGACGGAAAGCAGCATGTTACTTTACCATTGGCAAGCAAACGCCTTTATATTACATGGAGAAAAATTGCCAAGCATATTAAACCGAAGGTACATAAATAGAATGCCATCGATTGAATCATTCCAATCAAAGATTCTTATGTTCACGCCTTTCCTTCTACAGCCACACGAGTAGGTTTAATCTACGTACAACTCAAAGAACCGGGTTGACTTTGCCTCCAATGCTCACGCAATGTAAACAGCAGAGAATCTGCGTACCATGCCCCGGAAAACCCGGGAAAAGAGTTAATCCACAACTTATGAGTTTCTAAAACAAAACAAAAACACAACTTCGATGGAGGAAAGTGTCATCTAGTGAGAAATTCTACCAACACACGGGGGAAGAGGATGGTACGTGGGCAAGAAACGACCAACTGCACATCGCAAGACAAGGGAGGAGAGAAAACCCACCCAGTACCCATGTTGGCGTTAGCGCGACGAATGAAGATTTAAAATCCCTGCGCATCATGATTTTTCCGTTTACACGACACGGCCCCGGCTTACGCAAGAAAATCGTTCATTAAAATTATTTATTGCGTTCTTCAGCGACTTTCTCTCGTGGACCACAATTTTCCACGGTACTCAACGCCAGCCCGAGTGATGGAAGTGAAATTATTTCTGTTATAATCGTCACATAAATCGTGCCGCACCGGTGCTTACAGAAAGATACGTAACTCCCGTGACGCCACATCCAATTGAAGATTCTTTGGAGATTTCTTGAGTTTACTCTCCCCAGGAATATCGAACCTGCATGTTTTTAGTCACTTACATTGCTTCACTGTTCCCGACTACAGTGATTCGGTCGAGTTTTCTAACTGAGTCATTGCTACGCCACTGAATTCTGATGAAACATATTATTCATTGTCCTTGGCTACAAGTGAGATAAAAATCCTTGAACAATGTTGCTCCATGGCGCACATTCACTGGAACTCTCCCATCGTTGGTTGGTGAATCACGTCAGGCTCCGAAGAACAGCATACAACATTGGAATGCACGAGCATCGAAGAGGAAACGAGATGGAGCGAACTGCATCACATAATTATTTCCGGCTACGGCATTTCCCTTCGGCGAGGGAGAATTTTGGGAAATTCCCAAATCCACAGCTATGCCTCTGTTCCTCCATCGCCCTGTTCATGTTTCCTTTACTCTTCTGGTGGCTCCTTCTTCCCTGCGCGCGTCGCAATCCTTTCCGCAGCGCTGAGAGCACGTGTGCACGATGATGATGCACCGCCGATGCACTGCAACTGCAACCACTTCTCGAGCGTGGCGTGCATCTCCTCCGGGACAGATGCATCTCGTCTCGGGTACATCGGGCACGAGTGCGGCAGGCCAAAAAGGGGCAGGAAAAAAGCAATAACGTGGAGTGGTAAATGTTCGTTTTACGCTGCGCCACTGCCGGCGCATGCAGCTTCTCCTTAGGCGATGTTTAATGTTGGCCCATTCATGTTTTTCATCACTTCCGGAATGCGGTGTTGGGGGTTTCTTTTTTGCCTTCGTGTGCTTCTTCTCGCCCCGTTCCGTTATCTGCATTAATCGTCCGTTTGCCAAAAACCACAACGTACCGCGGGCGTTAGTCAGTGGAAAATAATGTGGTCTGTACTTTGTCGGTGTGAGTCAGCCAGGATGAAAGATATGTTGGGTCTTACCTTAAACAGTCTTCTCTCTACACGGCACGTAAAAAAATTCCCCACACACACACATATCTGACGTCACACGTTTCCCGTCCCCGACCGGTGTGCAAGCCATCTAGGAGAACAGGGAAAACACCCTGCAAGTCTCAATTCTTTTCTCGCACTTAAAAATTATATTTTTAACGTGAAACCATTGACGCACTGGATCGATGGGATTCGTGTGGGCGTAATTAATGAAATTTATTACATTTCCCTCCATTTCACTCAGCACACCGGCTGCCGCGGGAACACTTGAGCACGGAGCTCAGCGAGAGATTACAGCGCCAAAGTCAGGAAAGGAGAAAACGTCGGCTCTAAAACGAGCACCTAGGGAAGTTAATAAAAATGTTTCATACCACCACGCGGGCACGCGGCGTGGCGGGGTGGACAGTTTTCGGCGTTTTCAATCCTTGCTAAGGCAAAGCAGAGAAGCTAAAAAAAAAAGAAAGAACGTTCAGAAGATGAAGAGCGTGTGAAATCTACTCCAAACCGGCGGACGACTCGCGCCAGTGCCGGGTGTGGTTGGGCAAAATTCAAAGCATCATCCGCCACGGTACGAGCAGCTCGAGTACGCAAGCAAAACGCACACGCCACCATGTGTCCGGCGCGCGTTTTCCCGCCAGCGCAAGTGGAGACAATTTTGTGTCACATGAAAAATCTAAAATTAAAGCAACGTAGATATTAAAAATAATTAATTGTATTCCGCGTGCATTCGCCTCGTCGCGCCATGGTTTAGTGATCGAGGAGGTGGAAGGTAATCTCCTATAATACCCCTCACTTACTCTCCTCTATGTCACTCTCCTGCTCTCTCTCTCTCTCTGTCTGTTGCTTTTCATAAATAAAAACACACCCTCATGCACCATCGCACCATGTCCAACCAGGGTGCTCATGTTCCACCGGTGAATGTTTATGTTTTCTTAAGTAGCAAAAGAAACACACTCAAAAAGGCACACAAGCACGCTTCTTGCTCCCCCCCCCCTTCGCCCTCCCCCCTCCTCTAAGTCTGCCGGGAAGTGCGCGCGTCGTCACGTTACGCGATTGCATCAGTTTTGATTCCGCTGCGTCTGGGTGGATCGATTCGATCAGCACGTTGGAGGCGGAGAAAAGGGCGGAAAACCTTAGCGGTGGAGCGACCGGCCAGTCCCTCGGAGACTCTTCTCTACCGTACCGGGGGTACTTGTAATACCAGAAGGGGACCCTCAAAAAACCTCACTGGCCCACATTTACGCCCGTGCAATCCAACGCCTTCCGTGTGCGTCTTTTCTTTTTTGTTTTGTAATGGAAAGCGACGCGAAGGACGGAAAATTAAAAATAATTCTATTTCAAACATCCGTACTGACATCCCGCGCAGCGCAACGTACAAAGAGTGCGCTTGCTTGTACGCGAGTCTGCGTGCGTTTCGCTTTGAGGGATTAACCGGTGCCATCGATCAATGTAAGACATTCTAAAAATCTGAGGAAAAAAAATTCAACCCGACAATGTTTTCGAAGGGGAGGAAAATTAGAGGCGAAGGAGAAATGGACACTTAACGAGGAAGTCGAGTGAAATAACAAGAGAAAGCAAAAGGTTGTCAAGAACGAGAAGACGCATCTGTAACTCTGCTTGAGCGCAGTTTTTTGTGAAAGGGTGAACAATTTGGAAAACATATTTAGTTTCATTGATTTCATTGTTTAAATGTTGTAGAAATAAAAATATTTTTTTTTTAAACTACAATGCAACGGATGTTCAATGGATCGGAACAAAATCGTGGATAATCTCTTGAGGACATACTTTTTTGAAGTCTGAAATTGTCTGCTAGCAACGCGATTCGTTAACCATGGCGCGACCATGAACTATGGGATATATGAAGCAGCACATGCCAACCCCGGCTTTGACGGGTGAATTATTCGCAACGATAATGAAGTACGTGCACAGAAGCAGTACTCGCATCGGCCGCCATACCGATGTCATGAGGATATTCTACGCTATCTTTCATCTGGTGCTGGTGGATTATGTTCCGCTGTCAGCTAACGGCGAGTGGTTGCACACGATCCTCCCGGGTCACGATCCCGTTTTGAAATACCGTTTCAACCGAAAAGATTCCACCTTTCCCCTTGACGCACTTTCAAACCGGGCGGTTCCTTTTTGACCCGCCGCTGACCGTCAAAGCTAATAAATAATTAGCATTATTTGTTGTTAAGCGATTTGAAGTGAGCGACGGTCGGGGTCACTGTAACGAGAAGGTACATTTTTTGGTTGGTGTATTTTTGGCCCCGGATGGTTCGGCGCGGAACGCGGGGCTTGGGAGGTACGAAAGAAAAATTTCCCGACAGGTGGTTGGGGCATTAAGCGGTGTTGCCTTCTAGCACACTTGTCCTGTTCTTTCAACTCACGAATTTACTTTCACTTGTCAGCACTCTAAGGAGGTACAACAATATTTATTCGCCCATCTTTCTTTGCTTGCTCCCGTTTGAAGTCACGATGTTCGGATTTTTTTCCTCGCGTTGTTGGCAATGAAACAGTCTCAAGAACCGTTCTTTGAAGCACGCTAATCATGTTTTGTTAGTAAATAAATCATCAACTACGAACGTGCGTCGATAGTTGAAAGTGAAACTGAAGCAAGAGCGTTACATAAGCACGCCAACACGGACCTGCATAAGCACGGAACGATGCCCCCCCCCCCCCCCCCCAAAGGGGGGAAAAGAAAAGATGCCCGAGAGGGACAGGCCTGCATCGAATTCCAACGAGATCCATCATCGCGTCCTATGCGTCATGGCGAAAGATTCACTTTTTGCTTTTCGCTTTCCACAGCGCGATGCAACGCGCGAGAAAGCCGGAACGTGATAGAGTTCTTGAAGACGACGGTGCATGTGCATCGACCGGGTTGCGTATGGAGGCAGAAGAAGGAGGATGAAGGACCACGCGGTGTGTTGAGTGTCAGTCAGTATGTCAGTGTGCTGGCCTTCGAAGGTGGCAGAGATGCAGGCTTTCAAGTCGGGGAGAATGTGGTGAATAAAACTAAAAAAAAAAACAGTGAATTCGAAACCGCGTCAACTTCCCGGAGAAGCATCAGCACGAAACTAACACCAAGAAACACCGGAACGCAGGCCGTTTGCAAAAAGTGGTGCTGTAGAACACCGTACACGCCGTCGCTGCATAAAACCGGTTACGACGGCAACCGAAGGCGAAAACAATTTCCGCATCGTTTCTCCCCGGTGGTGGGGAGGAGAGCAAGAGATGGAGCGAAACGCTTCTCCAAAGAAAACGTTGCATCACGGAAGATTTGCCGGCTCCTGGGGGACCCCACCCCGATCGAGTGCTTTCCGGGAAGGCAAATCTTGTCCGAAGGACAGGAACACTTAGCGCGAAAGGAAGCTCGTGAAAGATAATTTCCCACTTGCCACCATCCAGGCCGCACTCGCTCCCAGCACTCTTGGCGCGCAAGATAAATCACTGCTTTTAGGAGCATCTTCCGGTTTTGCTCCGGTTTCGAAAAGCAGCCAAGATGCTACATCCATCCCCATCGGTGCACCTTATCGAAGGCAAGGCGTGTGGTGCATCGTTGGTGCATTGTAAATGGCGTTCAGCTTCGTTGGCGCATTTGAGAGTGCTCCAACGCACTGAAGAGCGTTTTTTTTTTGTTTGTGTGTGGCTCCTTCTTAATGTCGCTCCATTTAGTTCTTTGATGTGATGTAGAGCGGTGGGGTCGCGCATCCGCATCGGAACGATGATGTGAGTCTCCTGCACACGTCGAAAGTCAAAGGAGCAGCAGGAGGACGAGGGTCAGTCTCACACCAAGACTCGTTTTTTTTTCCTCCACTCACAGGCCCTGCCCTGCGGGATGGAACTAAATTTAATCAGAAAGTATCACTTGGCGGAAACGGAATGCATTTTATTGGACGGCACAAGCAAGGGCGTCGTTTTCTTTTATTTTACTTCAAGCTAACATTTTTCTTCCCCTGAAGGTTGCTCCATTTATCAGAATGCGTTTTTACATTTTGTTAAATGACTTTGTTTCTCCTGAGATATAGAATAGTTCGATGATGATTACAAGATGTCCCGTAATGGAGCAATTATTCACCAGCTTTAAATAGACGAAACGTTGTGATTGTAAATGGGGATACATTTTATTTACCGTTACATGGTTTTTCGATGGATGTTGTACGCACAATTTTAAAGAAAGAAACTAACGTCAGCAGTTGGCATGGGACTTGTCCATCTCGTTGCCATTATTAAAAGGTCCAGGAAGTGTTGATCGCTATCGAAAATATGTCTGCTGCTCTTATTGCCAACGCTCCAAACCTGTCATTAAACTGTATGCAGTCTCCGACAGCTTATGAGTCATGCATCCAGCTCTCTGATTTTCCTCGCCTGACCTTGAACACTCGTCTGGATGTCAGTGAAATTATTTCATCAGATAAAATCGATTATCCTTGTTTTACGCTTCTCTTTGCGAGACGTTTTTCCCATTCCTACCCGCTTTTCTCGCGCCGCGCGCATCGTATTGGAATGAGTGGGAAGATGCCCGTCCCGAGATGCTCTTCCTTCTCTGTCATGCTCCTTTTCACTCTTCGTCTCTCTTCAATTGGGTAATGGGTGCCGAAATGGTGTTCCCCCTCCGAAAAAAAAAGTGTGTTCTTTTGCCTTCTCCATCGTCGGAGCATCTTTCGTCTCTCCGGAGCAGCGAAGGAGTGCGGGTAGTCGGTGGAGGAGCCACTCGCGGGGAGCACGGTCTCAAGTTCGCGCAATTTAGCGATGCGCGTTTGCATTAGTTGCTAAAATTTTATATTTTTATTTAATGCTTTTGCGCACCGCGCCTCCCCCCGTCTCTGGCGACGTTCCTTTTGACACGCGGGCAAGAGTGCGCACAAACACACAACCACACAGCTGTAGCCTAAGTGCGCCGTGGGGTGCGGCAGGACACGGGACAAAGGCGGGACAGTTATGCCCGTGCGCCCGCGAAACGAAGCGCGCAGTCTGCGAAAGCCGCGACGACGAAATCGAAAATATTCAAGGTCACCACAATTGATATTCACTGCAGCGGCAGGCAGCGTCTGAAAATGTGATTTTCGCATGTCGTCTGCGTCGCCGCCGTTGGGTGTGGGGAGGGTGTCCGTGGTTGCCGGCCGGACGGGTGATTCGCGAAGCAAGCAAGATTCATGGTGGGGTATTAAAAATTAAACACATAAACCTCGCGAACCTCCATTGCAGCGAAATGGAAGTGCTGGTAAAGCCGGAGCTGGAGCAGGCAGAAATAAACCCGTTCCGAGCGAAACGATTTCAACAAAAAGGCATCCATTTATTGAAGAAGAAACGGCTCACAAAACATTCGAACATTAAGTGCAAGAAAATAATTAAACTTGATCTGTAAGCCCCTGATAGGTTTACGAACAAAGAACGGCGAATGATTTGAGGCATAAGGCTTTGCGTTTGAAAGGCGTTTCGTTACATTCTGACACGCTCGTTTTCGACTTAGCATTGCGATTTGCGTGTGTTTTTTGTGTGTGTGTTCTTAACTAGCAATTTATCGATGCTCGGTAATTAATTGATTCAAGAAATGCGACACTTGCAGAGCATATCCAGTGCGCAATCGATCGATTGTGTTTGACAATGTTCTCGGTGCTATATTTTCCATATTCCCTACCATCGTGTGCGAGACGGCCACGATTCATTGGGCTGTTTAATGCAAGAATGTACATAAATTGGCCGCTACGGAGACACAAGGGGTGCGCTTCACTTCCGCCGGTGGGCGGATGCTGCGAGTGGAAACATAAGACGTCGACGAAAGACGATGACGACGTTGAAAGCGAGAACACGACATCCGCGACAGTGCTGTTCGCTCCTGCTGATGCTGTTGATGTTCGCTGATGGTTACTGGTTTCAGTTTCCTTTCTTTTTGTTTCACATTTGTTGTTGCTCAACAATATCCCGCGCACACGCACATACACAGGCAACGAACAGCGCCGATGGGAACATCATGGGAACGAAATCTCGGCCCTGCCAAAGAATTTGCTGCCCACGATTCCGGTTTTCACGGAGGATTGCGTTCTGAGCAGTGGTACTTTCGATTTTGTTCCCCCTCAGCTGCCCGTCGATCTCTTCGCGGTTTTGGTCGTAATCTTTTAGCGTTCTTTTTGTGTTAATTTTTTCTCCAAAACGTAAAATGTTCGTTGAAAGAATCGCCACATCTACCCCACGAAACGCCTATATTCGCTTACAGCTGTAGATGCAGTCAATGTTTGATTACATTTAGGCCTTAATGCCAGCAAGAAGGCGTCGAAATAAGTCTCTGAAATTAATGATTGCAAAGATTGTCCTACCGTTCGAGATGGTCGTGTATTACACACATTTCGCGAGGCGATGATGTCAACCTCAAGTATCAAGTACTTACCAGCTCAGGCCGGTTCACTGATGCGATTAATCATATCCAACAGGTTTGCTCAAATCCGTTGGTTTTGTGTGTTTGAACCAAACAATTTCATCGTAAAATCAAACGAGCCAAGGAATAAAATGATCTTCTTTCCGTTCGCTAAATATGACAAATTATAGAGGAGAACAGTAAATTAATGACCTCGCATAAGAGAGATCCAACGGACCGTATGTTCCATGCACTGTTCAATCCCTTTAGATTCTACGAGTTCCTATTCGCGTAAGGATAAATGAAGACAAGTGTATTTTCCATGGAATTCTAGCTCTTCGTGTTCACCCTTTTCCTTGCCCAATTGGGGTACCTGACGCTTATTCCAACGGTAATCTAATGAAGCTGATCCACTTTCCGCCAGTCCACAACCCACAGAAACCCGGCAGAAGCATACTGCATTCTCACCACCGGCCAGGGCTTGTGAGGCGCACTGTGGCTAGAAGCGATTCTCATTAAGATTCACTGCACGAATGCTATAATTTCGAAAGGGCGGAAACATTAATCCATCGATATGCGATGCGAAATGCGCCGCCGAGTGCAAACTGTCGGTTCCCGGGGTTTGCCGGGGCGCCGAGTACCAGGAATTGGAACCGAAATCGAACCCTTTTTTTTCGCTTTCGTCTTTCTTCACTGCCCTGCGTCGAGTCACCGGGATGTGCTGCTCATCTGACACAACCGTGTGTACCGGAGTGCCGGGAGGAAGCGGTCAGGCCGGAATCCAGCGCTTCCAACATGGCGTCCGGTGCCAGGAAGGCCCCAAGAACGCCTGGTGGCAGTAAACAAAACAAAAAAAAAACCAAGTCCCGTTAGATGCCGTTGCCTCGGGACAGCAAACAGTGCAGTGGGGCAGCTCGGAAACAATAACCAGCGAAGAAACCGGTGGAAAGTAACCGGGCACGGAGAGAACCGTTCAACGAGATTGGGCAGGAGCTGGGAAAATTGCAGTTCAAGGTTTCCTGAGGAGGCCCGCTGCTGTCGACTGCTCATGCTCCAGTTCTCGGGCTGCGCCAATTTCACTCTGTCAAACATGCAATCCATCCGAAACCTGCCGCACACGGTGGAAGCTATTGTGTTGGGAAGGTCCAGAGTGTTTGAAACGTTGAAGTCTACAATCCGCTTCCCTACGTCAAGGAGCAGTTAAACCTTTAGTTGAATCGAAGAAAGTTCCAACGAAGCGATGGCTTTTGTACATAGAATGAAGGAAATACAAGACATCTTTTCCATAGATTTCTTTCAATTGACAAAAAAATAAACCGGAAGAGCGTCGCAATCTTTTACCAAATGCCTTCTTTCCTCCTAAAGGTGTAACCTATGGTACCCGGTTTGGAAATGAATCACGAACCCAAACAACAAGACTACGGAATTCAAGGATAAGGAAACGAATTGGACGAATTTTGTTACATTTTAGTGCTTTCGGCATTAGCCTTCGACGAAAGCTGGCACCGAGCAGCGACGAAGGCGGGCAGCGTGGAGTGTAAAAGATAATTTAATGCATATAATAATAATAAGCGACCCACAAGAACCCTGAAACATTTCCACACAATCTCGAGCGTACGCTCGGGAGCGGCACAGTTTAGGGTATAATTTTTGGGCGCTCATAAACCCATCCTTCCCGAGGCCCGCCCTGCCTCCCCGCCAAGGATTAGCGGGCGAGGCTTCCATAATGTTGGCCGCCCGAGCAAGCAAAAGCGCTCAAGCCGCAAACGACGATATGGGCGATTTTTGTAGTTTAATATGCGTTTTTTTTTTTGCGGGGCAATCTTAATGTATCTTTTTCGGTTTCGCGTTTTATTTTCGTCTGCCGGCAGGGTTCGGAAAGTTCCGTTCCGGCCTCGGCGGTGCCTCAAGGATATTTGGAAGCCTAACGAGCGTCGGTTTTGCGATGCAGTTCTGCAGTAATGAAGCTTTATTGCGTATCGCAAAAGGTGGAAGTGGGAAAAAGAAAACCGAACCCTGAGCAAAATGAAAGCGAATTTTGTTGTTGTCCTTGTTAGTTGTATTGGATTACGTCCAACAATGTTTCATAATGTTTAATGTTCTTTGTAATTCTCTAAAATCATTCGGCTCTTTGACGGTCATTATCCATCCAATTTCCATGCCTATTCCTATGGTCATGTCATCCTTTTAAGATCCAACCATTTACATATTGCGTTAACTGTCTACGTATGTACTCCAATTACACTTCACGAAATAGACAACCGTCCCTGCATCACAACACCTGTCAATCTTTTTCTGTAGTTTTGACCCGTCGATTAGCCCTGATTGAAGGATACGCCATGCCGCAGTCACCGAAAAGAATTAAAACATCCTACTTTGCAAGCATGAATGACCGACGGACTGTTGCAGCGTACGAATCAATTAGAAAATGCTAGCTAATGCAAGAGAATAAATACTTTAGAGCAAACGAAAAACAAAAACAAAAAATGTCGGCCCGTGAACAACCAAGCTCACCTCCGAAAAGCTGCACTAAATTGGCGTTTACTCCCATTGCTGCACCACCGACGACCGGTCCATAATTGATCGTCATTTAACCATCGGGTTCGCGGCTGCTCAGCCGCCCGTCGCGGAATTAAGTTCGACAGAGAAAAAAAAATAAGCCTTTGATTTCCCACCTCAACGCGGTTGGCGCCATCATCGAAGCCAGTCGTGAACCAGAGCCCCACATCAGGGCGCACAGTTCGCGGTATCGACGTGAAGGAGCACAATTAAAATGTACTTAACCGCAGGGTGCGATTGAAGCCTTTTGGGGGGTTTGGGTGGCACGGGGTGCGTTGCCACTCTCGCGCCTACCGAAATTGAACCCGTTCTTCGATGCCGCCGGCCGTCGTTTTTAGTGGCCGATCCAGCGGTCGCCGGCTTTATATGCCTTTTCGCTTCCGACAGGTTAATTTCGCGGTGTGCACTTTTGATTTCTATGACGCGTCGGCAAATGCATTTCGGCGTGTTCGAATTAACCTTCGGTCGGTTTTGTTGCAGGCTCCATACACCGGGGCGACATGATGGGAGGGAAGCAGAAAAATCCACGAGATTCTTGGGGCGGATCAGGCTAATGAATGCAAAAAGAATAATGCAGCATGGTTTATTTAATTACTACATCCGCTTGTGCCAAGGATGAAGATTATTTCTCTCACACGAATGCCAAAAAAAGGCCGTTAGGTATGGAATGAATAAAATGTTCTTTTTTTTTTTAAATAGAAAAAGGATTTCATGTGTTGCAAGGTGTTTATCCCTGATTACTTCAGGGTTTAATCACAAATACCTGTGTTCCTGCAACACTCTAATGGGGATGGGATATGTAAAATGAGCAATCATAAAATAATAACAGCCCGGAAAAGGTTTCGCCGGGTTGCACGAATTAAAACATTTATTTTTCGTGCTAATCATTGACGCTTTCTCTCATAACATGTTTGCTGTTTCAGTAAACCCGTTGCATGCAACCACATTAAGATTGAACTGAGGGGCAACCCAGCAGCAAGAGAACCTTAAAAAAAACAAAGACTCCCTTCTCCTCCTCCTCCTCCTCGCCCGCTTTTGGCAACATGAACAGTTTAATCCTTCATTTGTTTGTTGATGCGAAGGGATAATGAGCGAATGTTTGTTGTTCGAAAGTGATCGAAAGTCCAGGGCGAGCCAGGGACAGGAGCGGGTCGAGGGGACATCACCATCACCATCATTGACGGGAAAAGTGTTCCTTGTGTTCCGTGTGCGCCGTGTGCGTGAATTCTATGGAGAAAACCCGAACGTAAAAAAAAAAAAAAACAAACGCTGGCAGACGTCACGCAAGTAACAAACGGTACATTTGTTTCTTTTTACAAAACGCAATGCCTGACCACCCGATAAAAAACCCCCCGTTCGCCTCTCCCGAACCCGAGCGTGGTGGAAATTTAAATTTTTCTTGTGCCACTTTTCAGACAACCCACAATTTCGTTATCCCCCGCAGGATGTATGCTACGGATGTCCTTCGGTTTCGGCGTCGGCATGGTCCTGCCTTTCAGGGGGTCGCTCCCGTCCCGGTGGCGTCGGAGAATTGAGTGAGCGTTTGCTTAACTACCTCCTTCTTATCCTCCTCCTCATCGGGCTTCTCTTCATCACGCTGCTTCACTCCTTTCCCCAAACCGAACGGTAATTTCCGGCACGAAAAGGGATCCCTGAGACTCCTCGTTTCCACTGCTTTCCTTTTTTCGTTTCTCACTCTCTCTCTCTCTCTCTCAACCGGGTAATCGCAGGATCCCGAAAAGGGATGTCCCACCGCCTTGACCCTCTCCTGCGTGCCGTGGTGATAGGATGGTACGCCGCTTGATGCGTTGCGAATGAAGCGCGTCATGTTGTTTGAATGTTCCGGCCGGTTCCGTTTGAATGTTGAGTTTTTGATGGATTTCTGTCGAAGCGAAGGAGAAGGCAAGTGTTCACCGTGATGGTCGGGCAGGAGGGGTAAAAATTAGTCCGCTGGATGGACCGTACCGTGGCCGCAAGACGGACCTGCACCTGGAGAGGGTGAGGAGGGTGGAAAAATATTCTAAATTAGAGTGAAATTATGCGTCTCGTCCTGGACACGCGGTACGGCACGATATCAAACCCTTTTTACGCTTTGCCCAGCGATGGTCACGGCGAACGAAATTGGTTTTAAGTAGTTGGAACGAACTTTTGATATAATAATTAGAGCCATCCCTTTCCGCCTGTTTCTATTGCACCTAACGATCGGCACGAATATCGTTCCAGACCGTTAAAGGAGCCAAGGAGGATAAATCAAAGAAGTGCCTTGGCTAATGCTGTATGGTGAGGATTCATTTGAAACGAAAATGTCCGCAAGCACGGTAGCGTGAATTCAAACTTTAGATTTGGAAATTGTGGAAACAATTATTGACGGAAATTTAATTGTTCGGCTCATTAGAGATCTTCTGTTCATTAGAGGAACTGGACGAAGATTTAAAGAAGAAAAAATAGTCTCTGTCTGGTAATTTTTCTTTGAAGCACTGAAAACATCAGCTTGCGGTGAATTAAAAGTATGGGATGACCATGACAAATATTTCCTACAAAACTAAAAATAAAGTTTTCATAATTGGCTTTGAAATCATATTAACAAATTGTAAATGTAGTTAATTTTATTGCGCATAAAATTGATAAGACGGAGGTTCTCGTTAAACATTGCTACCGAAAGCTTTTGCACCCGACACGTCGTGAGATCGAAAGGTTCCAATTGATTGTTTAAACATTAACAAACAATCCGCTCTATGTGTGTCGGTCTGTAATTTTCACCCAATTTTTCGGTCCCGTTCCGTTCGACGAGTTCGATCGTTTCGGCGGGCGCCGTGCTTTTCCGCCAGGAGCCGTGGAGTTTTTCCCGCACCGCGACCGATCAAAGCGCCAGAAAGTTCGCGGTGGCATGGAGTCTCTGATTTTATTAATCATATTAGCCGCCCTAATAGCCGTTATTAGCCGCTTCCTTCTTTAGCCTCGACCGAGCGAGTGCGCGCTTGTGTTTAACCATGTTGCCAGGACGGCCTTTTCGCAGCATCCCCAGCATTGGCGTCTCGGTCGGATTTTACGACCACGACCATCTTCGCGCCCCGTCGGCGTCATGTGCAGGCGTCGTGTTACTGCCTTCCTTCCCGCCCCACCGCTTAATCGATCGAATCGTCTCCCCAGCACTGATTCGTCCTTGATGCATCGGCCGCAAATCGGCCCAACTATCGGCGCTTCCCGGGAGCTCCATGGTGCTCCACGACGGGCGAAGGAGCGTCCGAAGCGCGATGTGATGATAAATGCAATCTAAGTGTAGGTTTCGTAAAGATTCCGCTTCAATTGCCGACTCGTCTGCTTCGGGGGGGAAGCGATGCAGAGAGACGCGCCTTACAAATTGCACCCATTGGCCGCGGGGAATTGAGGGGGCGGGGGGATGTTGGGCCAAGCATAAAGCGAAGCGGAAACTGGCACGACAGCAGACATAACTGCAGCATAAGCCCTCGCGCGCGCGCACACATGTGTGTGTGTGTGTGATCGCGTGTCCTTGAGCTGATTCTCGGAAGCAACCCGAAGTGAAACATATTCTCTTTTCGTTCCCGCTGTTTTTCTCTCTTCCTGAAACGGGTTGGTCAAGGAATGCTGGGTGCGGCGGAATGGCGGGGAGGCTCGTGATGAGAGGCGTAAAATTTTACAGTTTGTCGATTCTGCTCCATCTGCCCAAGGCCAGCGAAAATTGAAATTTTGGAAATGCTATCGCAATCGATACTGCTTCCGGGGTGAGCCATGGAATTCCACTTCGTATCCTTTACAGTAGAGTGAGCCCTTTTAAATGTACTAAAAAAAAATCTTTGTAGATATTAAGAACAGTGAAATAAATTTGCCAAAGGAAATTCATGAACTTCAATCAATTCCTACTATCCGCGAAATCTCTTCGCAACCCGACTCTCGTAATCGATTATTTGCCTATTTATATGCATAACCACGGTCTTGGGTCTGCTTCCGTAAGCCAACCTGAACGGCTCCTTCTTCCCTTTTACCCACGATTACCCGCACGCCACTCACTCCCCTCATAAATTCCCAACCATTTCCTTCATCCGATTCCAATACAATTAATGGCTGCAAAATGTGCGATGTTTAATAAACAATCACCCGTTGGACCACGGAAATGTTAAACATCATCACCAGAAGGAGGTTGGGTTGGGCGGGTGGCATATCAAAAACGCTCCCAACCCACAAACGTCATTCCTATCCCCCCCCCCCCTCTGATCCCTTCCACACCACGCACTTTTCGTGAGATTTTCGCTTCCCTTCACCTCCTCCTCGCGTGCGTTACCACCCATCGTGGCCTCTTTTGTTCGCCGGTCGCGTTATGGTAAACAGAAAAATTAAACCCAAACGGCACGCAAACTAACCACCGAATCGCGTCTCCTGGTGGCAGTTGGCTTGGTTCTGCATGTTTTGTGCTTGTGCCGTCTTCCTTCCCGATGCCCCACGCTCTATGGTTTATGAGCATATCGGGTACATATTGTTTCCTTCGTGTCAAGCTTGCGGGAACCTTCAAGCTATGTGCAACCGAAAACGGCGTTTAGCTCAACTCAAAATCCTCCTAGAGGGTGCCTTTGGTGGTGGCGTTTTTACGGTTTTACTATAGGTGGCGGTTTTACTATAGATTATCAACACAACGGAAAAAAGAGCTAATTTCAAATGCACTGCCCCTTACTGTATAATTATAAATGTTTTTTTTTTTTTTTTTTTTTGTCAGGTAAATGTTTCCATTAATTTTCTCCGTGCTGTAAGGAAGGCAGTACGATTTGATTAGAAACTTGATATGTAATACAAATGTGTCCATTTGTCGGCTGTTCACCACGATCAGCTACTATTAGCTAAAAAAACCCCCTCGGCGCTGTCATTACGTCTCGCTTTCCTTCCAAAAACAGTCGTCCTCCTTTTCCTGTTCTGTGTAAGACTTTCTCTATCTCTGTCGTTCTTTATTCTCAACTCAAAATGCGCCACTGCCGTGTACTTCCAAAATGGCAACCAAACTGTGCATTTCTTCTCGCACTTCTCCCGTCAATTGAATCCCATCCTTGCTCCCCCGCTAACGGGCCCCGTCCGTTCTGCATCAACAATTGAACCCGGTACTCCGGTTCCCTTCCATTCACAAAATTCGCCGGCGCGACCAACAGCAAGCCAGCCAGTCTGGCGGTCTGGGCCCGCGAAAAAGGGTCGATACGCCAGTGAAGGTCGGAATGAGAGTGTGCCGACGAAAAACAAAACAAAAACACACACACCACCGCACGGGCTAAAATATTGTTAAAACTAATATCGAGACGAAGGCGCTTTGGCGTCACGTCGTACGTGCTCGAGGGGGTCGTCGCGGCGCACATACACATTAGATTTACATACAGTTTTGTTAATTTATAAACATAACGATGGCTGGCCTTGAAACCCCCATGCGTTTGGCCACCAGTGAAGCGAAACGCGACGGAGGCCCCCCGGATGCGATTCAACATGTGGTGTGCAACGGGGAAGAGGGCTAAGGAACGGATTGCAGACCTTCCAGCAACGGGCCCATCCCCCCCTGGCGACTGAATGGTAACCGAGCCGACTAGGGACAACGGCCAGGCGGTCGTGGAGCTGCAAAACGTCAAGGAAGGCACCGAAAATCATGCTTGATGGGATCAGGAGCGGGCACAGTTAGGAATGACAACAAAAAAAACGCCTCTTGTCAACAGGCAGTCGAGCCGGAGCAGACAAAAACTCGCCTTTTAAACCACCAGGCGTCATTGATATCATCTGGAATGAAATTGAAAGTACGAGGGAAGAATTGTAGAAACTACCGGAGCATGTAGTTGTTGACTTTTTTTTTTTGCGCATGTTCCGCGCCCAGAGTGAGACATCGCCGGACCATGCACTGACGAATTGTCGTCTCGTGGATGAGCTTCAAACCATCATGACGTCTCGATGCGCAACGTAAGAAGCTGCACTTTTTGCCTCTAAAAACGGAGATGAACAAGGAGATGGAGATTGGGTTTTTTTGTTTACTGCCGCTGAAGCAGCTGTAATGATGGACGACTTCGTCAACATACGTCCAGGGCCTGTCTTCACGATGCTTGATCCCTAGTTGACTGATCGCAGACGATCATCTGGAGATGATCCTGTGGACTGTACGTCAATGGAGTTGTTCAGTTGTCAGTACATGTTTTGAATCTTCAAGATGTCTATAAAAATCGAGAAAGACTCATGCAACACTGTTTTTAACACCTTTGTGAATTAAGCAAGAGGTTGCACTTTACTTGATTGGTTGCAAATTGTTGATTAACGTTGGAACGTAATACCGATTACTTCAACTGGATAATGTCTACCAATAACGCCTTTCTTACTTTTTAACTTCGGCACCATTACCAGAAATTGCCCGGTACACCGCAGAGCTTTTCATGCCCCTTGATTAACTTGCGCGGGTCGTTCACGAGCAAGAGACGATCCAAACGCTCCAAAGTCAATATCCAATATGTGAGCAAAAAATAATCTCCTACACTAGGATACACCGGCTGCGAGCATCCTTGCAGATGCTTGAACCAGGCGGCTTTGGCCAGCCAAACCCGGGGCGAAATCTTCTTCCTATGCATCGCTCAAAACCTCGTGTTCCTCGTTTCGTTATCCCAATTTCTAGGAAATCATTTCCCGCAAAAAACACACGATGTTTAAAACAGATCGAACTTGGCTCGCTTCTTAACAGCCTTGCAACTGCAGGATGGATTCGCTTTGGATGGGCAAGAAAAAAAAACACACACACACACACTTGTATATAAACTAGAACCGCTCCAAATGCTGCCACCAAAAACAAATTATGCATTCAGCCAGCTGCTGGCTCGCGTCTCTAATTCGCTGCTCTAATGCCAGGTTCGCCGGTGCAGCAGCTCAAGCAGCAGCATAGTAATATAGGCTTGGGCGGCCTTTCGGTTGATTTTTTTGTCTCGCCTGCTGTTTGCCTAAAACGATCGCCCCATTTTTAGCTTTTTTGTGTGTTTAATTTGGCGGCGCTCGAATGGCTGGTGCAGTGTCGAATGGATGGCACGAGCCTCGACCATTTTGATTAGATGCGGCGGCCACACTCGTCCCCGCCAGCAGTTTTGCCACCCGAGGGTCCCCACTCCCTGTCTGGAGCGGGTGGCTTTGCGGAACTCTTCATCCTCCCGAAACGATGCCCAACTCCTTCGTCCGCCTATAACAATGGCTTCAGCCCGTGCAGCTGAACATAATGCTCGGACTGCTTCCCGTGCCGAAAAGGGCCCCGAAAGCCACGATAGGTGGATCTGCAGGATCGCGGGGATCGGATGAGCTTTTCCGATCGAATCCACCACCACTTTACCGTCCTTGTTTCTTCCGGACTTTGCTGGGCGGACGATTTAGCACGATCTCGCCACAGCTGGCTAGCTGTTCGCAGCCAGTCCCGGGTGACGTCTGGGGGTCCGTTTAGCAAAAATTCTGCAGGCGCAAGCCCCATGATCCTTTTGATGCGCTTCGGTCGCAGCAGTTTTTCGCCGCTCCACACGACTGCGGTGAAGAAGAAAACCAACCCGACTCGCGAATACACAAGCAAACTATAGCCGATCGTCTGATTGCCGGATCAGATTGCCATCGGCACACACACTTGCTGCGAGATCGTTGAGCACGAGCCAAGCGAAAGAAAGAAGAAAAAGACTTCAACCGATTTTGCACTTATCAAAGAGGCCACAAAGACTCCCTAAGCTTCCCCTTCTCAATTGGATTAGAAACCCCTTAATCGATGGAAGACAAATAAGGCAAATGGATACTCTGCAGTGTGCACACATTGTCGATAAATTAGAAAAGTGCAGCTGTACCTGAAGGAAGTTTTAGGAACTGCCTAGCACCCTCAAAGGCAACTACGCGGAACCTGATTAAGAGGCGCTGCAACCCAACCTGATGCCCTATGGTTCCGTTTTGATTCATGGCCATGCCTGCAAGGTCCTACTGACAAGCGTGGTTAGGAGCTTTGGTGTGTGTGTGTTTTTTTTATTTGGTTTAAAGATCGTTTGCTCTGTACCACACACTAGAAGGTCACACAAAATTTCCTCTGGAGGCGTCACTAGCAACCGTGCGATGGAGCGCTAGGAAGGAAAAGATAAAAAGACTCTCCCCAGACATGTCCGATGGGAGAACGTACAGATGGTTCTAATTAAATTAGAGCCCCTCTCCATGAATGCCTTCGCGTCATCCGAACACCTTCCAACCAGGCTGCCAAAAAATCGTGTTCGACGAAACTGTGTACTCCGTAAAAGTAATGGCGGTCATTAGTTTCAGCGTTTTGCACCACCATGGAGGCTCCATGGAATCTGGTCCCAGCACACACACACACACACACACACACACACACGTACAGTTTGCCGTACACAGGGCAGCATTCGTTGCGACTGCGAATTTCGCCACGAGGCGTTGCACTGAGCTGGCAAATGAAATTAATGCTTAAAATATTTCGTCTCCACCGGTCGTTGGGACGAATTAACCCCGGATGGACATCGGCAACATCGGGCGACGGCAGTTTAGTAATTCATTTTATTATTTAAGCTGGTGAATTTGCAATTAAAACTGCAGTTTGGCTCATTCGTTTGTCCGCTTTGTCCATCCTATACCAGAAGCATTCGGCCTAGTGGTACCTTTTGAGATGCTGTTTAACTTCGAAGAGGGAGGCACTGCAGGGTATCAGTAAGAAGTGGTTCCACTTCCTCCCAATTTTGTGTTGGCCATCAGTAAGGGTACATTCACACGTCATCACTCAATGCTGCATTTCTGTGTTCCAGAAACGAAATGCTTGCAATCTTGGGCTGCACTTTTCGCCACAACATTCCCCACCGCTTAGCACCGTTACCGTTGACGAATCTTCACAAACCCCATCCGTTCGCTTCATTTTCATTTGAATTTTCATTTTTCTGTCTTCCTTTAGCGTACCCTCCATACGTGCTGTGGATGTCGTATCCCCGTTTTAGCCAGCTAACTTTTGCTTCTTGCAGTGATCTTTCTACAGCTTTGTGTTTTTTGTACTACTTTTCTGGTTTATTTACTTTTATTTATATTTTTTTTTCTAGTGACAAACCAATAGTGCCAACACCACTGTCCCCATGCCTACTACGCGCGCCACACACACAGACACACGTACAGACACCCCCACGACAGACACAGCTTCGCAAACAATGCTATGGGAGGCTTCAATAGCGCTGCCAATCGCCACGACAAATTCGTACTCAGGGTGAACCGAATGCCGGTAAAGTGTGTGCCTCCTCTAATCTCTCACTAGCCGTAGCGGGTTGTCGGAAACGGCCGGACCTCCCAAATGAGTGTAGTGTTCTCTCCACCTTAGATGCAACACGTTTACTTTTGTTTTTGTGTTTGTTAATGCAGATTTTGCGAACTTCAACAACCGTGGAGCCGTGTAGTTCCGTCCCACTTTGAATTGCATTACCTTAAAGTAGTTTTAACTATTTTATTTTTAATGGTATTTTTTTAATTAATTTTGTTTTATAGACGTTTTTCTTTGGTAATTGTTTTAACTAGCGAAAGTGCACAAAGTAGAGCCGTACAGGATCTTGCAATTTCGCTCCCATCACAGAGCGGGGAATAGTTTGGAATTCAACTTCTAAACACACTTGTTTAGAGCCAACCAGAATCGTGTCTGAATCCAATCGTTATCTTTACTCTTGTGGATCAATCAATTATTAGTGAACAACACCACCCACACTTCACAAGGGGTAAGGCTTGAGAAAAAACCTCCTTCCGTTGACAACGAGAGAGGGTAGCAGCAAAAGAGGTGTTTTTCTCGCCCAACGTGGGGCTCGAACCCACGACCCTGAGATTAAGAGTCTCATGCTCTACCGACTGAGCTAGCCGGGCACTTGTGTTGGCTGCACCTCAACGAACCCTTGTGATCAACCTCTATTTCATGATTGTCAAAAACTCACCAGGAGACCGTAGTCAAGTAGAACCGGAATAAATACGTACCAACTCATGTTTTATTTGTTGTTTTCCGCCTCTTCTTCGAGACAATTATCTCGCCCCAACTCAAAGGCTAACGGCTAATGAAAATATTTGTTTTCCCTCGGACAGACGGAACGGTGAAAAACAAGGAAAGATATTCCTTCAATTTTTCACATTCGGCTCTACCTCCACACTCTCTCACGTACGCACACACACACACACACACCGGAATCACGAAAGGCACAATCACTTTTCATGCCGGCGTGCGTGTCAATTTAATTCCTTCTTGTTTACTTCACGTACGGCATTTTCGTTCGCGCTTGGAAGCGAATGCGCCCCGTAATGCCATCACCCAGGCTCATTCCGTCGAGCACGTGCTCGATGTTTCAAAATTCATAACCATAATTTATGGCCAGCTTCGTCTGCGCTCCGAAACGGCCGAAACGAGCGGTAGGAGCCGCCATGGAAAGGAAAATTCTTTGGCGTAATGTGTAAGAGCAAAAAAAAAACCAACTCATCCCTCCGTCCCACACAGCGCCAGGTTCGATGCGTCACTGCCTTGAATTCATTTCCATCCGGAAAAGTGGATAAACAGCATCCCGTAAGAAGGGGGGAAAACAAGCAACCGAGTGGACGGTGGACGAGTGGTTTGTTTTAATTTTTCCGGTGATTTATTCATGCGTCTTAGATTTTTACCCTCCCCCACTGGCTGCTCGAGTGTGGCGCTAGAGGTTGCCCTTCATTCCTGCCGATGGAGCCGCGTTTTTCCTCTTCCGGGCGCGCGAAGCGGAAGCCGATCGTCATCGAAAACTGTGATCAGCTGCACACGTACTTTTTTTCAGAACGGAGGGAAAGCATTTCTCCTCGTTATGATGGGAGACAGATCGAGACCCATTTATTATACTTTGTGTGAGTGCGTGCCACGCACTTTACAGCAGACAGACGGGCAGGTTCGGGCAAAATAAGTGACTTAAAAATAATGTTCGCGTGAAAAATATCACTAGAGATAAAGAGAATTTTACAAACCAAATCTAAAGAGGAGCCTTGATGTTTTCGCGTCAAAAAAAAAATAAAGAAAAAAGGGTACAGTTGTAGCTCAGCGACGACGCATGGAAAAGTAAATGAACTTCCTCCTTCAGCAGCATGTATGTGGGAGAAGAATGCCACGATCGGGTTGAAATTCATGAACAAGCGTCAATTCCAACGAGGCCACTTGCAATCTAAAGCACTCGCAATGCATTCTTAATTCCTTTATCCTCTAATGCGTCCTTCTTTCGACTCTACTGCTTCCTTCAACCACCCACCCTTACATACACACACGAACGCGCCGAAATTGCTTAATTATCTTTATGAGCCTTGTCTGCGGAAGGAGATTAATGATTCATGCTCGTTTTCAAACTGTCGGCCGGATTGAGTTGAACGTTCTTTTTTGTTCAACTCGGTCCGTCTGTCCGATTCTGGGGTTGCAGCTTTTTGCACTAGTTTTATTTTTCTGCATTGCGAAAATGTTCTCGAGTACCTTGTCCGGGTCACTTGTGATTCGGCCGATGAGGTAGTTTGCAGTTTCTTCCCGCAGCAGGTTTTTGTTTTTACGCTTGCCTTGAGATGGAATACTTTAAGGTGCTGTCCGGTACCATTATTTCATAGTCATACTTAACGATCCCTTTTTTACGTTTGTTTGTTGTCCACTTTCATCTACTGTTTGCTTTTTTAATGTTTCTCTTCAGAGAAACTGACCATAAACTGCACGTGATTCGGTGCAGGTTTTATTTATGAATGTGTTTCATTCACTATGCAAAAAATCGAATTGCCTTCGCCGATGTATATGAACTGGACGAAGTAAGTAAGTAAGTAAGGATGATCGCGATTTCAAAGTAGTATAAAACTCATATACGATTAGATTTTTTGTTATAATGAACTTCTTCGAAAAGGGTATTTTAAATTGCAATACCATATATGAATGGATGAAAAGCAAAATGCACTACACATAACGCAAAGGAGAACCGACCAGCGACGTTAAAAAATGATTGATTACCACAATCTCCGCTTCGCAAATTGGATTTAAATCTGGCTGTTGAGGTTCTGCCACGAACACGCACACATTGATTAGATGTCAAGCAAAGAAGAATGGGTAAAATTGTGTGTTTCAGCACATTCTAAGGAGAAAAAAAAAATTCTAAGCCATGTGCTGTCGTTTCGGTAACGGTCCTGTTCTGAAGCTCCCAGGCGAAGCATTTTATGATCGATGACAGCACGTGCCACTCGAAGACGCACTCGTGCACTCGTTCACCGGGCCCTCCGAGTAATGCAACCCGAATGCACCGAACGTGATCACAATTTCAATGATGATCGTAGCCGGAAAAATCTCGAGAACCCGCTCTTGGTTCGCTACTGCGGCGTGCGCCACGTTGTGCCACAGGAAAGATGCCAAAAATAGTCCACCCTAAGCACAGACGGGTTTGCTCCCACGTGCGATGGATCAAATACTTGTTAGGGCAAAGGGGAAAAATGGGGACGACAAGCGGGAAAATCGTGGAAATTCAAACACCACGGTGACCGGTTCCGGTAAACGAACGACCTTTCTTGTGGAGCATGGTTTCAGTGAAAGGGGAGAAAGCATAAAGTAGTTGCCTGGGTAAGGTGATGGATCGATGAAGGGGGTAAGGGGTGGGGGTTGGAAATGGTCTCACTCATGCAATTAAGTACACTCTTATGTAAGACAAACGCATGTCGCGTCTGACGATGCACTTATTGCATTGGTTTGTTTTTTTGTAGCGTTTACTTTTCTTAAGATCAGGACAAGAAAATGAATGGGTTGGAGGTAATTTTTTCAACTTTGACGCCACCAAAACCAAGAGGCTTTTTTTTCTCGCACTGCAACAAGTATGTGATCATTAAGGTTCTTGGGTTCCCCCTCTAACTGAGAACACTTGCCACACTTATGGCCCGAGGTGTGTCTCCAAAACAGTGTATGCGCTAAATTTAGAGCAGACATGAACGATCCTCGCCTCGAACGAAACTACATTCGTCAGCACTGGCTTCCAACAGCTTCCCATTTTCGCGTTGGAGGAGAGCACTGTTTCCGGGAAAGAATATTCCAACGGATTGCACTTAACGCTAGACATGCATCGCCCGTTGCGGTGACTTGTGTCTGACGGTGCGAAGGAAAACCTGCGACTCGAGAAGACCACAGCGGAGCACATTTTCTTTTACGTCTGCTTCCCCACCTTAGCAAAACCGAGTGTGGGGTTTCTTCTGCGCCGGCGCAGCACTTTTCTCCGCTTAATGTTGTCGGAAGCAGATCTTTATTTGACGGCGAGAAAACAGTGTTCATCTGCCCGGCTAGCTCAGTCGGTAGAGCATGAGACTCTTAATCTCAGGGTCGTGGGTTCGAGCCCCACGTTGGGCGACGGGAAGAGTTTTTTGAATGTTGTACATCCACACCACACGGCACACTTTTTTGTACTTTAGACATTAGAGGAGAATATGTGTAAGATTAGTGGTTACAATAAATTAGATGATAAACCCTAAACCGGGGCGTACGTCCATAGCTCATCACTAATGTATGTTCATCTATTCCTTTTCTCTTCCCTAGGTAAGTCTCAAACTCGACTAGACAGTGCACTGATGATCAACCTCTTGGATATAATCGCAGCCCATTGCACAAAACCGTTGAGGTCATTTTGTTTTTGGTGAAAACTGGGATGTGCATCGACGAGCTCAGGGATACATGTTTTTCAAAGGCATAATTAAAACCAACTGTCCCCTTTGCACAACAATCTTTCCCTCCACAAGTGCACAGTAGAGTAAAGCTCGATTCACGGTAGTTACGGCGCGGAGCAAAGGTAAAGCCCATTTTCTTATCCGACTCGCTGTTTGTTAGCCGTTCAGCTGCTGTGTTTCAGTTTTTCCTTCGTGGATTTTCTTCTAGAATAGCGTTTGTTCAATTCCCAAAAGCCAAATATACTTTTCCTAGCATTTTAAATATAGCAAAGAAGATTTTGAAACTAGAGAAAACCTGTTTTGGGTGCATATATTTTTTTTTTGTAAATTTTTTAACGCGTTTTATTCGATAGATAGACCAAATAGAGTTATTTCTGTTTATTTTTTTCTATTTATTTTATTCTCCAAGAAACTGACTAGCTTTAGAATGATCCTCTAAAATAACCAAAACATCCCGACAAGTCACCGTAAAGTAAAGGCTTTAAATGTTATGAACTACTTCCAAAACATCTTCTCACAGTTGCATTCGACCCGAAACTCGTCTTGCTGAGTTGCATGGCGTTAACGTTGCTGCAAAAGAAAAAAAAACTCGAAGCCGAGATTGATGGCTCACTTTAGCATTCATGCAGGCGACAGAGAGGGAAACCGCTTAAAATGACTCTTCAAAAAAGGGCTTCGATGGACGAAACATAATCACATCGCCTGAGCCAGCTCCTGCTGCAGCGCAATAAGAAAAAAAACATGCACTTTATTCCTGCCTCAACCAGCTAATGCCGCTAATTAAATGTGTCAAATTGGCACCTCTCTGCCAAAAAGTTCACTTGGCCATTTTCAACTGGCCCACTTTTTATTTTAACTCTTCTTCATTTTTGTATAAAGTCATCACCGCAACGAACGATGAAATCAATACGATGACGAAAAAAAAAATCGCATCTCCGGGCAGAGCCGCTTCGCAAATGTGACGCTGGGTGGTGTTAGCCGGCTCGCCTCACGGGCTAATCAATTTGCTAATTTACAAATTCGCAACACACCATCGTGGGGTTGTTAGGGTTATCTCATCAATCATAGAACCAACGAAGTGGTTGTGCTAAAGTGTTCGATCCGTGAGCCTGATAGTGTAGGACAAGCGAAATTATTGACCAGTTTTCAAATTTGTAACTGTGCACAGTTGAAAATCATCTTCCTAGTGATTGCTTATTAGCATTAGCCTATAGTTTATGCAAAACATTATTGCTTTACTTTTTTTTTCTTTGGGTTCGAAGTTATACCCAAGACACATCTATCGAACTCAAAAGGTGGTTGTGTATCCGCTTAACCCGATTTCCACAAATTCAAGAAAAGGGAAATGCGAGCAGAAGGAACCCCTAACACCATACCCACGATGTGCGCCCTCTGGCGTAAATAACAGGAAGCTAAATTAATGCTAGTAACTTTTGCCGCTAGATGGCGCAAACATTTGAATAAGTGTTGGGATTGTCAATACAATATTGTGTAACATTTGTTCAAATAGTCCGAGACTGGGTATTTTTACGAATGGAACGAGCTCGCGCAGCTGGGTTTGCGTGGTTCGACCGTCCAACCCCATAAACTTAACAAAAGTTCCACAGGCAGAAAGACCCACCTCAGGGCGATCCCAAAAAACCCAACACTAGCGATCTTCTGTGGACAACTAAAACCGCAGTTTCCAGTTACCTAAACGATATGTCTCAGCTTGAAACGTCTCATGTGAATGTCTCTTTAGTTAGACCCGTTTACAAGAAAAATGAGGGAATGGCCTCAAAAACCCCGCCTCGTTAGACCAGTTTTATAATTTTATTATGAGACTAAACCTGAGACTTATCGTTTAGAAGCGGTTGAAAATGGAATCAGTTCTTATCGGTTCAGCGTTGACAGATGAAAACGTTTTAATTTCCTCAAAAACCCGCCAGGGGCAGGTCTGTTGAAATTTTTTACGCGTTTGCGGGTTTGTAAAATATTTGGTTGTTCAAATTAATCGATAGTAAATGAATGACTCAAGATATTGGTTAACAATGACAATGAACGTTTGTTTTCTATCTGACACTACAATATTTCTGGGCTTTCTCGTATTACATCCCTTAGTCCATGTTCTTTTTTCAATATTCCATTGATCCAGTTGTATTTTAAAATTAAAGTCACTGTCAATCGCTGAATAATCTGTAATTAACGTATTATTTGAAAATTTCTTGAAAAGAAAAAATGTTTTGTTACTTTGTCATAAATATACAACAAGCGGTGGATCAAATATGCTTACAACTGGAACACGACTCAAGATCAGCCTGCTTGTTGATCACTTTCCGCTCAACCCACCGACAGTCTGCTCCGTGGTCGGTGACAGCAGCGTCATCTCAAGTCATTCTCAAGATCATTCCGCTCGCAAAGCGCTCCGTCGTCGTCCGCCTGGTCACTTGCCACTCGGTGGCAAAGGAAATTTGAAAGACGATCCGCCACGAGACAGCCCGTGCGAGCGAGACGGAGTGTCCCGCCTGCTGGGTCGGTGGGATTGCGAGCGTCCGAACCAACCGCACCGTACGATCACCACGGGCCGGAGCGGGACGGACGCGATCATCCAAACCGCCAGCCTCGGCTTCGGTAGGTTCGGTTAGAAAATTTTATTTTTAACATCAGTCTGGGTCTTCGACGGCTTCAGCCGCGTTCCTGGTCAGCGGCGCTCGGTTCCGACATGAGCACAAGCCCCCGGTCAGTGGCGGTGGTCAGTTTGGTCCACCAGGTTCACCCGGGCGTCGTGTCCTCGCAGTGCTCTTTTCTCCGGTTGTTTCCCGGGTTCGCTCGCCTTGACTTCTGGTGAACTCTGCTGACTTCCATTCCATTGTGCTGCGCGTGATCCTTGGACCAGGCGCTGAGAAAAGTGCTTCTTCAAGCAAATGGTGTGCTTCCCATGGTGTGCGTTTGTGTGTGTGCATCTAGGCAAAAAGATCTGATACAAGGATTTAGATAGGAAGGTCTCTGTGCCACGAATCCTTGATATGAAATATCTCTTAAAACCGGCAGAAAACGTGTCGCATGCTGTGAAGTAAGAAGCTGTGCAGCAACAAGTCCCCGAAGCAGGGTGGCCGTTTCCGGCTAAATTTAAAATCATCACTCGGCCCTTCCACGCGTGGCCCTTCCGTGCGGGTGAAGGTCGGATTTTCGCGGAATATTTACGACCAGCTTGGTGACGGTACCGAACGCGCCGGGGAAAAGAAGAAGGCGCAGTGAGGTGATCCAAATTCATTGATAGAAAATCGTGGCGGCATATCGATCGCCAGCGTTGAGCGATGTGAAGTGCACGATCGTAGGTAAACTAAGCAGAACGTCGGAGGGCAGCGGTGAAAATGACTGACGGAGCTGTCAGTTATTTTCGGTACAACGGCCACCATCTTTGTGATGATTCGGAGCTTAATTTGTTTCATTTCCCTTTTTCGTGATTACCTTGTACTTGCCACCAAGCAGGTGAAGCAGTTCAACATAGTTTTACCATCGAGATATTGGTAGCAAAACAAGGAAAATACATATCGTAATGAATTGAAGCTGCTGTGAATAGCCACATTTCCTGCCGATGTGCCAGCGGAAGACACGAAGATATGTGATGGCCCGAAATACATATATTTTCAAAATGCTGCTAATTAAATGGCACAAAAATACACCGCACGGTCCGCGCGGTTTGTCCTCGTGAAAATGTGTCGTGCGTGAGATGGCAGCATGCTTCAGTGTGTCTCTTTTGTGTTCACACACATACACCTTCCGTGTTAGTGCGCCTAGATTGTGTGTGTTTTTTTTGTCATCCTGTTTCGTCTAATATTTCTTCAACGCATTGCTTTCCGAGTGGCGACAGAAAACGATGTGAGAGTGTTGTTTGTGGGTGAATTTCCTCCAATGCTTACGTATTTTATTTGCCAAAGTGCCGAGCGACACGAGCAGGATTGGCAACGGGACAGGTCCGTTGTTTTCAATAATCCTCCCAAGGGCAAAGTGAATGTTAAAAAATTAAAACAAGCACGCGTGATGCGTGAACTTGTTTAGTCACCCTTCCAAAGGTAGATTGAGTGGAAAGAAGAGCGAAGATCGTAAAGCTATTGTCCCCGCTCGGAATAGTTTGCCTTTGCCAAAGTCGTCCAAAAAATCGAGTGGAAGACAACATCTAAGAAAAACACACAACGGACGCAAAATGTTGGGCCACAAGAAACATCACCATCATCGGCGGCACAACGCCACCTATAAACCACCGTTTATGCGCAAGCGACGGGTAAGTACGAATCGGAGGCAAAAACGGGCGATGATCTTCTGAAAACTCGGATCTTGCTACAGTACCAGGGTTTCAGATCGGTTGGGAAAATCGTTCCGAGCTTTTGTTTGTAGAATTTAATTTTGAAACGAAAAATCGAATAGCGAAACAAAAATCTGTCACTCCAAACAGGAAGAAAATAAACACACGCGCGGCACACGTGGAAGCGCTTGGAAATCTGTTTTCCTTGTGTTTGCAGTGTAGGAAAATAAAATACCAGGAAAAACCGCCTCCCTCCGAACAGATGCATCAAGGTCCACACATCCCACGGTGGTTTCGGTGAGCGTGCGATGAATTGGAAGGATTGCTTCCTCGCCCTGCAGTTCCGCTCGCACAATCCCATTTGGTAACCTTGTTTTTATTTTGTCCCCAAACCCAAACCCAACCGCCCACCGCATCGCGACCCCCCGGCGGTATCCGCACCCGACTACATAAATCACTGTAGCGTGCCGCGAGGGAGAGCATTGATCCGGCTAGTGTTGAAAAGTAGTGTTGGCTTTCGCCATTTTTATCGTCGCCTTCGCAAAACTCGAATCGGGAGACGGGAGAAGGTGAAAATGTGAAAGAAGGTGAGAGCGAGAGCGAAAGAGAGAGCAAGGGTAGTGCGACAAAGCGAAATGGCACTCGGTTGCGAGTGGGTGTCGAATGCTTCGAAATTCATTCATGCTTTCCGACTGCACTCACTGCTGATCAACACTCTCCGTCTCCGTCTCTGTCCCACCTTTTCTTGCCTCCTTTCAGCCGATCCGGAAACGGATGGAACGGGGTAGGGCGGAGGTGCAGGTGTGTTTGTATTTATCTGGGTCTCGATGGAGGGTTGTGTGGATGGATGCTAAACTTGTCCTCGAATTTGTCACCTCCTCCACCACCTTACTTCATCCTTCCGCTGGCTTCAGCTCACCATGGTAGCCGTGCGGGATTGTAATTGAAATTTGCAACCCCGGCCATTTTTTTTTTTTCATTTTTAGCTCTCACCGTTGCAACTGAATCATTGCGTGGAATTCGACGTACGAAAATCTGAAGCAACTCCCTACTCTCTTCGTTTGTGTGAATGAAGACGACGTCACTGTGAAAGGTTAAACGGTGGAAAATCGTACACAAAAAGGCCAACGGACAAACGAACGACTCCGTCGCAGATGCACATCGTTGACGCAATTGCAAGGCGATTGTCGTCAGAGCGAAGTTTTTCGACCAACAGATCGGAGAACTGCTTTTACTTTCGTAGCTCTGCTGCATGTTTGACACCATATGTCATTTGCAAAATTCGGTTGTAACATGCGGCTGTAGTTTTTGTTGCTTTCGCACCAGAACCATTCACTTCAAACTTCAGGCATGGGAAACAGCTCACGAAATGTATAATTCATACGTGTGTTGGATAATGAAAGCACACATATTTTACGTCGAAACCATAGTCGAGTAGGACAGTAAAAAGAATCTTCCCAGCTTCAAACTCAACACGTGACACGTTGGCCCGAGATTTGGAGCGCATATACGCATTGTCATTATTCAATCTCGACCATGACTCATCCCTTTGAGTATGCTTTTTTGCCATTCCTTACAATCACGAAACTTTCCACTCCACGTAATCTCCATGAGTCAGGCTGGTCTTGCGTTTGTTAGTGTCTTTGTAGCTTTTCTGCAAACTTAATCTTCCTCTTGAAATCGATGGACTCATCCGTGCTCTACTTGGTGATGAAAGATGAATGCAAAAATCTTTACGATTCGATTTTTTGTGCGCATAAAATGGAAGGTTAAAGTTATGGAATGTAATTCTGATTGTCGATTCTGATGGATATGTACCGTTACGAATATAAATGTGATTTCACAACAAGGCAAAATGCATTATAATGAGTATAGTTTATATAAAAACCCATTTAATAAATAGTACCAAAGTGTATTCAAGAGATTTAAGACCACTTGGAATTTGTATTCAAGAGATTTCCATTAGCGAACAAAACGGTTAAAGCTTTGCTCAATTCGATCTTATAAAACCAAATCGAACAAAACAAAAAATATAATTGAATAAAATAGACAGGGTAGCGTAAAAAAAACTAACAAAAATAGTATTCAAATATCTTTCAAAGAGAAGAAGGAGCTTGAAAAAGGGATCTTTTTTCTCGTTACTATTATGCACACACATATCCACTCCATTACTATTCCCTAGCTGCGAAAGGCAAATCCCGTTCACTGGCATGATTTCAGTCAACGTTTGATGCAGTATTTACCCTCGCACAATAGATGAGTATGCAATTACTGTAAACTGCGCAGTTCCATTGTCGTCCGGCAAGTCTTGAGTGTCTTTGTTTGGAGTCGAATGTTCCATCTCGAGTAAGTGATGAGGTCAGAATGCAAAATTGTGCCAAAACAGACATCCAACATAAGCATTACGTCAGTAAAAATATACGTATATTTTAAAAATCGTCGTATTCGATATAAACATGAGCTTTTCTCAGAGCTGGTAAACGTTTACTCTAGCCTTGCTCTTTAGTTTAAGCATCTAGCTTTATTTTTTTATGGAGACGCCTGGTTATTTACTTGCTCGGTGTTTTATACATCTTTTCATTAAAAAAAAGGATTTAAGCTCTACAAACAGTCAAAAGCTAATGTCTCAATGACAAAAATAAAAACCATGCATGGCACTCCATGCGGGTTCCAAGGACATGATGGGGAAATTACACTGCTTCAAATCGCGTATCCAACAGACGCACTCCTGAGGATTTCGATGGACACAGTCTGAAGGAACGGCATTGAGAGACACTTGTGGTGTTCATCGAGAATCACGGCATCACTCTGAGGTGGATGCACGACCGCAATGGAGGCCACCGAAAGGCAAAGGAACCGTTTTGCTCAAGTATGCAAATTTCCTAGCACACGCACACTCATAAGGGGGGAAACGCAAACGATCGTGTGTCTTTTCGCTAGACGGCAGACATCGTAAATCAGATCCGAAATGGTGAAAGCAATTCAAGGTTTCGTTTTTTTTTCGCCCCACTACCCACTCGCCACAACCCTTGCTTGCTTTTGTCCACTGCGATACCATGTCGCGACACGATCTTCGGCCCTGTCGGCGAACCGTGCGCCATTTATCGAAGGGTTTCTCGCGAAACTACTACCTTGTTGCAAGTGGTTGACACGAGCCGCTGTTCAATACGTTTAGCGTTGCTCCCCGTTGAACCGGGTGAGATGATGAGACGACAGTCTTAAGAGTGTGAAAATGGCACAACGGCGGTTAAATTTGTTTGTGAAGTGTGTGTGTGTGTGAGAGAGAGCAAAAAGTGGGAACATTTTATTTACTTTCATTTTTTTCCCCCAGCGCTTCATTCGTTGAACGAATGGTCAAGCTTGTCCACTTTTCCACTCCTCCGGCGCTAGTGATCTTCCGGGCCCGGTCATCGGTCGTTTCCGAATTCGATCGTGTAAACATCGTAACCTATGCTCGAGGGGCGCGTTTATCTCTTGCAGCGTTCTTTCCGCTCTTCTTTTCATCCTACGTGCCGTGCGGTTTTTTTTCTTCTCCGTGGCCAGATGCGGGCACGCTTAATGGAGTCGGCACGCCACGGCTTTGACTTTTCAACGTGGCACATGGCCCGGTCGTAATGCATCACGCACGCCATTTCATTGGCGATTGATGTGGATCGGTTTTCCCTACTCCTGCCCTCCCAACCGACCAACCGATGCTTGGTTCGCTCGCTGGCGATGATGACGAGCCGATGGACGGAGCAGGGAATGCAAAACCCCCGAAGGGCGGCAAAGAGTGAACACATTTCGACTGATGTTCCTCGATCGACGAGTGATCGGCCGTGGTGGAACGGCCATGTGGAAGATCGTTTACCGGGCACGCTATGATTTATGAATTGGTTGAAACGAAAACCGCGTGAGGTGAGACGGATTGCAAACGGAAGGGGGCTCGTGCTGGACACAGCAGGTTTTAAAATAGCAGTACCAACGCGAAAACATGTTGATGGGTGGAAACGGAACAGGGCGATTAAAAGCGAGCGCACGAGGTGCCCCCTGTTTACTAAGATGACCGTGAAGCAGGGGAAAACGACTTTCCTTGTCAAACCAGGTCCGGTTTCACTCCGGCCAGGAACGCAATAATTGACCGAGGGAGGGAAATGGGTTGGCCTTTTTACACGCCGTGATGGAAATGAGTTTGCTGATGGAAGAATGGAGTTGCATGATGAGTTGTGAGCTGTATTGACTGCATTTATTTCATCGGTTTGTTTCTAGCTGCGCTCAGAAATATCGCAAACTGATTTTAGATGTTTTATTTTTCCTGGTTTCTAATGTTTTGTGCTGAACTAAGTGTCTTACTATCAGCATTTTACAGAAGAATGATGGCAGCATCATGAATGTATTATAACAAAAGCTCCTCTCTTTTGGCATACATGCAGCTTACAGTCCTTAGATTGCTATTTTAAAATCTAAACCCACCATTTGCACATTTTTCTCTGCACAATCGAGCAACGAGGAAGAAAGAAGCCTACTGGAAATCCATCCGGCAAATCCAACCATCGACAAGCCATTTACTCCGTTGAGGGCAAACCACGGCTCTGCACGGAAGTTGCTTCACTTTTCACGGGCAACAGGACGGCATTTTCCGGAAAGGAAAACCGCAAACCATGTGAGGGGACACAATACATACAAACAACAACAGCGTATTCATGGCAAGGCATAAGCTTAGAAACGACTCTTCGCTAAAGGGCTGCTGGGGAAAAAGGGTGGCTTGCAGGGTTCTCCGACATAGGAACAGTTTGTTTTAAGTTTTGGCTGGTATTGTAAGGAATAACAAAACAAGCTCCCTGTTTCTCATCCCTAGACGCCTTTGTAAAAATATGGTAAAAAGAATAAAATATTCTTGTGCCCCCAGAAAGTATCTAAACAGCTTCCAAAGCGATGATTTCGTGTGCATACGCCGTTTCCCGTATCGAAAACTACAAGCTAGCTGCATCAATTTGTGTCCGTGACTGGGTTGTTAAGGGAGTGAATGAATTAGGCTTGCAAGTGTGCAATGTGCCTCTGCTTTTAGAATGGTTTGTGTTCGCCTCTGGATGACTGCAACAATCCTTTGCAGGACGTCAGAAAGATTGACCACATAGCGACATTTTACCCAAGGGGATCACTTTATTTCGTCTTACAATCTATCTTTTATATTATGCTTCTAAAACATAAAGAAAATGCAAATGACATAAAACCTTTCACTTTTTGTATGCTGCATATACCTACACTAGTTATTGATTCGTTTGCAAAGCAAGTGCTTTCTTTCTCTTGCAGCGCTTTCTACAACACCGCGATAATTTTTTGAAAACTCTTTTATTCCGAATTTACGATGTTGAAAAACTCTTCTACACTTCTTGTCTGTTAGCTTTTGTGATTGCGAGAGGAAAAAACGATCGCATTCGCCCTCACCTACCTTTTCAATTATGCACAGCTCGTTTATCCGTATCAGCTGATACCGGTGCATTCCAGTATAGAGCAAAAGCGATCGCTCGTCAAAAGCAAATTTATCAAGCAACGCAAGTACTTAAGTAAAGATAAAGATAAAGATAAGTTGAATCTAATTTTAAGCATTAAAAAATAAGAATAAAATTAAGAAAATCAAGGATACCATACCCTTTTTAATGCAGAGTTCTTTGGTATATTGAATTTACAAGATAAATGATCGATTCACTGTTAGTTTTCTCCTGGCATTTTAAGATTTGTTAATTTTATATAAAATTTTAATTATACAAAATCAGACGATGTCAGCACGAGGTACTCAACAATGTTCGGGCCAGAAAAGAAACAGATTTAAATAATATATTCACTAATAATATATTCACTTCCCTCATTAGCTCAGAAGATTAAAGATTCGTTTACTTTTGTTAACAAGATTAGAAGATTTTTTAAACGATATTCCTATTCAGATTCATGATTCATTCGGATGATCATCACCTTGCACTCGTTTGCGTACATGCGTACGCAACTATTAGCTATTCCACTCTCACTCGCCACGCCTCACCAAATGGCATGCTTGTGTCCCGAAATCGCAGCAAAAGTGATCCCGCTCATTATCTATATTCTGCTCGTTTGTGGCCAGATGAAGCACACACGACACCGGCACCCGTGGCGTCCCGTGTCCAACCTCTCGGTCCGGTGGGATTTCACGTCCTCGTTTTACAGCAAACGTTGCGCCACACAGGCACCGCACCAGCACACACGCATCCGTACGGCTACGGGCCACGTGATTTCCACGACGGTCTCGGCGACGATTGGAAAAGCAGTTTTGCTCCACACAGATCCACACGGCGGTTTGGCCGAAAAAACAGGGTCAGGGCATGGCATGGAAGGAATGGCAAACGGGTGGGCCACAAAATCAGCATTGCAGTAAACGGAAGAGTAAATCCGGCGCTAAGAAACCCAACCATGCTCCATCGAGCTTGTAAGCCGACCGGCAGGGGTTTGTCTTTCGGGGCATAACAATTCGACCGCAAGCAGAAAAGGAAAGGGGTTGGAGGGAAAACACAACCGCAACAGACAGCGTAGCCCTGCTAATGCCTTCTGCGCTTCACACGAGAATCCCATCGTACGGAGACCCCCCCCCCCCCACCCCGGTTCGGGTCAAACGAAACGAACGATTCGAGCGCATCAAATATCGATAAAATGAAATCATAAAAATAATTTGTAAATGATATCAGAAGCATATTTATGGCGCTACGGCATCGGGAGGGTTCGTTCGTCCATCGTTCGTCCATGGGTGGTCGAGAAAAAGGCGCAAGGCGTTGCTCGGGAAAGGACATGGACATTTGCTTTGCACTAACAATCTCAACGAAAACACCGTCTTTCAGATGGTGAACGATGGATGGAATAAAGAAATCATCCCATTTCTGTAACGCATCACTCGAGCGTTGACTAGGAAGCTGTCATTCTTCAGGTCCTTTTTTTGACTTGCACAAATGGTACATTTTCTGTGCAATTTAAGCTAATCTCGTCTACTATTCTTCAGCCTTTAAAGGTTCTCACTCTTAAGCCACCTCATAGCATCATGTTAATTAAATGTTTTGCTTTGCACTATCTCACAGTCCTCGAGTGCAGAGAGGCTTCTTCCTTTTTCCTCGGTGTAACCCGGGCTCTTTATGACGCAACCTCGTGTGAAACGTTCCACCGTTTGCCAATACGCTTCGTTCGCAGTAACTGTGCGTACGCTCGCAACAAACCGCACACTGCTGCAGACAGAAGGGCTCCAGAAGGGTGCCCAAAGTGCAGTTCAGAGTGTCACGTTTTTATCGTTAATTGTAAGCACATCCTCACACGGGCAGTCTCCCTTCCTCCTGTGGTCATATTGTAATTTTAGAGCCCATGGAGGTTTTGCTACGAATTTTTTGCTACTTCAAAGCGATTGCATCTGAGATGTGTGCCCATGTGGTTGTACGGAAGAAAGCAGAGGTCCGGATGAGAAAAGGGAAGGAAAAAGAACCTTCCACGATTGTCGTTCGTTCAGGCGACGTTTGATGAACACAGCCAAACAAACATTCACCATTTGGTGCTGTCGTAATGGGAGTTCCGCTCCACCCAGCACTGAATGTTTCCCTCTTTCTCTCTCGCGAACATTTTCCCCACATTAAGCGCTGGTTGGCAGTGGGAAAATTCACTCATTAAGCTGAGCAATCTATCCCCCAAATGATTCCCAAAACACACGGGAAAAAGCTCACTTTCCATGTATTTTCCATCTTTGCTATTGCTTCTGCTCACTCTTCGCTCACGAGTGTTTTTTTTTTCCATCTTACTGTCGAGATTTACCATTTTCCGTTCTCGTATCACCGGATCGATACGCGCATGCGTTTCATTCGCACTTGCCTGCGTCAAGTCACAGGGTGACCGGACTAGGGAAGGCAATTTCTTTTAGATTTCGGTTTGTTTATCTTCGAAAGCAAAGCATAGTTTCTTCACATGTCAAGAGATTGTTGTAGATAATGGAGATACAATAGTAATTTATTATCGGTTGTTTCAGTCTCTTTCTATACCACGTGTGTATCAGTGTTTTAACTTGTTTTTCGAACAAAAAACTGACTAAAATGGAGAAGAATTTGTTGGAAATTAAAATTGAATTATTTTTTTTAGAAAACTGTTTTCAATGCGTTCAGTGTACAGGTGAAGAAAAGCTAACAACTAAAGACAATGTTCTGGTAAGCAGCATTTAGTTTCATCTGTCAACGGGTCACCCTGTCCCGGTAGATTGTCAAAATCAGACATTTTGAAAATAAAATAAATAACCTCACCAGCATCTTCTGCGTTCACGCTCGCAATGCTGTCAGTCGACGTTCGCTGAGCGCGTATTTATAAAGGTTCCACACCGTTTCCACCGCCTCCCTCGATGGATGGCTCCCGTTGGCAACCAGCGTGTAAGAGTGAACGATATAGATCATGCAGGAGAAAGAGATAGGCTAGACAAAGGGACAAGGTGGCGGGGGGGTTTCGAAGTGTTTTCTGGCTTGCAAGCGTTTTTATGCCGCACCAGGCGCCTCCATTTCCGGGCGCCTCCACCGCAGGGAGCGTTAAACTGTACCGATAACAACCCGTCATCGTTGTCATCCGCGTATCAACACGACCGAGCGGTGTTTGCCTGACTGTCTCATGCCTGTGAGCTCCAAAATGAACCCTAGCGACTGACAGCATCACTTCTTGCTGTTTCTCCGTTGTTGCAGACGCCTGTGGAGAGAGTTCCGTGAGATATGAATGAGAATGAGAGTGAGAGAGAGAGAGGGAGAGAGAATGAAAGAACCAGCCGCAGCCAGTCAGCCGTAGTGCCAGCAGCGCTCGATGAAGAAGAGAATGAAAAATAAGTTTCAGTCCTACCAGCCAGCGGAGGAAAAAGTGCGTTCAGGGCAAGGCACATTTCGTGTGAAAATCGGTGAAAATCTTACAGGAAAAACAACCCACGGTCCATTTTCTGCACGATTCCGTGTTCCGAGTGTGCCGTGGAGGTGTTTCTCGTGGTGCCAAGCCACTTATTTCCCGTTATTGCACGCTGTTCTGCTTTACATCGCGTCGACGTGGACGGTTTTTGGTGCGGTTTTGATCACCACGTTTCCGTTCGGACTCGTACTTTGTTTCACCGTAGCGACAAAATGCTAACTCAGCCGTGATTGTTTTCGATGTTTCGTACACGGAAATAGGAAAAGAAAATGCAACGATCGCCCTTATCGAACGGTTTGTTCCACTGGTCCGTGGCTCGCTACGGAAGGGTATACATTTTTCCAGGGGATTTTTCCAGCGAGCCGAGACGCGCCTGTCCCCGTGACGTGGTCCGTGTGCATGGTAGCATGGGATACGGTTGTGTGTGCGGCCGCATGAAAACAGCCCCCTGCTCGGTGTGCATAAAAATGAAGATATATTTTCACTTCCAACATCTGCATCAATTAGAGGAAAGAAACTGAAAAGTCACAGCCAGAAAGAGAAAAAAAAAGAATTGTGTGCTCTCCAGTGGAAAACATCGTACAGTCTGGATGTATATATTTGGTTTTTGAAAGGAACGCCAAAGTCGATGACAAAGTGAAGAGGAAAACAGTGTTGGTCGAAAGCAAAATATTTTCTTCATTGTGCTGCAAAAAAACGGAATAAGAAAAGGCCTTCCCTTCGCACGCACGATGCGGAAATCAAAATCCAATCACGAGGAAATTGAGCTGTGAATTTTGCAACCACCGTGTAGCTGTGTTCCGTCGTCACGAGCGCGTGTGCATTGTCGTGGCTCGGTGTCGTCCAGCGGAGCCTAGCGTTACTGTGTGGAAGTGTGTGCGTTTGCACGCTCGTGTATGTGTGTGTGTGTTTGTGTATGTAAGCATAATGATGATGGAGACCTCATTTGGAGGACACGGTATACATCGATAGCACCAGCAGTCCTTAGTCAGTCCTTAGTCAGGGAAACGGAGGAAAAACAAAAATTTTCAAACAGCAGCTAAAAAAAAATCTTTCTTCTTTATTGAGATTAGTTAAATTATTATATTATCCTTCCGTGGAGCATTAAGAAAACAGGAACACGTAAAGCGCTCATGCCAAATATTCAGGCGCTCCGCTGCGCAAAGCATTTTGCCCATTTTCCTCACGAACGCATCGAAATCAATCTTTCCGATTGAGTGCGTACCCGCCTCGCTTGGACGGAAACTGGGAAAAGTTTCCAAAAATAGTCGGATTGTTTATAAAAACCGATGAAAAATGGACTGCGAGTGGATGGCTTGTTTCGCCACACGGTTCTCAATCAAGGGTACAGAGAGAAAGTGAAGGACCGGGGGAAACAGTTGGGGAACGATAGGCAAGTAAGCTCGAGAGAGATGAGGGAAAGATAAAGAGAAAGAGAGAGGGAGAGAGAGAGCGAGAGCGTGAGCAAAGAAAATAAGCAATAATGAATCTTTCCCATTGCTGCCTTGGTGAAAATTTAGTGAGACTAGCTGAAGCGAAGGTTGCAACCGCAGGCGAGAGAATCAAAATCAACATTCCATACGGCTGTTTGGTAAATCGGTTTGAAAACCATCACGAACACCAACACAGCCATCGTTTTTGCACCACTACTCCTATCAGGATGTCTCTGGCAGCTAGATGCTGTGATACACATCCAAGCGGCTTCCTCGTTTTCGACAACGGTTCAAAACTCTAGTGTCCACCAAAAAACCATCTTGGCATTAGCAGCTGCTAGGAAAATTGCTTCACATGTCCGCGAAAAGCGTTTTTCCCTCCCAGCGTGCCATGAAAACGGCCAGCGCGATTAGACGGAGTGACAGCTTTATGTCGCTTGGTGTTTTGGTTGATACTCACAGCACGGTTCATTTCCTGGTTTCGGTTTTCCCCCCTCATCCATCTCACCACGACTCACATATGAGTCGATTTTCTCACCCTCGTCCGCTCTCCAACAGTTCCCTGTTTGTTTTCCATTCTTTTTTCTCTCTCTCGTTGATACGAACCGTTTCGCAATTCTTGCTTCTATATGTTTGGGAGTATTTTCGAAGGGGAGTTTCACTCTCTGACTTAAGGCATAGGGATACTTAACGATGGAGGATGCAAGCTTTCTTCTGAGTAAATCAGAACATTGCTCACTGTTTCGAATGAACCGTTAAGGAAAGTGTTCTCCTTCAAGAATGAACTCCAACACCGTGGCGGTATTGCATTCACCCATTTTGATGATAGTTGTCAGACGAACGGTTTGGGTCCTAGTAAACACATGTAAAAGCTAGCACGCACACACACATACTAGCGCGTACAAGAAGTGGCATACTAGCGTGTTGTAAACATTAGCCGATAATCCACCGACTGGCTGGCTGCGTGCGGTTTGCAGCTTGCATCGACGTGCCAACTGACAACAGAGTCGAACCGCAAGCTAGCTGTCAGTGCGAGTTCGTCTTTCTGGAAACGCGGAGGTGCAACGGTTGAACTCACGGATACGGGAGTCCCAGCTCGAAGCTTGGGAGTTTGAAATCGGCACACAAAAACGAAACCTTCCATAATTCCAACGCGAACGTCACCACGGATAGCTTATATTTTTCCTTCTTCCGGGGATTTCACCCTAATTTCCAACCCCAGCAGGCCAGTGAAATTGTGTCATGGTTTCGTGCGGAAATATTCCCCCTATGACCACTCGTCAACTGTAGTGTCAGCTTCTTCCCCCCGGTGAGCGGGTTGCGGCCGTTTTAAGGCAGCAGTGATTAACTAAGTGATTCAGCTACTTAATGATGCAGGATCACCGCTTGCGATAGTGAGAAGAGCTCTCTCGGAGTCAGAGGTGTTCGAGATCTTCTTTTTTGTTTAATTCAACGAACAAACAAACAAACAAACAAACAGACGAAAATATACTCTTCCGGTGTGTGTGTGTGGTGTTTATGGTTCTCGCTTGGTAGCACTTTCGGCGCTGATCCCGAGAAGGGAAATACGCGATTCTGCTCCATTTGATGCAATCCACCAACGCCCAAGTGTGCTGCAGCGATTGATCGGGTGCGTCCTGTGAAGAACGGTGTACTAGCAGCAGGGCCAAGTGGAACCTAAAAGCATTGCCCATCGTCGGCCGGAAGCGGCTTCCGGGACAGCTTCAAACGGCGACCACCGCCGCCGAAGGCGCCTCCCTGCGCGGGCGATCGGGACGCCGTAGGCGACGCGGTACGTGACGACGAGTGACGCGCGGCACGCCGGTCATCTTGGAGCAGCACGCTAGCCGCCGCCACCGCGTCCGGAATAGCACCGAAAATATCCGGTCTAGAAGAAGATTGGCGGCCTGAGCGGCCCATGGTTCAACGAGCCTCATCGGATGCCCCGTCCGTGTCCGGGGGGCATCGGGAGTCGCGCGGCATCGGGCTCGGGCTGGGCTACACCTCGTACCAGAGTGCCGGCTACAACAAGCTCTTCACGCAGGTTAGTCCCGCCCGTCGGTCGGCCAGTCGTCGAGCAGCAGTCGGAAACCGTTCCACACCGCCATCGGATAGCCTTCGCAACGTTCCCAATTCGGGATCACCGTTCCTATTAGAGCCAGCTGATGTTAAGCAGTTTTAGCTGAACCCTTGTACGCATTGTGTCTAAAATATTTTTGAAAGCCATCACTAAGAACACTTTGAGTTGTACACAGTTATTTGGAAACGAAAGATGATAGTTGATAGTGCAAACAGTTTAGAACGGTTATTAAATTGTTTTCATAACACCTATCGATTAGGGTTAATATTATTCACCCATGCTTGGCTCATGTATATTTTGTGAATACATGAAATAATTTCCAAAATCAAAGTCCATTTCCTTTCGGAGGCGTGAATTATTGGTGATCCTTTTAATAAAATTCACCATAATCAAATTATCAGGAAAAAAATTCACGAACGACGACAACATAATGTGGTGTTTTATGACGCACCTGGCGATTAAAATAGCATTAAACGCTCATCTGAATGATGCTAAATTTGGTTTGATGGAAATAGCAAAACATGGTAGTAGCTATTTTCGAATGAATCATCTTTCAAATCATCTTTGAAGTGGTTGCAAAGTTATTTTTAAAGTTTTCCAAGAAGTCCCCCTCAACCGTAACAGCTACGACGCGGACTACGTCGTGCATATTTTTAAGCGGGTTGTACGAATTCTCTGTCACGTTCGGAATTGTCACCGCGGTTCCCGTGTGTCTATTTGTTTTTATTGGCAATGGAAAATAATTTGGCCTCCTATCCAAAATAATATTGACACTTTGACATCGGAGTCCCGGTCGGCCGGTTAGCCGAAAAACTGGTCGCTACGAATGTTTTCCCCACCATTTCCCAGTCCCAATATCGGTGGGAGAACGACGTCCCAATTGGCATTGCCAACCAATGCTGCTTTCGTTTAATTTTCGGTCGCTTTCCAAAACCTCTACCGGGGCAACCGGCTGCGAGGAGGGAGAAGTCGGTCGACTGTCACCTACCGGTTCGGCTTCATACCAAGGAGCAGGGTAATCTTCAATTATCCTCCGCCAGTTGCCGGCACGAAACGAAACCTATATTTTCACATTCGTCACACCGGTTCAGTCGTATGTATGCCTCTTCACGCCACTCGATTCGACCTGTCGTCCAACAGATCCACGACCACAATTGGCCCCGATTGCCCGGATAATTACCTTTGGCTCCCGAAAATAAAACCCTGCCAGCATGTCATTTCCATATACCGAAATGTTCAAGTCAAGCTGTCAAACATGTCCAGTGTAACAGCGTTGCCAAAAAACAAAAAAAAGGCCGTATCCTAGCATCTTCGCGATGGATGTCAAGACGGCGCTAGTACGCTGGCAGAAAATAGATATATTGAGCTATCAACCGCGGCCCCAGCGAACGACTTTCCCTTTTTCCCCCTTCGATCGATAGTGCTTTGCCGGCGCGTAGATCGGGTCATGATTTACCGAACCGCGGGATTGCATGGCATGGTCGAGCCATGTCCCCGGCGTGGAAGTCAAAACTAAGCCAACCAAATAATGAAAAACCGGTCGAGGGCCCTACACAGGAAGCCTCTCATCCGCCGCACGCCAAAGTGCATTCCATTCCAGCACGCCACGGTTGGTCGGTGGATGGCGCACGGCGGAAAGCACACAGGAAATCCAATTACGGGGAAAAGTCCTGTTTAGTTTGGTTGTGCAGCGATTTTCGGGGCCGACCGAAAATATCACCCCAAGCGGGCGACATGCTTTCTTCCTTCCGCTTTCGGTTCTATTGGCTCCCTTTCTTCTAGAAAACGCCTAAGCTATGAACAACGAAAGGGGGAACTTTCACGAGAAAGTACATTCGCATGAGACATCACAGGGGGCTTTACGTGAAAGAAAAAAACGAACGCTCCAATAAGAAACTGGAACATCGTGCACACCGACGAAGGACGACGATCCAAAGGGTCGATAGCGCTACAAAAGGGAGCTTTTTTATCTAGCTGCATTTCCTGCACTTTCCTACCAACCTGGGGAGTGACTTTTTTACACAGTGCACACACGTGTTGCCGACAGTAACGCATACCGTCGTCCGTTTGATATTGTCATAATAACCATCGCCGGAAGTGGCGCGCGGAGCCTCAACTTCCGAGCTTGTGTTAAAGCGCAACCCTTCGACACCGCCGACACCGGTCGGCCTTCCTAGCATTGGGGCATGCCCTTGTAGGTCTCACCCTTTTTTTCCCTTTTCCCTGAGCGTAACGCTAGAGAGGGCAAAGTCGGAGAATGCACTGCGCCTGATTGCACCAACATGCACTGGCAATACCTGCAGTAGCCCGTCCGGCACGAGCCTTCGCTTGTCCACTTTCATTCTTTCCTTCTCGCCCCGAGGTCTGTGATGTTTAGAGCATTGAGAGCTAGCCTGCCCTTACATTTGTTTTCCATACGTGCACGAGTGCAAGCGGAAGCTTGAGTAGAGAGCGGGAAAGGATAAAATGAATTTTGCGCAGTAAAATGTTGCAATAAATTTTGTCATCGTTTAATATATTCCAAAATTTATGAACCCAACATGGGGAGCAACTTGCCTCCTTTGAGGACGAATGCAGGAAGCGGATGCAAATAAACCCCCGGGGCGCGTCCAGCGCCGATGCACTTCCCCTTTCTTCCAAGAAGCAAGTAATCGAGCGCATGGAGTGCAAAGATGCCGCCCAGGTTGTATTTTGTTCTCCACTTTGCCCCCCTTTTTTTGCCCCGGTGTAAGTGATTTTCCCGCGGGACGTCACAACGTACGAGCTCGTGCTCGTGTGCAGCAGGCCTGGTTTGCATGCATTACTGCGCTAGTCCGGAGGCAATGTGGAAGGTGCAGGTGCATTCAGGTGCAGCACCAGTGCGCCGCAGAGGCCCATCGGTGGTTTTCTTTGTTGTTTTCCGCGTGAATGCGGCGAGTTTCGAAACTCAACAGAGCAGTGGGAACGAAGTTGCACAAATTCCAACACATTTTGTCTCGAAAATGGGTGCCATTTGTCTTTATTTTCTTATTTTGTTCATCGGTTACCATTGGATGTATTTATTTAGATATTTATATGTTAGAAGTTATTCAGTTGCTGTCGAAGCAAATAGTTTATGGTTGCTATTCGTTCGTTCGTCTCATTTTTTTTAACCATTTTACTCATAAGTTTATAAACTTTTCACATTTGTATTCGTACAGTTTTTTAAACAGTTCATTACAATTTCGAAAAAGTGCTAAGAAAATCAGCATTAGTAGCGTGCAACAAGTCTTTTCGATTGTCGGTTTAGCCGTGCTGCACAATGTTTCATACTTTGTAACGCACCGCACCAGGGAAACATCTAATCCTAGCCTTGCCGAGAGTAGTAATAATGTTCCACGTGCCAAACCACCCCGCAGCTCCATTTCCCACCCTTCCCGACCTGATATTTATTTCCGATCCGTCGTCGTAAATACGGCAAACACCATAATCGCCTCACTAGAGCCTTCACGCGACTGATCCCGCCCATCCCGTGGTCCTGGATCCCGTGGTAGACTCGCTGCTTTCACGCACTTCCCGGCAACAGTCGATTCTGTCGTTGGTCGCACCGATGTCGCCATTTGGTGCTAAAAATAGTCTCGACAACAAACAAACCCACCACCATCATCACCGTCGGTCGGTCTGATTCTCCCTCATTCGCCATTCCCCCTGCCGGTGGGAGTGAGGCGGAAAAATCGGAGACACACCGTCGAACGTACCCCCGATGGCCGATGGCGTACACACACTTGCCGAAAGAAGAAGTGACAACCACAGCGCCCTTAAAGTAGACAATCCACTTGACGCCCGTTTGACGTTTGCCGTTCGCTTGCGCTACATGTACACATAGTGGGCTTTTACTACCCGGCAAGATATCTGGGCGGAGAACCGGTGCCGGTGGGAGTGGGAGGTCGACAGTTGGCCGCCTTTAGTCGTTGCAGGCTTTAGAGGCCCATCGTTACCTCGTAGTGGAAGACAGACCCGTTTAAAGCTGCTCGCCTAGTTTTTCTGCCTTTCATTATCCTAGCGCGTAGAAAACGCAGTGCGGAGTTGCTAGCAGCCGCGCCAAACACGGTACGAAATTAATCCAATCACCCCTCCTCGCTTGCGGCCATTTTGCAGGGTTCAGCGGATTCCAACTATTCTCAACCATCATCCGATCTGTCGCTAGACGAGGAAAAGGAATCGCTTCGGCGAGAGAAGGAACGCCAGGCGCTGGGTCAGTTGGAAAAAGCGAGGGTAAGTCTGCCGACACCGATCGGCCAAAATGGCCGGGAAGCCCAGCGATCACTCCATCATGTTCTTTCTCTCTCTCTCGGTCTGCCAGAGTAAACCTGTTGCATTTGCTGTGAGGACGAATGTCTCGTACGATGGCAGTGTTGATGACGACTCGCCGGTGCACGGCAATGCAGTATCGTTCGAGGTGGGAGATTTTCTTCATATCAAGGTAGGTATCCTTGGACGGCACCTTTGGGCAGAGGACGACGGGGACCATCCAGGCACCCGAAACCTAACCCTCCTGACCCTCGTTGTTTTCCACGCAGGAGAAATACGACAATAATTGGTGGATTGGGCGATTGGTTAAAGAAGGCTGTGAAGTGGGATTCATTCCCAGTCCCGTTAAGCTAGAACACATACGAATGCAGGTGAGTAGGTCCCCATGACGGTCGGACGGGGGTCGCGGAAGTTCGCTAATCTTGGCTCCACCGTTCTCCACTTGCAGGCGTCGGCGGCCCGCTCATCCAAGCTATATACAAGTAAGGGATCATCATCTAGCGGTAATTTAGGAGCATCTGGAGTGCCAGGTGCGGAACCATCACGAGGTAGCACACCCCCAACACCTGGTATGACACAGATTTACTTTATCTCTTTCGTTTTGTATGTGGTTTCCGTTGATGTCGAATCTTTATCCGATTCCGATTTCGATGTGTGTGTGTATTTTTGTTTTGTTTTCGTTTCGAGTTATTTTTTTTTCCTTTCCGTTTTCCCGTATTATACTGGCTAATGATTTAACTTGGGTTGTTTCGGTTCCTTTTACCACTTTTATACGCTGGCTGTATCAGTAAACTATCTGGATGTGAATTGTAGTTAGTACATTGATATGCATTTGGATGTAGAAATGTGCGAACAACCAGTAAAATCTTACAAAGCATTTGAATGGACTTAAAACGCATTTGATCGGCTTTTTAATTCACTGTTTAATTCACCTGCTACTCTCGTGAGTGAAAAGTCATTCAGCTTTGTGCGGTTTCTCGCTTGTTCAAACATGTTGTTCAAAAACTAAACGCCTAGGAATGTTGCTCTAAATTTTTATTATCTACAAATTTATGTCGTGGCTTTCGATTAACTTTTTTCTTCTGTTGTTTCATTTAGTACTTTTAACTTTTTCTTTTCGGTGTTGAGGCTCAATTAAGCAGACCTTTTGCAGATTTTTTTCAACTCCCACTCTGCACACCAGACAAAAAGCGGAAGCTACAATTTGTGACTTCACTGCTCGGAAAAGGATTTAGATCGTCTGCCCTTACTCTCTGTGTTTTCTTCTTGCTCGTCTTTTCAACTTGTCACATTTTTCTTTCTGGTGTGCAGTTACTCTTAATGTTACTTGTGACAAAACTGCAAAGTATTTTCAATTTTATCCCCGTATGAAAACGTTCATTTTTCACAATTTTTTGAGGTTTCCGAAACCGAATCGTTTTTATAGCTCTACAATCACATTTGACTTTGGAATTCTGAACGATACTTTGTGAATTTGATGGCTAACGTGTTTTCTCAATCACCTCTGCAAAGCGTGATGATTATGGTTTCCCTTTCAATCTTAAGTTCGTTCTACTTATGGTTTGACACCAAACGCTACAAAAAAGCAAACATTATTGCCACCCCGTTGCGACTGCTTTGAGGAAACGACACAACTGCCGACACAACATAAGACACTGCTACAGCGAAAAACTGACCCCAACCGACCATCCAGCTTTCCACACCCTCTTAAAGCAACCGCCCAGCACAAGGAACCAGGGAAAAGAAACATTAGCTCGTAGGGCAAATAGTGCTTTTCATTTACCCTCGCCCATCTTTCTTCTGATTTGTTTGTTATCGAACATCTTTTTTTTTCTTTTGCTTTTCATGCACCCAACAAAAACGGCTCGGCTGCTGTACATTAGACTCTCTTCTTCAACTCGCTTGCATGCCCTTCCGTGCATTTATCAATGTTCAAATGGCGTTTGTTGTTAGTTTGCTGGGTGTATGTAACGGAATATTAACACAACACAGAGGACAAACTTCAAACGTGGGAAATAAAACCCGCACACAATGCTGAGAAAATATCAAGATGAGGTACACCACAATATCAAGAAGCTGTGCATGTTTATAATGATTATGTTCCATTGTTTGGACAAGACTTCCTCCACCTTGTTATCTGGCATGGAAAAAACGAAATAACATACCGAATGGATGGAGCATAAAAACTTTTTCTATTCCAAATATTAACACGAACCATCAACCCTCATGCGAGCGCGGTTATTTCGAATGACCACCGAGCGCCCGATTGTAATCTACGCCGGTAAAGTATTCTAGCTAAGCCATCACTGCTGCTCGGTGTGCTATTTCTAGCGAGCAACAGCTGACGTAAAACGGTGCTCGAAGGGCTTCGGAGTTAAAGCTTCGAATTAATGCTTCTTACCTCACGGTCGTCATTCACAACCGGCGCGATGTCACGCTAACATTTTCCTGCGATTGAAGGTTGACCTGTTGACCAACCTGGGTTAGCAAATTGTTGGAAAAAAGATATTCCAGATATTTTAACGATTATTACACCGCTACACCGCTCCACATTCCCCCAAATCCGTCTTAAACACGTTTCTCTATGCGATGTAGAACTATGTTTGCCAGATAAGTTGCTAATCCCAGCAGGATGTTCTAAAACAAATGATATATCGTTGTATTAACAGAAGAAAAACAAGAAGCGTAACTACAAACAGAAACGATGCATAAGAACCCAAGAAAACTCATCTTAAAAACAATTGTCCAAAAATGCCTTGTTTCGGAACAATTTTCTTGTATTCTTTGTAGTTGAACGCTGCAAATGTTTTGTTTACTTCACAATTGAATATGATAACCTTCA